>CM067167.1:265989214-266041832 GCA_034093135.1 Erigeron breviscapus
GTAGTTTTCAAAGTGTAATTTATTTTATTGATATTAAACAAATTACAAGGTTGATGCGGAACAAGATAATACACGAATGTAAATATCCTAACAACCTATGAAATACAATTGATCTACACTCGGAATTTCTCAAGACAATCGAAACACTTAAAGTTGTGAAATGTTCCTTTTAGCGATTGAGAGAATATTGCACAAGTTCACCAAGAATATTGCAGGTTTGCAAAGTATGAAGTTATTCGTCTTTGTGAGATAACTTAAATATTCTTGGTGGTGCAATGACTTGTATTTATAGGCAAAGTTAACATTGGGATGTTAACTTTAGCCGTACAAATGTGGTTGGGAGCATTTAAGGAATAGCATTTAATCCTTAAAAAGCAGTGTAAAGTCGTATGTTAAAGTGACTTACATAACCACCTTTATGTACCTTTTATTACTTAAATAATAAGATAAGGCTTATTATCCGAGTAAAGGTACATAAAGTATACAAGTCAATTCCTCGTAATCAGTGTAAAGCTTTGTAAGGGCTTTCCACTGATGGTCTCCAGTTTGTAACTGACTAGAATGCCAACTGGGCTTCGCTGCCATTGCCATTCTCTATCTTCCATTTGTTGTCTTCGACTTCAACCGGAATGCTTCTTCAACTTGGTCAGTTCTCAACTGGAGGAAGTCTTCAGTTGCGTTAACTGTACGGTGCAACTGGACTTCAATATATTTCTCGACAAATCATCTTGGTCACCAGTTTCACTAGTCTCCAGATGCAACTGGTGACTGGCAAGTGTGAACTGGTGACTGGCCAGTTCCAGGTGAACTGGTCCTAACACATGTCTAGTCAATTAAAGCATCGTTAAGTGTCGTATTGTAAATTAGGTCGGTCAATCGATCACGTTTATCATATTGCACACTATTAGGTCACAAGACGACTCCATTTATATTATAATTTACAATTTGTTAGTTAATTACACGTAAAGTCAAACGGGTCAAAACCGCGGATGTTACATTTTACATACGGGATTTCAAAGTTGATGACCATATTCCTCTAGGTTGGTATGATTTCGGTATAAAGTTTCATGGTTAAAGGGGTTAGCTTGTCGATTATCGTTGTGCTTTACGAGTATATTGTTTTTGTAGGGCTGTTGACCTCTAATGGCTGTATTTTTATTTTTATTTTCTTGCCAGTAACGGTTATAAATTTAAGGTTGTTTGAGTTTATCTATTTATTTAATTAATTTGGGATAAAAAGAATTTGTCTTTAGCAGTGTTAACAAATGAGGCAAAGAGATCTAGTGTTGCGGTAACTAATGCAAAATATCAAGTTTTTGTGTGGGTTTGTTGTTGTTTTGCATAATTATGGAGATCTAGTTCTGTTTGGTGCCGTTGTTTTTAAAGAAAACTAGTGTTATACCCGGCCGTTGGCCTGAGATAACCAAATGTTTTAAAAAAAACAAAAGGAATATACTAAAACCAAAAAATAAAAAAGAGAAAAAAAAGGGATTACGAAAACTAAATGAAAAAGCTATAAAAAAACCAAAAGTTACATGTCAAAAAGGTATAAAAACCAAATGTTTAAATATAAAAACGAAAAAAAAAAAAGGTTTAAAAATAAAAAGATATAAAAACCAAATGTAAAAAATATGAAATACGATAAAAATAAAAAGATATAAAAACCAAATGTAAAAAATATGAAATACGATAAAAATAAAAAGATATAAAAACCAAATCTCAAAAATAAAAAATAAAAAACCAAATGTAAAAAATATGAAATACGATAAAAATAAAAAGATATAAAAACCAAATTTTTAAAAATAAAAACGAATATATAATGCAACAAAAGAAAAAGAAAAATATGAAATACGATAAAAAACAAAATATAAAAACCAAATTAAAAAATATGAAATACGATAAAAATAAAAAGATATAAAAACCAAATGTAAAAAATATGAAATACGATAAAAATAAAAAGATATAAAAACCAAATTTTAAAAATAAAAACGAATATAAAAACAAATGTAAAAAATATGAAATACGATAAAAATAAAAAGATATAAAAAAAAACATGAAGGGCAAAAAAGAAAAAGGAAAAAAAGGAGGGGGCAAAGTGAAAAACAAAAACAAAAACGGGAAGGGGGGAGGGTTTCAAACACCTGAACTCCCACCCCACAGGCACACACACAAACCACTCCACCAAGCATCACCTTTGTTCTTTATGTGACAAATATGATATTTAAATTAAAACTGCATATAAGGACAAAAAAACCACTGTTCACGCGAATTTATTTTAAATAGGTTATAATATAATATGAGTTGCTAACTTGCTATTGTTAATTTTATTTTCTTCATGTTGTTGGGGTCACATGGGTTAAGATATGAAGAAATGATATAAGTTGGCAATTTTTTAAGAGAAATGTAATTGAATTACTTTTTATTGGATGCTCATCACTGGATTTTAGAAAGGGTCTTTGTAGCACAAAATTGATTCTTCTAATATTATTTTAGAAAGGGTCTTTGTAGCACAAAATTGATTCTTCTAATATTATTTTGAGGTTGGATGTATCAAGTTTTAATTATCATTGATTGTTTAACATATGTATATAGCTAATATGGTGTATATATTACCCTCTTTTAAACAAATTGTACTCGATCAACTTTGCCTATTGAAAATATATAATGTAAAAGGTTTCAACATAATACACAGTTAAACATATAATGTATATTAAAAATAACAAGTTTTATACCGATGCTGACACCGTTTGACAGAGATGACCACAAGGATCTAGCAATTCAACTAAACAATCACACTTGGAGGATAAAACTCAACTCACAAATGGAGAATAACTTTGATTAAATTTGCATATGTTTTGATCTGCCAACAAAAATGAACCTTCCCCCAATTTATAGGCATAATAATACATCTCCCCTTAAGCTTTAACTATTCTAGAAACAACCATACATTAAAACAAACATTAAATAATAGCTTAAAATATGAAAAGTCTGCTGACTGCCCAGCCCAAGGATCAAAATACCAACAGGCAGTCAACAATGCTGGTCAACTTGCGTCTGATTGTTATTAACTGTGTCATTCTCCCCCGGTTGAAAGAAACTCGCCCTCGAGTTTGACTCATTTTCACCATGATATGGAGACAGGTCTTTCACATTAAAAGTTGGCGAGATGTTGTAATCTACAGGAAGTTCCAATTTGTATGCATTTTCTCCTAAGCACTGTATAATTTTAAATGGCCCATCAGCTCGTTTCTTGAGTTTAGCATGACGACCAGGTGGGAAACGGTCCTTACTCATGTGTATCCACACAAGATCACCTTCTTTGAAACCTGCTGCTTTCCGATGCTTATTAGCTTGCTTAGCATATTTTTGATTATGTTTTTCAATTCTCCCTTTGACCTGTTCATGTAACTCTTTGATCATTCTTGCTCGTTCATCGGCATCTGCACTATAACTTGAGTTCACGGGCAATGGTACAAGATCCAGTGGGGTTGAAGGGTTGCAGCCATATACAATCTCAAATGGGCTCTTGCCCGTGGTTTGGCTACAAGAGCGATTGTAAGCAAATTCAGCTTGAGGTAACACGAGGTCCCATTGACGTATATTTTCTCCCACTAGACTCCTTAGCAGGTTGCCCAAACTACGATTCACTGTTTCTGTTTGTCCGTCTGTTTGAGGATGGTACGACGATTTGAATTGTAACTTTGTTCCCAATTTTCTCCACAGTGTTCTCCAAAAATGGCCCACAAATTTGGGATCAAAATCACTAGTTATTGTCTTTGGAATACCATGTAATTTAACGACTTCCCTGAAATATAAATCAGCAACATTAGTAGCATCCATGGTTTTGGAACATGATACAAAATGTGCCATCTTTGAAAAACGATCGACTATCACCATGACCGAATCTTTGTTACGTTGTGTTCGGGGCAGCCCCACCACAAAGTCCATACTAACATCTTCCCACGGGGCAATAGGAATGGGTAGCGGGGTATAAAGTCCCGCATTACTCGAGGTTGATTTGGCCAGATGACATGTGCAACACCTTAAGATGTAATGGTTCACATCTTTCATCATTTTTGGCCAAAAGAAACGGTCCTTGAGTAAGGCACTTGTCTTATCTCTACCAAAATGACCACTCAATCCACCTTCATGAGCTTCTTTGATAATCTCCAACCTTAGTGAACACTCAGGAATGCATAAACGATTTTTATGGAAGAGAAAGCCATTAAGAATATTAAAATTCATGTATGACCCATTGGAACACTGATCAACCACTTTGCTAAAGAAAATATCTTCTTTATAAATCTCTCTGACCTTTTCAAATCCAAGAACATTAACTTGCATTGTAGACAATAAAGTACGTTTCCGACTTAATGCATCAGTTACTTTATTACTCACCCCGCTTTTATGCTTGATGTGAAACGTGTATGCCTGCAAAAATTCTACCCAACGAGCATGCCTCGGTTTGAGCTTATGTTGACCATTGATGTATTTCAATGCTTCATGGTCTGAATATAGAATAAATTCCTTTGATAAAAGATAATGTCTCCAATATTCAAGTGCTCTTACGATAGCATAAAACTCTTTGTCATATGTCGAGTAGTTCTTTCGAGAATCTGACAACTTCTCACTAAAGAAAGCGATAGGACGTCGATCTTGGCTTAGAACAGCACCAACACCTACACCGGATGCATCACAATCGAGCTCAAAGACTTTGTAAAAATCAGGCAAAGCTAGAACAGGAGCCCTCATCATTTTCTTTTTGATCAGCTCAAAACTCTCTTGAGCTTCTTTAGACCAACGGAAAGTCCCTCCCTTTAAGCACTCGGTAATTGGAGCAACTATAGTGCTGAAATTTCTGATGAACCGACGATAAAAGGAAGTAAGCCCGTGAAAGCTTCGCACTTCCTGAATTGTTGTAGGAGTTGGCCAAGAGACAATTGTTTCTATCTTGGTTGTGTCAACATGAATTCCTTCACTTGAAATGACATAACCAAGAAACACAAGGCTACTGGTCAAGAACGCGCACTTCTTTAAATTGACATAAAGTTGCTGCTCGGACAACACCTTAAAGATTTCATGAAGGTGCTGCAAGTGCTCTGTTTCTCCCTTACTAAAAACGAGAATATCATCAAAATAAATCACCACAAACTTTCCAATAAAAGGCTTAAAAACAAGATTCATGAGTCTCATAAACGTACTAGGAGCATTTGAGAGACCGAATGGCATCACCAACCATTCATACAACCCATCTCGTGTTTTAAAAGCCGTCTTCCATTCATCACCAGGTCTTATACGGATTTGGTGATAACCACTTCTAAGATCTATTTTTGAAAATACGTTAGCCCCATATAGTTGGTCCAACATATCATCAAGTCTTGGAATAGGAAACCGATACTTGATAGTGATTTTGTTAATTGCCCGACTATCTACACACATTCTAAATGTACCATCTTTCTTAGGGACAAGAAGAACTGGTACAACACATGGGCTCATGCTTTCCCGCACCATTCCTTTGGCCACAAGCTCATCTACATGTCGGTGAAGTTCAACATTTTCTGTTGGACTCATTCGATATGCTGCCTTGTTTGGTAAAGTGGCACCGGGTATCAAGTCAATGCAATGTTGTATGTTCCTCAAGGGAGGAAGGCCCGTTGGAATTTCATCAAGAATAATACTCTGAAATTTCTCAAGCAAAGGAATTAAAATTTCAGGTATTGTGGGGTGCTCATTGACAACTTCTTTTAGCACCAAAGCAAAGGCATCTTTAGATTCTACTAATGCTTCTTTAAATTCAGATTTGGTCAAAAAGAAATTACCTTCACCCTTGATGGAACTGGTTGTATTTTGAACTCTAGAAGGCCCCAATACAATCTTGACTCCATTCATCTCAAAGGAATACGTATTCTTCAGTCCATCATGTATAGTTCGCCTATCAAACTGCCATGGCCTCCCAAGGAGTAAATGACATGCATCCATAGGGACTACATCGCACCATACTTCATCCCGATACTTATTCCCAATAGAAAAGTTAACTAAACAACGCCTATCTACTTGAACCGCCTTCCCTCTTTGCAGCCAAGACAGTCTATAAGGGTGTGGATGTTTTTCTGTCATCAGAGAGTTTTTTAACCATTGTATCTGACACCACATTCTCACAGCTCCCGCCATCAATAATTACATCACAAACCTTTCCATGAGATGTACATCGCGTGTGGAAGATGTTGTTACGAAGCCATGCCGCATCGTCAATTGCTTCAACTGTTAAGGCTCTTCGGATCACTAATAGCTCACCTGTGTCTCCATAAGTAACTTCATCTTTTGGTACTTCATCAAAACGTGGAGGAGAATCATATTATGATGTTTCTTCTGTTAGTGGCTCCTCAAAAAGGGTGAATACCCGCTGATTTGGGCACTCCTATGCAATATGCCCGTAACCCTTGCATTTGAAACATTGGACTACTTTTGTTTTTGATCGAGAGGGACCAGTAGTAGCTTCTGGAGTTTGGGGAGTCTAGGAAACCTTTATCAAGGGTGGCTTTGCACTTTGAGAGATGTTATCTCGGCTTGTTGAAAACCCCCGATTAGGAACTCGAGTAGCACCATAACTTGCTGAGTTTCGTGCCCATCTCTCCTTAAGTTGTTTCTCGACTTTTGTTGCCAGCTTAAAAACATCGTTATAAGAGATAAAATGGTGAAGAGTAACAACATCAAGAATTTCTTTTCGAAGCCCATGAAGATAACGTGCTATAGTTTGCTCTTCGGGTTCTACAATTCCACATTTGAGCATCAAATGATCAAACTGTTCGGTGTACTCTGCCACAGATAGGTCTCGTTGTTTGAATTCATGTAATTGAAGAAATGCTTCCTGCAAGTAACCATCAGGGAGAAACTTTTTTCGTAGCTCTCTTTTCATTTTCTCCCAGGTTCTTATTTTGGACCTGTTCTCATGAGCTCTTCTCAATTTCAATTGTTCCCACCAGATGGAAGCGTGTTTCTTAAGTTTGATTGCAACAACTTTGACCTTTAATTCTTCTAGGATCTCTTGGTAGTCAAAGACTCGTTCCACCGTGTTGAGCCAATCAATAAATTCATCAGGTTGGATTCGACCTTCAAACACTGGAATATCTGCTTTCATGTCCATGCCCCATCTGTAACGGTTGTTTCTTCGGGTATTCTGATGATGTTGGGGTTCCTCGTCACTGGAAAATTGGTGATGGTTATTATGGAAGGGGTTTGTCACCTCATCTTCCTCTTCAGATTCTTCAAAATCTGGGTCATGAGATGGTTCACTATGGTCACGACCATGAACCTCCACGTGCTCAAGACGCTGGAGTTGTTGAACAAGCTGTCTCAACTCGTTCACCTCAATGTCTCATGGGTCTGGGTTTTCATGCAACTCGTTGGTGTTGCGTGTACGACGACGACGGCCAACCATGCTCTGATACCAATTGACACCGTTTGACAGAGATGACCACAAGGATCTAGCAATTCAACTAAACAATCACACTTGGAGGATAAAACTCAACTCACAAATGGAGAATAACTTTGATTAAATTTGCATATGTTTTGATCTGCCAACAAAAATGAACCTTCCCCCAATTTATAGGCATAATAATACATCTCCCCTTAAGCTTTAACTATTCTAGAAACAACCATACATTAAAACAAACATTAAATAATAGCTTAAAATATGAAAAGTCTGCTGACTGCCCAGCCCAAGGATCAAAATACCAACAGGCAGTCAACAATGCTGGTCAACTTGCGTCTGATTGTTATTAACTGTGTCAGATGCCATCATAGTTACTCAAACATGTAAAAAAAATTTTGTTTTCAGCAACATGAGTTACTCAAACAACCAAGCATGTGTAGGTTTTTACATGACAACACCATATGAATAGGAACTACAAAATGCCATTTAAGATAGGGGTTGTTGGGGGCACAACCTCTTCAAATAAACCTATAGCTCTAAGACAACTTAGAAATTTAATATTTTAAAAAAAAGAGATCGATCCTCAATTCAAATCAAAAGTATTCTCGAAACTATCTCTTGCTCTTTTTACATTTGGGTAAAAATGAGAGTGGATATGTAACTCTATAAAGTAAACTAATTTATTATCCAATCCACACCTATTTTTCGTTGTCACATCAACGTCACATCACATCTTTCCCATTTCATATTTCAAAAAACATTACTTACTAATCATACTTCATTCTCACTTTTTTTTTAGAACGGCAGAAATATTTTATTAATACTAAAAAGGATCGACTAGCAAGATGCTAGTGATCAAAATTACAAAAAATACAAGAAAAAATACAACATAGACCCAACTCGAAACTTTATCCCCATACAAGTTTCTAGGACACGACCAATAAAAACTACATCAAGTGTCCAAAGGGTTCGAGATCCAACCATCCCAAGTTAAATCACATCTTCTATCACGGTTCTTTATCCACAAGAATGATGTAGTTACAATAGCATTAAAAATACCGGTGCTACTAGCATCAATCTGGTTGTGAAGTTTAGCATTTCTAGCTTTCCAAATGTGCCACCACCCGACAAACATAATAGCCTCCAATCTATTCTTGATCTTACGGTGATGATTCAAATTGTCACACCACTCTAAAACACCATCAATATCCTCATTTGGAATGTCTTTTTTCGTCCAGTTACACAAAAGAGCACGAATCTCAGAAGCCAATTTGCAATAACGAAATAAGTGATTCGAACCATCCAGGTCATTCGAACATAAAACACAAGTAAACGTGGTCACATCTACCCCTTTAGCAAATAAATTCAGGAAGTTTGGGAGATAATCATGTCTTAGTCGCCACATAAAGATGTTAGTTTTCTTGGGGACTAATTTATTCCATCTAGTTTTGATAGAATTATTGGTGGGCAAATTATGATGGTCGCAACATTGACGGAGACTAGCAACAGAGAATAGATTATTACCTTTAAAGTTCCACTCCCATCTATCATTTTCTTCAGTACGAGAATTATTAGAAGATAAAGTATTAAGCAAATCAGCAAGCTCAAGCTTTTCACGAGGAAGAACTAAGGGGCGTCTCCAATTCCAACACCAAGTATCATTGACCCAACGATCACTAATGCTACACTCTTTGTCAGCCTCTAACGCAAACAATCTCGGGAAACGACTAGCAAAACTAGACTCACCCCACCATACGTCCTTCCAGAAATTGGTGTTCCTTCCATTCCCAACTTTGCGACTAATAACATTAGAATTAAAGGTGGGAATTTTGTGCATATTTCTAGCAGTCTTCGCAATTCTATACCATAAACCTCTAGCTTTGGCCGATAGATTAAAAAGCAATCCTTACCATGTATTGCAGCAATGGTGCGAACCCACATGTTTTGGGGATTAGACAACGCCCTCCATCTCCATCTATATAGAAGAGCATGGTTCATGGCCTCCAAGCTACAAAAACCCAAGCCCCCATCATCCTTAGATGCTAAAACCGACCCCCATTTGACCCAAGCAATCTTCCTCTGAATATTAGAACATCCCCAGAAAAATCTCGACCTCATAGACTCCAAAACAATATTCACCTTTTTAGGCATTCGAAATAAAGAAAGAAAATATATCCCAAGAGATCCAAGTACCGAAGAGATCAAAGATGCTCTTCCACCTATAGATAAAAGATTAGCTTTCCAGTTCGATAACCTTCTTTGGAATTTAGCAATAATCGGTTCCCAAGTACTAACGCGAGCAGAACTACCTCCAATAGGGATACCAAGATATTTAAAAGGCAATTTTTCAGGTTTGCAACCGAACACAGAAGCCATCTGGACCACCTCGGAATCCTGAACCCCAACCCCAATAATGGAGGATTTTTCAAGATTAACTTTTAGACCAGAGATACCATGAAAAAATCTAAGGGCCTTAACAATAACAGACATGTTGTTTTCATTCCACTCCCTGACAAGAATAACGCCGTCTGCATAAAAAAGATGTGAAACTAAAACATTATTTATGTTACCACATTTGAAAGAACCACGTCTCACCAGATTGTGAATGGCGACGTGAAGACCTTCCATGGCTATAATGAATAAAAAAGGCGCCAAAGGATCTCCCTGACGAAGACCACGCTGAATAGGGAATTCCATAGTGGGGCTCCCATTTACAAGCACAGACGATCTATTAGAGGAGAGGCAAGCAAGAATCCATGCAATCCATTTAGTGCCAAATCTCATATTCTCAAGAATAGTAAGAAGAAAGTCCCATAAGCCTTTGCAAAATCGATCTTGAAGAGCATCAGTTTTTTCTTTCTCCTTTTGTACCAATCAATGGTTTCATTAAGAAGAAGTGGACCATCCAAAATTTGTCTTCCTTTAATGAAGGCAGTCTGTTCCGGGCTCACAACATCGTTAATTACATTTGCAATCCGATTAGACAAAAGTTTAGCAATGATTTTGTAAAGAACACCAATTAAGCTAATAGGGCGGAATTCAGAGACAGTGGTTGGATTATTAACCTTCGGAATAAGAGTAATAAAGGAAGAATTACTACCATTCGGAATGTGAGCCCGCTGAGCGAATACGTTAACCATTTTAAAAATGTCATCCTTCATGCTGTCCCATTTACGTTTGATAAGAGCAAAGGAAAAGCCATCCGGTCCAGGTGCCTTATCACTTCCACAACTCCATACTGCAGCCTTCACCTCATCCATGGAAAAATCTTTTTCTAATTCCAATTTTTGAGTGACATTTAATTTCCTAAACATCGAATCCTCAATGTTGAATTTAATACCAGAGAATCTCTTGAACTTATTAGCAAAGTAATTTTTGAAACAATCTTTAATATCATTTGGATCCGATAGCCACACCCCATTATGCTTAATACCTTGGATAGAGTTGTCCCGCCTTCTTTTGTTGACAATAGCATGGAAATACTTGGAATTTTCGTCCCCGTCGATACACCAGTTCACTTTTGCTTTCTGTTTGAGGTCGCGGTTAAAATTGTCTTCAATTACATGGAGGTCTTTCATAAGATTACGACGTTTCTCAATAAGATCTGGGTCATCCTCTTTGTCGGCAATTTTAATATCAATACTCGCTATCTCCTTAGTAATTTCCTCTTTAGATCGCTGTTGTCTTTGTTGATCGCGCCATTGCTTCACCTCCTTTTTAAGAGATTTCAATTTGTCTTTGAAAGATACAATGTCACTATACCGCTGATATCCTTCCCTGTTACTCCACCCGTTACAGAACGTTACATCGAATCCATCCATATCTAACCACGAGTTATAGAATTTGAATGGCGATGGGCCAAAATCAATCTTTTTTGAGTAATAAGCAAAGGCCGATGGTCAGAGAGAATCTCATCAAGAGCTTCAAGCATGATATGTGGGGTTTTGTCAAAGAAGGATTGATTGACAAGAACCCGATCCAACCTACTTGCTTTTGTGCCATCTTTGGTAATACGAGTGAACTTATGACGTCTCAACGGGATATCAATAATGTGAGTCCCTCGATAGCTACAGATCGCTCTCGAGATCGTCTATTGTTATGTCGTGAGTGCGGAATCCTCACGAGATAACTAGTTTGATTAGTTATCGAATATATTGCTAATTATAAGTATATAATCAGCCGTATGTAACCTATATTCGTTTTCTAAATGTTAGAAACGAACTTAGTCGCTGGAGACGTGTGTGAGTTGAACGGATTCACTCAATTTAGAGTTTCCATTCATATATATATGTTTCTGATCGATATTGGGCCTGCTGGGCTTTGTTCTTACGAACTTAGCAGCCCAGCCCATATAACGAAGATTATCTTCGTTTGTTCCTAACGAAGATCATCTTCGTTAGTACAATTTCCATCAGCATCAATGCCTAGTTATTTTCCAAGTATTTCATGTACAAGGAACCTAACGTATATTATGTTTGTACTTGTATAACATACATAACAAACATCATATATAAACAACATATATATAACACCAAAATATGTAATCGATCATTACTAAAACATGAAGTCCATAATCTATCAATTACACATATATAAATAAGACATAAAATAACATAATGTCTTAATCTAAAAGACTAATCAAATCTAAATTGCTGTTGTCACATCAACATGCATCAACAAACTCCCCCTTGACAGCAGCATCTTCGATTTCTTCAGTCTTCAAAAAAAATCTTCATCATCCATCAAATAACAATCGTTTGCTATTTGCATGAATATTTTCGTGTAAGCAGACTTGGAGAATCTTACGATATCTACCTTCTTCATTCTTCCAAAATGGTAAAAATGAACATTCAGTATCGTATAATTTTCATTGGCAGGGACTTTGATCATACACTTGATATCATGTTGAATATACTCAACGCTTTTATCTGGCTTAACCACCTTCTTCTTCCGTCTTGGTTCAATATGAAACTTTGGTTTCTCTGAATCTTTCGCATTCAATCTCAACTTGAAATCTTCATGAAGATTCTTACCAACCACATCAGCAAGACCATAAACACTTGGATTGATAATCCTGTTATTTCCGAGTTCATGTAAATCTTCTTCACACAAACTTCTGAAGTGTCTCTCACGCCACGCTAAATACTAACAACCTTCTGGTCTTTTAAGAATGAACAGCTTCAATTCTTCATCATAGAACCAACTCCAGATTATCGTCTTATATTTTGCAGCATCTTTATCTGAGATGTGAGTCCAATACATAATGGGTTTCATAGTATCCCATGTGACTATATATTCATTTATTCTTTGCCCAGGCACAAGTCGATCAATCTCTTGCATTGGATCATCTTCTCTGAGAGGAACTGGATAATCATTTGGATCAAAAGGTCTTGTCAAGTTAATTTCCCAGTGGAAAGGAATCAATGCATCATCAACCTTAGCATATACCACAAAATTTAAAACTTTAGCGGAGCTACTAATTGAAGCTTGAAGCATTCTTTCCTTAACTTCTTTTCTCTTTATCTCTAACTCTTTTCTTTCTTCTATAGATGGATCTTGCGGAATTGAGTCCCAAACATCATCAAACCCATAAGGTTTCTTGAATATGTTTAGATCCGGTTCAGGAACAAACTCACCCTCCTCAAATTCATCACCATCAAAGAATAATTATGCATCATCTATATCATCTGAGTCAAGTGCTTCAACAACTTCAGCATCACGAGGAGCACTTGATCCACCCGCACCAGAAGTACCAATCTGGGTAGTATCTCTTCCTGTCTCCCCCTGAGTCTCAACACCTTTTCCTTTGTCAGAAACTGGGCGAGAATCAATCCTATTACCAGCATTATCAGCATCATCATCATCATTCTGACGTCTTGGCTGAACTACTGACAATCTGCAAACTTCTTCAGGAGCAGCTGTAGAGACTGAAGTAGCCTCAGTAGTTCGTGCACGCTTAGCTCTGCGATAAGTAAGAGGAGCATCCAGTGTCCTCTTAGGTCCAACAGTACTTGTACCTTCATGAATTGGACTTGGTGCCATATCTCTATGTTCCACTTCTTCTTGATAATGAAGTACAACTTCTTGTTCAGCACCATCATCCTGATTAACTTGAGTATCATGTTCATCATGAATGGATTGATCCGTATCAGAAAGAACAGGAGAAGAATGACATGCCTTACTCCGACGCTCTCGGCGTAAAGCACCAGGTACACCTTCTCGAGAAAAGTGATGTGAATGATCACTTCCTGAATCAGCAGGGACATCATGAGCCATCTTAGTTCGATGCTCATTACTAGAATCAGTAGCGACACTATCATATTCATCTGTGTCTTCTTCAACTACATCATCACCACCATCATTCCCATGATCAGAGTCATCAGAATCAGAATCACCATCAGAACCATCATCAGAACTCTCTTCATCCTCATGATTAGAATCGTCATCATCATCCACTAACATATCATCCTCAAAATGGGATCGATAGTTTGGATTAATCAAATGACCAAAAAGCGGTGGATCATTAAGACCAGCCACATTTCGAGTGTTGGCTTCTAGATCAGCAAATAGACGTAAAGGCCAAGCATGTGGTGCATAGCGAGGACCTTGATCAAATACCAAGTTCGGACAAAAATGTCTAACGATTGCCATAACAAAGCGAGGATATAAGAGAAACCTCTTTTTCGCTTTGGCATTGATTTAATCAATAATTTCATAAGTTTAAACTGTACGAAATTACTCTTTAAGTTCGTTAGATAAAACTGTACGAAAATAGGCTTTAAGTTCGTTAGGTAACAATAAACGAAGATAGCATTGAAGCATAACTAAGTTCATTTGTTAACAAGAACTCCTAAATTCGTTAGTTGGAAACAGGGACTAATTTCGTAAACTCTGCTTCAGAACCTAAGTTCGTAGACAATAACGAAAGATAAGTTCGTAACACCATTCTGAACAGCATGTTGTCCCAAAATCAAACATTCGATTTTTTAAAAGAAAATTGATTAACACTTGATTTGCCCGAAATCAATTACAAAACATTTGTATCAATTAAATGAAGCATAACCCACTTCGATTGTACAGATGACTTAAAGATCCAACGGGTTAAAATCTAAAAACGAAATTAAACCCTAGAAACCTAAATTATGTATAAAACCGATTGAGTTCATGCAAAAATTGGGCAAAATAACAATTTAGAATTGGGGATTTGTGAATGACGATGCTCGATAATATACCTGAATCACTTGATTTCAATGTTAATCGAAACAACAAGCAGAGAATCGAGTGAAATCAAGTGATTTGATTGATGAAATTATAGGGGTTTATTCAGAAGAAGAGGCTTAAATTCGTTTTTCTTTAAAAATTATGGCAATGTAAAAGATAAAACGAATTAAGTTGGTATTTATATAGATGGTTAAAAATGGGTCAAAACGGGTCGGTTAGGTAATCGGTCAAAAATATGTTAGAACGAAGTTAACCTTCGTAAGATCAACTGGAACGAAGATAGAGGTTATCTTCGTTAAAACCAAAGAAAACAAAACTAGATGTGACGAAAATAAGTCCAATTTTCTTAAGAGCAATTCTGAACGAAGTTAATACTATCTTCGTAAGAACAAATTTGTACTTAGAAAATTTTTCCAGATTCTTCATCACGAAACTTTCCACGATGCGACCCTTTGACCTAATCCTGTACATAGCAAAAACTCGTTAAAAGCAACTTGTTCATGCCTTGTACTAAAAAGTACCATCATCCAAAATCATCATCATAATATAGGTATTTGACAAACATTATAATCTTGAATAAAAAACCAAAGTGTAAAACCAACCAACAACAATCCTGAAAATAATCAATTGTCATATTAACAGCGTTACCAATCATGACCATGATACGGAGAACATTTCTCTAATCATTGAGATGCTTGACGGCAAACCATCGTGAAACACTTAAGTCCCATATTAGAAGCCGTCTACAAAACTAACAACCAATGAATAGCCCAAAAATCCAATGAAGAACTTAGTAAAGTTTCCGAAATCATGTCATAAGTCAAGGTACGAAAATCAAAAGAAACAAGTGTCAACACTGATTATTTTCACTAAATACATGAAATGTAAAGTAAATAAGTACTCCAAAGACAGGTTCATGTATTCTTCCTTCACGTGCTCATATCTGTATCACAATATTGTCACTTCACACCAAAAACTCATTAATGCATTAGGAACAAAGGCATAATAATGCAGAAAATTCAAGCTAAAACACACAAAATTAGATTTAACAAATACGAAATACTCAAGATTCTAACCAAAGATCAAGGGAGGTCATTCCATTGTCAAACCCTAAAATGTCACCAAGTTATTAATTAAATTCATAACTTGTAACAACTTAAACTTGTGAGATTTCAAATAACTTTGACTTTTCACATAAAACTTAAAAGATCATTTTCTAAACTTAAACAAATTAATGTCCATATCAGAAAATCTTCTTTTGTACTAATCACATAACCTCATCAAGAATTCAAATGAATGAATTCAGCAAAACATATACTCAACAGAATTTAAGTAGAATCTCTCGTGCAATAAGAACTTATGAAAATACTATTTTGACTCAATAAAATGAAAAATAAATTAGAATAAAAATTACAGAACAATAAACTAATCTAAACACTAGTTAACTTAATTTATTCATTATTCACATGTTACTTGGTTACTACTGATCAGATCAGATTAGCATTTACATAAGCCCAAAATTTGAGAAATGAATTCTCTTATTATTATGTTATGAACAGTGATCCAAAAACGATTACCAATATGTTTGTCCTCTTAAACACTCGGTACTTCCAATCTCCTTTTTGGTTTGTGGCACTTTCGTATTACTTGAGCCAAGGACAGTCACCATGTAACCTAGTAAGTTACTCATGCCACAATTTTAGTTTGCGAACTTATGTGCCCCATATTCAGATACACTCTCACAATCGAAACAAGCACTAAGATTAAGACATTTGGTGAGTAAAGTGAGAAAGTCTTTAAGAATCAAGTCAGCGGTGACAGGTCGGTGATTCCTCACGCGTAAAGCGACTTAACTTGACTCACGTACGGAAATATACTCAACATTGCATAATGCCAAGTACTTGCATATTTGTGACATTAATTTTTTAAAGCACTTATGAAAACTCGTGACTTTCTATGAGACCCGTGTAGCGAACTTTCTGACAACCTATCCCAAGTTGGAAGCTTTAGGTAGGCTAGGTATACAAAGACACCCCAAGGACTTACTTGTTCGAATCTCAAAGGCCACATTAGCTTCATATTTTCAACAGATTTATTTGATATTTGTATATCTTGTCACAAATATACATCCAAAAAAGCAATACATACACATATATGTACCCGAGACCTTCTTTATAAAGACCAAATATACATAATTATAATGCAAGATCTTTCATAAGATTTAAAGGACTTGTCTATTTTAAGAACAAGCATTCTCAGCCATATATCTGAATACGTTTCCCATAAGAACATTGTATACATTTAAGTTCAGATTAAAAAGAAACCTTGGTACTTTGTGCCTATCGATACATCATATAATGGTATCACTGAACTGAGCATTTTAAAGTACAATTAAGTAGGCTTAAAAGCTAAAGTATCGTCACGTCTAATTATGTAGTGCAGTAACCTTACTTTATTATTTTTTATTTTTAATTTTTATTTTTATTTTTTTTTTTTATATGACACTATCTATATACGACTTAAACTACTAAGACTCGAAAAGAAGATTTAAGTTCTTTGAGAGAAACTACTCGGCATTCTTCATACCATTGAGTTGATATAACAACTCATGACGAGGTCTATCAAAAGCTTTAGTGTATAGATCAGCAAGGTTATCATCAGTAATAACCTTTTCTAAATGAATAAGCTTTTTCTCAAAACAATCACGTAAAAAGTGATGCTTTATATCTATGTGCTTGGTGACTTTAATGTTTTTCGGATTCTTAGTAATATCTATGGCAGACTTATTATCGATACAAATAGGAGAGTCTGAGATATCCATACCATAGTCGCGCAATTGTTGCTGTATCCAAAGTACCTGAGAACAGCATTGACCAGCAGCTATGTACTCTGCTTCACAGGTAGACTGTGCAACAGATGTCTGCTTCTTGCACTGCCACGATATAATTCTCCCCCCTAAAAGCTGACATCCACCTGACGTTGATTTCCTATCCGAACTGCAGCCACCATAATCCGAATCAGTATAAGCTTTGAATTCAAAGGAACCATGCATGGGATACCAAAGCCCTAGACGAGGCTTGGCCTTCACATAACGAAGAATCCTTTTCGCAGCTTTCAAATGTGACTCTTTCGGATTAGCCTGATATCTAGCACACATACAAGCAACAAAGGTAATGTCTGGACGTGAAACCGTCAGATACATCAAGGAACCAATGATAGCCCGATATTGAGTTGCATCGACGTCTGGATCATTAGTCTTATCAGGACACAGCCCATGATTAGTCTGAATGGGAGTAATAGCATCTTTAGCATCGGTCATACGAAACCTAGTAAGAAGATCTTGAACATACTTGGTCTGATGAATAAAGAACCCATCCTTCAGTTGATCCACCTGTAGTCCAAGGAAGAAAGTTAATTCCCCCATAGCACTCATTTCGAACTTAGCCTTCATGCTATGCTCAAATTCCTTGCACATATTCTCATCAGATGAACCAAAAATAATATCATCGACGTAAACCTGTACAAGCAAGTAGTCCTTCCCTTTCCATTTGATAAACAACGTGCTGTCAATAGAACCTCTAGTAAAACCATTTTCATTCAGATGAGTAGACAGTTTTTCATACCATGATCGAGGAGCCTGATGTAAACCATATAGAGCCTTATCAAGACGATATACTCTATTAGGGAAGTCTGGATCCTCAAACCCGGGAGGTTGATCTACATACACTTCTTCTCTTATTTCCCATACAAAAAGGCACTCTTTACGTCAAGTTGATACACCTTTATACCTTTATAACTAGCATATGCCAGAAATAATCGAATAGCTTCAAGTCTAGCTACTGGTGCAAATGTCTCATCGTAATCGAAGCCTTCTTGTTAATCAAAACCTCTAACCACCAACCGAGCCTTATTGCGAGTGACTACACCTTTGTCATCCTTTTTACAACGAAAAACCCATCGCGTTGATAAAGGAGATTCACCCTGAGGTAAGTCAACTAACTTCCATACATCAAGCTTCCTAAACTGAGCCAATTCTTCTTGCATCGCCTCAACCCATGACGGATCTTTAAGAGCCATTCCAACATTTTTAGGCTCAACCTGAGAGATGAAGCAAAAGTACAAGTACCAAGTAATTGCCCCAGTATCCTTAATTTCAGCAAACATACTTGACAAATTTTTCCTATTCTGATTTCTCGTGCGAACAGAGGCAGAAGCATCACCAATGATTTGCTCTATTGGATGATCCTTGTTGACTCTTGTTTGAGGAACCGTATCGACTGTAAGATCATTTCCCAAGTTAGTCTGCACATGTTGCTCTGGAGTTTTAGGCTCCTCCTGATTTTCACCTTCCGTGTCGTCAGTATCATAGAAGGGAGTATCAGGTAGAGGTATATGTAAAGGATCATTAGGATCTTTAGGAACAGTCTCTAAGGTAGAATCTGCTTCTTTGGTCCCACTTGATTCTCCAGATTTGGAAGCAGGCTCAATAAATGGTGAGGAAACCGGAGAAGAAACAGGAACCGGCCCACCATCAAGTGGATCATGAAGAGTAACTACATCCTCCACAGTCGGAACACCTGTAAAAGAAACAGGACCACAAAAAGAGGTGAAGACACCATCATAATCGAAGTCATTAGCAGGACCAATGTGTGCAGCAGGTTTATGACTGACAATTACCACATTTGTACCAAAATTAACTTTGCCAGTTTTCTGATTGTACACACGCCGAATTGGTGTACTAGGTATATAACCTAAAAAGAAACCCTCCTCAGATTTAGGATCAAATTTTCCCTGAGGAAGAACTTTAAGAAAAGTACAAGGAACACCAAACGGCTCAACATTTTGCAAATTGGGCTTTGTGTTGTGCAAAAGTTCATAACAAGTTTTCTTAAACCGTTTAACTGTTAAAACCCGATTTAAAATGTGACAAGCTGTATTGTAACACCCCAACATGGCGGAATCATGGGGTATCACTTAGAAAAGCACAACACGACATGGAAATTATGTAGAGTCAAACTATATGAAAACATAGATTGAAACAATTCTTAAACTTATACAAACGTATACGATCATCAACATTCATCGAAATACATGTTCAATCAATAATAAAAGGCAATTCAATCGATAGTAGCTGATCCTAAAAGTAACCCATAAAAGGGAAGTAAGGATCATGGATCCAGAAAGTCCAAAGCTAGTCCAATCCTAGCAAGTAAGCATGCAATCATCCATTTTGTCTCTGATTAACTTGATTACCTGAAAAGTGTACTAAAGAGCGTCAACATAAAGTTGGTGAGTTCGTAGGGAAAAGTAACAAGGAATAACCGTATCGGATAACAACCGTTAACGATAAGCGAGGATTATAATACCTAATCATGTCCAAGGAAACCCTAAAAGGTTTCACATTAGCACAGTTCAATACAATCAACGTTTCAACATCAATATCATTATACAATACACCATTAAACGTTAATCAATACGCCTAACATGATATATCATTAACATGATAATCAAAGCGACAATCATCATTAACCAATACGCCTAACATGATATATCATTTACATGATAATCAAAGCGACAATCATCATTAACCAATACGCCTAACATGATATATCATTTACATGATAATCAAGCGACAATCATCATTAACCAATACGCCTAACATGATATATCATTTACATGATAATCAAAGCGACATTAAACCACCAGTAATCATATCAACAATCAACAAATAAATAATTAACATCTCGGTCCATATCATAACAAGTGAATCAACCAACAAATACGATGCACATACACTTCTTATAATTCTACTTTAAAGGAATAATCGATGCTTATATATAGGGTCACCCGCAGCCTTCCCACCACATCTACTATTCATAAAAAGTATAATTATCTTCCATGTATGTACAACTATCTAAAGCACAACAAGTATTCATAACGAAGACAAAGTTAACCGAGCAACAAGTCAATACATTAAACAAACAATCAATCAACAAACATGTACACTTTTCAGCCCGAATCTCAATTGAGTAGGGAGGGTTTACGAAACTCACCTGAAACGCCTATCAAACAGTGTGAGGTATGTAACAGTCTGAAATGTACCCGAATAGCCCAAACGTATTAGTCTTCGTTAAAGGAAACTGTATAGAATAACCCATTTTAATAGAGTCATCAGTTTAGTAAGCAACTGACGGACGAAGGACTAAAACTGTAAACAGTTTAACAGTTTAGGACTGGAACTGTCAGAAAATCTAACGGTTTAGGACTGAAACTGTCAGAAAATCTAACGGTCTTAACGGTCAGATTACAACTTTGTATTTCTTGTTTCTAATTCAACATAGGAAACTTATAAGTGATAAATAACCTGTTTAAATGATGATTCTGGCTGCTTCGTATCAAGACCCAGTTGACGTTTTATGTTAATAAAACTATGTAAAATGCTTCCACGGGGCATTTCGCGGTGCGAATAACTTGTAAACGAAACGAGATTCAACGAATCCATTTTCTTGTCTAAATTCTCTGTACCCCAGTCTATCCATATAACTATAATAACAACTTGGAAGTCTTAACCATTTTCCTTAAATCTAACCCGAAAACCTTACGAGAACTTATAAACTAACAAAATCTTCCAAAAATAAACGATCACCAATTGTAACGAAACTCACCACACAACTAGAGGAATCAATAACGAACTCCCAGCAACTTTCAGAATTGAAAACTAACGTGTAACTTTTACGAAACATGAATCTAAAGTTTTCCCAAAACCGTTCTTTTCTTTCTTTCCTTCTTGGCTTTCAACTACGGTTCCTGTTGGTGATGATAAGGTGTAGTAACAGCAAAATAGCAGCAACAGTAGCGGCTTTTGGTGGTGAAAGCCTATGGTGGTGTTTAAAGGTGATGGTTCGGTGGTTCACGACGGAGATGATGATGAATAGTAATGGCTGTAATGAATATGGTTCGGTGATGGCTAGTTTAGCAGTAGCATGTAGCGTAACAGTAGCAGTTCGTGGTGATGGTTCTTTCCGAACAGTAACTATAACGAGCAGTAGCCATGATCGAGAGGTGGTGTTTCGCGGATGATGCTTGATCATGTTTATATCTATATGTATATGTATGTATATACGAATATAGAAAAGATGAGAGTCGAGAGTTTAATGGTGGTTGTCATGATGACTGCGAACAGAGTAGCAGTTTACGAGCAGCAACTTATGGCATGAAGATGGCTGCAGTGGAGAAGTGCAGCGGCAGCAGTAGCTCACGATGGTGATGGTGAAGTTCTTGATGATATAGCAATATCTATATCTATACGTATATATATATATATTTATATGTTTGTATGCGTGAATGCCGAGAATCATAAGGAGGAGAAAGCACCTGGTGATGTAGTCGAGAGAGAGGAAGACAGGGTGGTGATGTTATATCTCCATCTATACCTATAAGTGTTATATATATCTATATTAGATGAAAAAGAAAACAAAGGTGGGGATGGAGAAAAGGAAATGCACCAACTTTTGGCTGCCAACTTGAAAGATTTAATATCATTTTTGTTTCCTCCTTTTCTTCTAATCTACCTATACAATATTGATTTTGATTGATTTTGGTCGGCTAATTAAAAAAATAAAGGTGCATGCATATATATATAATATTGAGATGAGATATTGATTGGTTGATTGATACTGTCACAAGAAAAAGAAGAAGAGAAGACATGCCAAAATAGAATCACGGGTTAGATTGTTCATTCTTAATTATGTCTATATATGCCGACACGAATAATTGATAATCGTTGTTTGCTGAATGTTTAACCCATGATTTAATCTAAATAGTTGACGTTATTTTGTCAAACTTTAAATTTGATCTTATTAAGGCTTTAGACATAATACCTTATGATTTTTATATCCTTCATTAGTCGTCTTTTATCAAATTTATAAAGTAAAGATGTATTATGTAATTGTATATTTTTATACAATTAGATATCCATAAATTTTCTATAAATCGTAAAATAAATATTTTTATTTCCTTTTTATTTATAAGTTATTTCAAAGTATCTCTGTGAAAAACTAAAAATTTCACATACGTTAAATATTTGGAAAATATATATATATCAACATAGATAAAAGAACTCAAGTATCTAGTTTGTTCTCTTAAATTGTTACAAAAAAAAATATTGAATTAATCAAATTTTATATTACTCAGATTTTTGCGAGTTGTTACATGTATTCACTGCCTCCCCCCAGAAAGTAACAAGAAGCCCTGAATCAGCAAGCATCGTCCTAGCTGTTTCTATCAATGTCCTGTTTTTCCTTTCAGCTACTCCATTCTGCTGTGGCTCATGCGGTGCACTGAATTGATGTTGAATACCCTTGGTCAAGCAGAAAACAGTAATAGTATTATTCTTGAACTCAGTGCCATTGTCACTCCTGATTCTCTTAACTTTAACTTCATGGACATTCTCAACTTGTCTGACAAAATCCATAAACCGGTTTGCGGTCTCGTCCTTTGTCTTCAAGAAAAATACCCATGAATACCTTGAGTAATCATCAGTGATCACCAAACAGTAGGACATCCCCCCAATACTTCTTACGTTCACAGGACCAAAGAGATCCATATGAAGTAATTCGAATGGTTTGGATATAGTGTTGTGCACCTTTGGTTTATGAGGATTCTTATGTTGCTTTCCTTTCAAACACGGTACACATTTATCTTCCATCCCAAACTTCTTAACTGGAACACCTTCAACTAATCCAAGACTAACAAGTTCATTCATCTTCCGAAAGTTGATATGTCCCATTCTACGATGCCAGAGGAGAGATTCAGACTCATTTGCTTTGCTCAACAAACAGAGGGGCTCCGTTGGATTATCAACACCTAAAACTAAGCCATAGATGTCTCTCTTCCTAGGAGCTCTGAGCATTATCCATTCTGCTGGAATAACGAAACCCGGCTTCAAGATGAATGCCTCCTTTTCTGTGAAATGAACATTGTTGCCCTTGTCACAGATCTGTGAGACACTCATTAGATTATGAGTAAGTTGTTCCACATAGTTTACTCTTTCTAGAGTAAGTTGTCCATTGACGACATCTCCTTGACCGGTGATGTTGCCGCCCTTGGATCCAGCAAAACTAACGTACGACCCATTTATACCAGTATAATTGGACAAGAGCTTCCTGTCCCCTGTCATGTGCCTGGAGCATCCACTGTCAAGGTACCATAAATGAATTGGTTTCCTAGGAACTCCCTGCACATAAAATGAGAAAAATTAGTTTTCATTGGGGACCCAAACCTTCTTAGGTTTGGGTCGACCCTTCTCATCCCTGAGAATCAGTTCAGTCCAATATCCATTGCTCGAAGCCGTGGGTAGGACATGATTCTCGTCTCGTCTTCTCACTGGAGGAGACTTCTGACCTCTCGTCGGAGAAGGTCTAGGAGAATGAGGCCCATAAGAAGGTCGAACACTTGAATGAATTTGGTCATAATATGAATTTTGATTTCTAGGAGCAGGTCGTGGAGGTGTTTGAAAACGATTTGAATTCTCATGAACATTTCCTGATGAACCTTTCAGTGGAGATTCACGTCGTTGAGGTATAGTAAACGGTTTTGGAGAAGATTGAACTTTAGCCTCATCAACCTGTTTATCATTACCCAACCCCCTTTTTCCTTCCGAGGTGGAAACCTTTGAAGGAGAACCCGATCTTCGAGGTCTATTTGGACATACACTATAAACATGACCCTTTTCATGACAAGCAAAGCAGGAGAGGACCTTGAACTTTTTGTTTGTATCTACCTTTTTATTGGTACCTACAGATTCATTGTTAGCACTAGTGTCCACTGACTTACTTGTTTTTCTTTGATCCTCTTTTTCAGGGTCTCGTTTAGCACCATCTTTTTCATGTTTACCTTTACTTGGGAACTTCTTAAGTGCAGGCATTAAGATGTGCTTTAAAGCCTTAGTTGCTTCTTCATTAACGGCTAAATTATCTTCAGATTTTCTAATCCTAGACTGCTTAGATAACGGAGTGAGACGCAACTGACTTAATTTCTTCATATCCTCAATAGCTACATCCCAGACTTTATCAATCCTCTTAGGGTCAATAGATTCTAATGGGAATTCTAACTCAGTATAGACTCTATTACTCTTATGAAGTGTAAAGTGTACAATACTGTCTTTCTGACCATTAGGAGTAGACTGATTTAGGACAACACCTTTCAATTTCTCTTCTTTGTTAGGTTGAGAAGAAACTTCCTTACCATCTACAACACTAGGTTGAAGTAGGATTTCAGGAATACTAGGTTCAACAGAAGTATAGTTATTATTGAAAGGAGGAGGAACGTCTTTATAAGAGATCTTAGCAGTGTCAAGACTCTTAGAGGAAGAATCCTCAAACTTTGTCATATGCATTAAAAGCTCAGCATGTCTAGCAGAATCAGATTTAGCATTTAATTCCAAGATTTCTATCCTAGCATCAGCAAGTTCCTTTTCAATGATAGCACACTTTCTAACTAACAAGGAGTAAGCTTCACTACCTACTCTTTCTAGGGCCACAGACTGATTGACTTTATCTTTCATAGCTCTAATGTCAGACTCTAAAGATCTAATCTTTTCCTTGAAGAATTTTTCTTTATCATTTACAGTTAGACCATTTTTAATTAACTTATCTCTTTCATCATGAGCAGCATTGACAGCAGATTCTAATTTCTTAATTTGTTCATTCTTTTGTTCAATTTCATCAAACATTCGATTAACAATTTTGCAAACATTAACAATAGTATGTAGAGAATAAGATACCTGTTGGTCTGCCTCTTTGCAATCTGCCATGTAAGCAACAAAGTCATCCACAGTCATGCCAGCCGGAATCTCAAACTCTTGCATCTGCTCTTCAATTGTCTTTTTACCCTTTTCTGTAGCAGAATCTTCTTTAACCTCAGCAGTTTTCACTTCTTCAGTAGCTTTCACTTCATCAAGGTTCTTGACATTTTCTAACTCAACGTCAGATTCGGAATCAGAATCATGTACACCAGTAGCAACAGATTCCAATTTCAAACTTTTAGTATTTTCATACAATTGTTCTTCACTGTGGTAAACTGTGGTGTCCAAGAAGTCATCAGGAGAATCAACTATTTGAGCCATATCATCAAGGATTTCAGCCAAATAAGCGTTATTGGTCTCATCATGTGGAAGATTCCAAACATAAGAACCATCGGGTTGAACAGCTACTATAGCCTTGTCATTGCCGTTGACATTTGCAGTAGGATCATCAGTCAACAAAAGAGCTCTAGTTGAATTTTGATTGAACGGACAATTACCACCTCTATCTTGACGTGTAGAGGTAACATTGGCCTCTCTCTTAGGCCGTTGACACTCTCTGGCAAAATGTCCAAAACCTTCGCAGTTATAGCACTTCACCTTTGACTTGTCAAAGCCCTGAGTACCTCCAGTAAGCTGTCTGCCTGTTCTTTGCATAAACTTTTGCACTCTCCTGGTGATCATGGCCAGTTGCCATTTCAGATCCATTTCTTCAACATCATCTGGATCTATCTGGTCGTAATCTTCATCAATGAGTGCTAGATCTGTGATTCTACCCGCAACAAAAGCTTCATGTGCAGCACACATGGCAGCAAATACATTCATCCTACCCTCAGCTGATTTCATATTCATTGGCATGGACTTGTAACCAGCAGAAGAGGATGTAATGTTACCGAACTTCATATTTCCAGTCTTTGCACCTTCATTAGCCTTTTTACCCCTGTTACCAGCATCAGTAGCCATGAATCCAGAAGAATCATCTCCATCCATTAGTGGACCACGATTGTCTGTCTCACCAGTATTACCAACTCCAGAAAAGAAGGCATTAACATCAGCTGTTGGATTTTTCATAGTGGCATGATAGAGAGATGGATCTTGTGTGCAGTTGTCTTGAAGATCCTTTGCCTTATCCTTCATTTCTCTGTTTCTTAGAGTGGATATTACTCCATCTATACGAAGAGATGCATAATCAGCTCTTTCTTGCAATCCATGACGAAACTCTTTGTAAGCCTTCGGCAAACCATCCAGGAATTTATCCACTATCTTAGTAGGAGTGTATTTAAGGTCAAAGTAAGCTAATTCAGCAAGAAGATGTTGATATCTCAGTATAAGATCCTCAACTTGTTCATTCTTTGTAGCATTGAAGCAGTCAAATTGTTTCTTGAGCATTTTAATTCTATTTTGCTTCAATAGTGGATCACCTTCACAGTGAGCTTCAATAGCATCGAACAGTTGCTTTGAAGTCTTGTATTCCTGTTTAGGAAACAGGTGCACCAACTCTTGAGGAATGCACATACGAAGAGTGGAAAGAGTCTTTACTTCAATAGCATAGTTAGCCTTTTCTTCACCTGTTAATTCTCCCACCTTGTATGTAGAAGTAACTCCATTCACAGTAAGAGTGGGCCACTCATAACCTTCAGTGATCATGAGCCTCATGTTTAAGTCTTCTCGTTGAATAAAATCTTCAAATCGACCTCTCCACGCCCAGAAGTCAGCCAATGAAACTAACTTTGGTGGAGAATTAGTACGTCCTACAAGATGATCATGATAAACGAGAGAATTGAGGTATTGGGCAACAGCATTGTTGGTTGAAGATGAGGAAGCCATAAGTGAACAAAGATATTGAAAGTTAATGTTTAAACGAAAATGAGGGTTGAAACGAAGATAGCTTAAGTTCGTAAGGTGAGGTTCTGAACGAAGATAGCTTAAGTTCGTAAGGTGAGGTTCTGAACGAAGATAGCTTAAGTTCGTAAGCTATATTCGTTTGATGAAGATTCAAAATGAAAATTAGATAAATTCGTTTTCTATCTTCGATTTGCTAAGTTCGTAAGGAAAACGAACTTAGCGACTGTTAGGGTTTTCGGGAGGTTTTTGGGAGGAAAACAATCAAACAAACGATCTCGAACCTTCGATAAGATATCGAATAGCTCTGATACCACTTGTGAGTCCCTCGATAGCTACAGATCGCTCTCGAGATCGTCTATTGTTATGTCGTGAGTGCGGAATCCTCACGAGATAACTAGTTTGATTAGTTATCGAATATATTGCTAATTATAAGTATATAATCAGCCGTATGTAACCTATCTTCGTTTTCTAAATGTTAGAAACGAACTTAGTCGCTGGAGATGTATGTGAGTTGAACGGATTCACTCAATTTAGAGTTTCCATTCATATATATATGTTTCTGATCGATATTGGGCCTGCTGGGCTTTGTTCTTACGAACTTAGCAGCCCAGCCCATATAACGAAGATTATCTTCGTTTGTTCCTAACGAAGATCATCTTCGTTAGTACAATTTCCATCAGCATCAATGCCTAGTTATTTTCCAAGTATTTCATGTACAAGGAACCTAACGTATATTATGTTTGTACTTGTATAACATACATAACAAACATCATATATAAACAACATATATATAACACCAAAATATGTAATCGATCATTACTAAAACATGAAGTCCATAATCTATCAATTACACATATATAAATAAGACATAAAATAACATAATGTCTTAATCTAAAAGACTAATCAAATCTAAATTGCTGTTGTCACATCAACATGCATCAACAAATAAGCTGACCATTTTCAATGAATAAATTGAAATTTATAGCATTAGATTTGGAGAATCCAGTCCCTAATCGTTCATCTTGACTTCTCACTGAATTAAAATCTCCACATAACAAATAATTACCTTTGTGTGCATCCATGAAGCTCAACAACTTACTCCATAGAATTAGTACGTCCTACAAGATGATCATGATAAACGAGAGAATTGAGGTATTGGGCAACAGCATTGTTGGTTGAAGATGAGGAAGCCATAAGTGAACAAAGATATTGAAAGTTAATGTTTAAACGAAAATGAGGGTTGAAACGAAGATAGCTTAAGTTCGTAAGGTGAGGTTCTGAACGAAGATAGCTTAAGTTCGTAAGGTGAGGTTCTGAACGAAGATAGCTTAAGTTCGTAAGCTATATTCGTTTGATGAAGATTCAAAATGAAAATTAGATAAATTCGTTTTCTATCTTCGTTTGCTAAGTTCGTAAGTAAGGTTCTGAACGAAGATAGCTTAAGTTCGTAAGGTGAGGTTCTGAACGAAGATAGCTTAAGTTCGTAGGCTAAGGTTCTGAACGAAGATAGCTTAAGTTCGTAAGGTAGGTTCTGAACGAAGATAGCTTAAGTTCGTAAGGTAGGTTCTGAACGAAGATAGCTTAAGTTCGTAAGGTAAGGTTCTGAACGAAGATAGCTTAAGTTCGTAAGGTAAGGTTCTGAACGAAGATAGCTTAAGTTCGTAAGGTAGGTTCTGAACGAAGATAGCTTAAGTTCGTAAGGTAGGTTCTGAACGAAGATAGCTTAAGTTCGTAAGGTAAGGTTCTGAACGAAGATAGCTTAAGTTCGTAGGTAGTTCTGAACGATTTGCTTAAGTTCGTAAGGAAAACGAACTTAGCGACTGTTAGGGTTTTCGGGAGGTTTTTGGGAGGAAAAACCAATCAAACAAACGATCTCGAACCTTCGATAAGATATCGAATAGCTCTGATACCACTTGTGAGTCCCTCGATAGCTACAGATCGCTCTCGAGATCGTCTATTGTTATGTCGTGAGTGCGGAATCCTCACGAGATAACTAGTTTGATTAGTTATCGAATATATTGCTAATTATAAGTATATAATCAGCCGTATGTAACCTATCTTCGTTTTCTAAATGTTAGAAACGAACTTAGTCGCTGGAGATGTATGTGAGTTGAACGGATTCACTCAATTTAGAGTTTCCATTCATATATATATGTTTCTGATCGATATTGGGCCTGCTGGGCTTTGTTCTTACGAACTTAGCAGCCCAGCCCATATAACGAAGATTATCTTCGTTTGTTCCTAACGAAGATCATCTTCGTTAGTACAATTTCCATCAGCATCAATGCCTAGTTATTTTCCAAGTATTTCATGTACAAGGAACCTAACGTATATTATGTTTGTACTTGTATAACATACATAACAAACATCATATATAAACAACATATATATAACACCAAAATATGTAATCGATCATTACTAAAACATGAAGTCCATAATCTATCAATTACACATATATAAATAAGACATAAAATAACATAATGTCTTAATCTAAAAGACTAATCAAATCTAAATTGCTGTTGTCACATCAACATGCATCAACAAATAAGCTGACCATTTTCAATGAATAAATTGAAATTTATAGCATTAGATTTGGAGAATCCAGTCCCTAATCGTTCATCTTGACTTCTCACTGAATTAAAATCTCCACATAACAAATAATTACCTTTGTGTGCATCCATGAAGCTCAACAACTTACTCCATAAATCAGTACGTTCTCTTTCTTGTTGAGGAGCATAAATATTAACCATGTAGCAATGTAAATTCAGATTAATCCATTTACCTTTTAACACAAGGAACCTATCAAAACGAAACACGTCTTCTTTATGAAACTTAACAACAAGAAATTCTTCTATTCTAGATTACAATTTATCACTATTTTTGGATTTCTAACATTCTCCCCCTTAGTGATATATTGTAATGAATGAAATACGTGTTATATTGTCTTGTAGGAATGAATTTGATGAGCCCGGTGGTTAAGACAATTGGTGTGTAGAAACAAGTCTTCAAAGCTTTCTCTTTTGTCTTTGGAGAACTTGATTCAGTCTTGGTCTTGAACTTCTTGAAGTTAAATCATGTGAGGATTCTCAATGTTCTTTTAGAACAGAGAATAATGAATGCGTGTGAGTCTTGAAGAAAGAGAATAATGAAGTCGAACAAGTGTGTGACTTGAATCTTCAAGAATTGTTGAATCATGAACCAGAGTTGTCTTTTGAAATGCGGAAGGTATAAATCTTGGTTTCGACTGTATCAATCTTCGATTCTCGAGTGAGATTCAACTTTTTGATTCTTCGGTTTTAATTCTTGAATGAATCTCATCTTCTTGAAATGAAGTTTCATGAATATGAACTCTCCCCCTTGATGTATGCATTGGAGTTTCTTGACAAAATGTTGTTGTATGACTTGAAGATCTTGAATGAAGTATGTTTGATGAAGACTCTTTTGAAGCTTTGATCTTTGTCACATCAACTTGAATACTTTGGAGAGTAAGCAATTGAATGAAGTTTGGATGAAATTCTTATGAAGTAATCATGCTCCCCTTTAATCCATGAGTATACACATTTTGGAGCATTTTTGAACTTTTGAAGCATCTTGAGTGAAAATCTTTTCATCTTTGGTTTCATTCTTATCTATGACATCAATTCAGATTCCCCCTTTTAAAATCAAATTCTCAATCAACTAAAATCTAGTGAAAATCTGAAACTATTGACACATCATGAAGAATTTTCTCCCTCTATACACAAACTTTGATAATCCTAGAACTTTGATAAGCCTAACACTTAGTGAAACAACCAAACCAAACACGAACTTTTCTCCTTGTTTCCTTATCAATCAGTAAATCAATCATAAAATTTTCTCCCCCTCATAATGACAAGATTGGGAACCAATCTCATTATGGACATATTGATTGATTCATTGTCAACAAGAATAACATGATCGAATGTACACATGGAGAAATATCAACCATCAAAACATCAACCCGAACCATTAGCCCAACCCAAGAAATCCTAGGGGTGACTAAAATGGAAGATTGAAGTTGTTGGGACAAACGTTATAGCATGGTGTTGGTGTTTTCTGTGTTCGTGTGATGAGAAATGAAACCAGATAAGAATGATCCGTTAGCATGTTCAAAAATCAAAAGGATTAATGAAATGACCGATTAAAATGTATAACATTTTTCGGATTTCCTATGTATCATTGAGATATGCACAAAACAAGTCTCTAACATAGTTCGATCTGCGGCTTTGCAACCACGAGATTGCTTCAAAGAATATAAATCATGGTTAACACTACCGAAGCATTTGATAACCACAATTTTATCCTTAAAGACTTTTTGGGAACTAACATCCGAGGTCACATAGACTACTCGTTAACTCAACAAATTCATAAATGAAAATGTGAGACCTACGTTCAATGTTGGAAAGGATGTTAGCATTGGTAGGATTTCCATTCGATCATCGTGGAATATCAATTAAGATATCACTACAAATGTTCCGGCTATATCACAAAGATAAGCAATAATATCACAAAGACATGACGCTAATGTGCCCTAAAAAAAATGAATGATAATCAAATCAATGATCAATCAAAGTAGCTCTAGACACATCGTGATCAAATGAAGTCGGGGACTGGAGCAGAATGTCACCCTTTTTCAATATCAACATCTTCCGAAAGAAGAGTCAATAGAAATGTGAAAATCTCCGTGAGAAATGAAACAAGTATTTGTTAAGAAACACTTGAGTGGTTAGGTAAAAATGTGCATCGCTTCACTGGGTCCATGAAGACTTCTTCAATATCAAGAAATCAAAAAAAAAAAAAAAAAAAAAAAAAAAAAAAAAAAAAAAAAAAAAAAAAAAAAAAAAAAAAAAAAAAAAAAAAAAAAAAAAAAAAAAAAAAAAAAAAAAAAAAAAAAAAAAAAAAAAAAAAAAAAAAAAAAAAAAAAAAAAAAAAAAAAAAAAAAAAAAAAAAAAAAAAAAAAAAAAAAAAAAAAAAAAAAAAAAAAAAAAAAAAAAAAAAAAAAAAAAAAAAAAAAAAAAAAAAAAAAAAAAAAAAAAAAAAAAAAAAAAAAAAAAAAAAAAAAAAAAAAAAAAAAAAAAAAAAAAAAAAAAAAAAAAAAAAAAAAAAAAAAAAAAAAAAAAAAAAAAAAAAAAAAAAAAAAAAAAAAAAAAAAAAAAAAAAAAAAAAAAAAAAAAAAAAAAAAAAAAAAAAAAAAAAAAAAAAAAAAAAAAAAAAAAAAAAAAAAAAAAAAAAAAAAAAAAAAAAAAAAAAAAAAAAAAAAAAAAAAAAAAAAAAAAAAAAAAAAAAAAAAAAAAAAAAAAAAAAAAAAAAAAAAAAAAAAAAAAAAAAAAAAAAAAAAAAAAAAAAAAAAAAAAAAAAAAAAAAAAAAAAAAAAAAAAAAAAAAAAAAAAAAAAAAAAAAAAAAAAAAAAAAAAAAAAAAAAAAAAAAAAAAAAAAAAAAAAAAAAAAAAAAAAAAAAAAAAAAAAAAAAAAAAAAAAAAAAAAAAAAAAAAAAAAAAAAAAAAAAAAAAAAAAAAAAAAAAAAAAAAAAAAAAAAAAAAAAAAAAAAAAAAAAAAAAAAAAAAAAAAAAAAAAAAAAAAAAAAAAAAAAAAAAAAAAAAAAAAAAAAAAAAAAAAAAAAAAAAAAAAAAAAAAAAAAAAAAAAAAAAAAAAAAAAAAAAAAAAAAAAAAAAAAAAAAAAAAAAAAAAAAAAAAAAAAAAAAAAAAAAAAAAAAAAAAAAAAAAAAAAAAAAAAAAAAAAAAAAAAAAAAAAAAAAAAAAAAAAAAAAAAAAAAAAAAAAAAAAAAAAAAAAAAAAAAAAAAAAAAAAAAAAAAAAAAAAAAAAAAAAAAAAAAAAAAAAAAAAAAAAAAAAAAAAAAAAAAAAAAAAAAAAAAAAAAAAAAAAAAAAAAAAAAAAAAAAAAAAAAAAAAAAAAAAAAAAAAAAAAAAAAAAAAAAAAAAAAAAAAAAAAAAAAAAAAAAAAAAAAAAAAAAAAAAAAAAAAAAAAAAAAAAAAAAAAAAAAAAAAAAAAAAAAAAAAAAAAAAAAAAAAAAAAAAAAAAAAAAAAAAAAAAAAAAAAAAAAAAAAAAAAAAAAAAAAAAAAAAAAAAAAAAAAAAAAAAAAAAAAAAAAAAAAAAAAAAAAAAAAAAAAAAAAAAAAAAAAAAAAAAAAAAAAAAAAAAAAAAAAAAAAAAAAAAAAAAAAAAAAAAAAAAAAAAAAAAAAAAAAAAAAAAAAAAAAAAAAAAAAAAAAAAAAAAAAAAAAAAAAAAAAAAAAAAAAAAAAAAAAAAAAAAAAAAAAAAAAAAAAAAAAAAAAAAAAAAAAAAAAAAAAAAAAAAAAAAAAAAAAAAAAAAAAAAAAAAAAAAAAAAAAAAAAAAAAAAAAAAAAAAAAAAAAAAAAAAAAAAAAAAAAAAAAAAAAAAAAAAAAAAAAAAAAAAAAAAAAAAAAAAAAAAAAAAAAAAAAAAAAAAAAAAAAAAAAAAAAAAAAAAAAAAAAAAAAAAAAAAAAAAAAAAAAAAAAAAAAAAAAAAAAAAAAAAAAAAAAAAAAAAAAAAAAAAAAAAAAAAAAAAAAAAAAAAAAAAAAAAAAAAAAAAAAAAAAAAAAAAAAAAAAAAAAAAAAAAAAAAAAAAAAAAAAAAAAAAAAAAAAAAAAAAAAAAAAAAAAAAAAAAAAAAAAAAAAAAAAAAAAAAAAAAAAAAAAAAAAAAAAAAAAAAAAAAAAAAAAAAAAAAAAAAAAAAAAAAAAAAAAAAAAAAAAAAAAAAAAAAAAAAAAAAAAAAAAAAAAAAAAAAAAAAAAAAAAAAAAAAAAAAAAAAAAAAAAAAAAAAAAAAAAAAAAAAAAAAAAAAAAAAAAAAAAAAAAAAAAAAAAAAAAAAAAAAAAAAAAAAAAAAAAAAAAAAAAAAAAAAAAAAAAAAAAAAAAAAAAAAAAAAAAAAAAAAAAAAAAAAAAAAAAAAAAAAAAAAAAAAAAAAAAAAAAAAAAAAAAAAAAAAAAAAAAAAAAAAAAAAAAAAAAAAAAAAAAAAAAAAAAAAAAAAAAAAAAAAAAAAAAAAAAAAAAAAAAAAAAAAAAAAAAAAAAAAAAAAAAAAAAAAAAAAAATATCAATTTATATGTATAATAACAATATCTTAGAATGTAAAAAAAAACACTCTACAAATAAATATATCATTTAAGAACGGGTTGCATACATAGTATATACAAGCCATTGAAATAAATATCTTTTTGTGTATTTTTGGAAAGATGTTAGCATTGGTAGGATTTCCATTCGATCATCGTGGAATATCAATTAAGATATCACTACAAATGTTCCGGCTATATCACAAAGATAAGCAATAATATCACAAAGACATGACGCTAATGTGCCCTAAAAAAAATGAATGATAATCAAATCAATGATCAATCAAAGTAGCTCTAGACACATCGTGATCAAATGAAGTCGGGGACTGGAGCAGAATGTCACCCTTTTTCAATATCAACATCTTCCGAAAGAAGAGTCAATAGAAATGTGAAAATCTCCGTGAGAAATGAAACAAGTATTTGTTAAGAAACACTTGAGTGGTTAGGTAAAGATGTGCATCGCTTCACTGGGTCCATGAAGACTTCTTCAATATCAAGAAATCAACAAATGAAATCTGATAGGAGCGTGTTTTACCCGGCTTTTTGAGAATTTGGGGAAGGGTATCATTTCTTTGTAACCCTTTTCGCACAACATATCACCTTAACCTCTCACTTTTCGACTTTACTCCCTCCATCCTATTTGCACGAAAACAACAGCACTCAAAATACCCTCACTATCTAATGAAAGAAGTGAATACTCCGGGGTTAGAACTCATCGGCGAAGATGAAATTCATGGAGTATAATTTGAGAAATACTTATCCCTCATGTGCAAACTAATCACCGAACTCCATTTGATTGAAAATCATTGGAAAAACATCAAATGTGTGCATGAAAAAAATTTGAAACACATTTGAAGGTTTGAAGGTTGTTGAAATCACAAACTCCTCCTTAAGCTATGCAAGAATAGATCAAAAATGTTCATAGAAAGGTGGAGCAAAAATTGGTTTTGTGAGATCAAACATGAGTAAAATCTTTGTTGTGATATTTCGGAAAAGTTTTGCTTCAACAACAATGTTGAATGTAAGACAGCTAGGGAGTACACAAAGGCGTTCGATCCTTTGCGTCGCATATCAACAATTGAGAGTTTTGAAAATGTTATTTGAACAACTTTGATTGCTATCACACATACATATTCATATAAGAACACTTGGAAGTACACAAAGGCGTTCGATCCTTTGCGTCGCATATCAACAATTGAGAGTTTTGAAAATGTTATTTGAACAACTTTGATTGCTATCACACATACATATTCATATAAGAACACTTGGAAGTACACAAAGGCGTTCGATTCCTTGTTATCTTATATCAATTTATATGTATAATAACAATATCTTAGAATGTAAAAAAAAACACTCTACAAATAAATATATCATTTAAGAACGGGTTGCATACATAGTATATACAAGCCATTGAAATAAATATCTTTTTGTGTATTTTTGAAAAAAAAAAAAAAATAAAAAAAAAAAAAAAAAAAAAAAAAAAAAAAAAAAAAAAAAAAAAAAAAAAAAAAAAAAAAAAAAAAAAAAAAAAAAAAAAAAAAAAAAAAAAAAAAAAAAAAAAAAATTTGAAAATCCAATCAATTGGAAAAAGAAAAATGGAAAAAAAAAAGAATTAAGGTTTAAGATTTAACATACCAAGCTTGGAGATAAGAAAGTTAAACCTCTTTTCATCCAATGGTTTTGTGAACAAATCTGCAAGTTGAAAGTCAGTACCCACAAAGTAGAGCTCGATGTCACCTTTCTCAATATGATCTTTGAGAAAATGATATCTAACATCAATATGCTTTGAGCGAGAGTGGTTTACTGAGTTGACTGCAATGGCAATGGCACTCTGAGAATCACAATAGATAGGAATATGATCATATTTCAGACCATAATCAGTTAGTTGTGTCTTCATCCATAAAACCTGAGCACAACAACTAGCCGCAGCCACATATTCAGCTTCAGCCGTTGATAGTGACACACAATTTTGTTTCTTGGAAGACCAACTCACAATTTTATCGCCTAAAAATTGTAAAGTACCGGAAGTGCTCTTGCGATCAAGTTTACAACCAGCATGATCTGCATCTGAATATGCAGTTAGATTGAATCCAGTATCCCTTGGATACCAGAGACCTAAATCGGGTGTCCCCTTCAGATAACGAAATATTCGTTTCACAGCTTGATAATGTAAATCAGTTGGAGCAGCTTGATATCTAGCACACATACATGTTGCAAACATTATATCTGGGCGAGATGCTGTTAGGTACAACAACGAACCAATCATACTTCGATATCTCTTTTGGTCAAATGGTTTCCCATTTGTATCAGCATTTATGTTTGTTCGAGCAGCCATTGGGGTAGAAATTGAAGAACATGAAGTCATATCAAACTTTTTCAACATGTCATTTATGTATTTACCTTGTGATATAAAAATACCAGTTGGTAATTGTTTGATTTGAAGACCCAAAAAGTAATTCATTTCCCCAATCATGCTCATTTCAAAATGATTAACCATAAGAGATGAAAAGTTTCTGCAAAATGTTTGACTGGTCGACCCAAATATAATGTCATCAACATATATTTGAACAAGTAGAACATGCTTACCTTGTTTGCGAATGAACAAGGTAGGGTCAATTGTGCCTTTGGTAAAGCCACCTCTTAGTAAGAAAGTAGTTAAAGAATCATACCATGCTCGGGGTGCTTGCTTAAGACCGTAGAGAGCCTTGTCCAATCTGTAGACATGGTTTGGTCTTTGAGGATCAACAAAACCTTCTGGTTGATCAACGTAAACTTCTTCTTTGAGATCACCATTCAGGAAAGCAGTCTTCACATCCATTTGAAACACAGTAAAGTTTCTGAATGCAGCATAAGCTAAGAATATCCGAATGGCCTCCATTCTTGCAACTGGAGCAAAAGTTTCGTCGAAGTCAACACCAGGTTGTTGGCAATAACCCTTTGCAACAAGTCGAGCTTTATTTCTTACTACTACTCCATTCTCATCCTTTTTGTTTTTGAATATCCACTTCGTTCCGATTGGATCATCTTTTCTAGGATTTGGAACTAATCTCCATACTTTCAGTCTTTCAAATTGTGCGAGTTCCTCTTGCATTGCCTTAACCCACTCTGGATCTCGAAGAGCTTCAGATACTGTTTTGGGTTCGATATTGCTAAGAGAAAGTGCAACGAGACACTCATTCACTGAAGTACGAGTAGTTACTCCTGCTTGTGGATCTCCAATAATTTGTTCAGTAGGATGGTATTTCTGCATACGTGTCCACTTGTGATCATGAGGAAGGAGATCTTGTTGTTGAAGATCAACATCATCATCATTAAAGCTTGAGTTATGTTGAGAGATGTTATCATAACTTGGTGTAATTCTTTCCTCATAAGCTGGATGATCAAAGTCAAGTGGTACATACACACTTGGAGTGTTCAATGGATTTGTTGTCTGAGTTAATCGAGAAGGTTGTTCTTGAACATTCACTTGAGAAGAATTATCCTGAGAGAATGGTGGAGAAGTATCAGGAGACGAGGATTCTTGCTCTGAAGAATTTGAAGAAGATTCATGAATATTGTCAGGAACTGGATCGTTGTTATGAAGAGGTTCATTGGGTTTAATTGGTTCAACGATGACTTGAGGTTCTTGATCATGAATCGGTTTTGAATTGTAGAATTCTTCAAAAAGAATATCTAATTCATCACTTGTAGGAGTTGGAAACTTCTTGAATTTAGAAGCTAAGGTAGTATTCCTTGTAGAAGGACTTGAAGCACTTGGATCATTACTTGTTGGTAGCAAACTTTCTTGCTCAAAGATCATGCCTGACATCTCATCAAACCAAACATTCATTGTTTCTTGAATTGTGTTGGTTCGACGATTATAGATTCGATAGGCAATTGATGTTTTGGAATAACCAACAAAATATCCTTCATCACCTTTCTTCTCGAACTTTCCAAGATTCTCCCGATCATTCAACGTGTAACAAACACACCCAAATATGTGAAAGTAGTTGATGTTGGGTTTGCGTTTGTTAACAACCTCATAAGGAGTCTTTTCGAAACGCTGATTGATAATGGACCGATTCTGAGTGTGACAGGCAGTGTCAACAGCTTCAGCCCACATATTGGATGGTAATTTGGAATAAGCAAGCATTGTCCTTGCTGCTTCTACCAGCGATCGATTTCTCCTTTCAACAACACCGTTTTGTTGTGGGGTGCGAACTGCTGAAAATTGATGAGTGATTCCTTTGGAGTTGCAGAATTCATCAAAAACAGCATTCTTGAACTCAGTTCCATTATCCGAACGGATGTAACGAACTGGAAGTTGAAGATTTACTTGAGTATTAGTGATGAAATCTATCAACATCTGAGTTGTTTCATCTTTGGATGCAAGGAACTTGACCCAAGTATATCTTGAATAATCATCAACAATAACCAAGATGTATTTCTTCCCATTTCGGCTTTGTACTTTCATCGGCCCACAAAGATCCATGTGAAGCAAATGAAGAGGTGCTAAAGAATTTGGAGATTTCTTCGGTTTATGAGAAGTTCTTTTGATCTTCCCAACAGCACAAGAAGGACAAACATGCTCACTTTCATACTTATAGTCAGGTAAGCCTTCAACAAGATGCTTATTGACCAAAGTATTGATAGTTTGGAAATTCAGATGAGAGAGCCTTCTATGCCATAACCAAGAATTCTTTGAAGTAGCCTTTGAAATGAGACAAATATTATCAGTTGGTTGGTTATCATCAAGATTGACGGTAAACAGGTTATCATCACGATCACCACAAAGAATATCAACTCCATCTAGAGTTTGGACTTTGCAAAGAGATTTTCGAAACAGAACTTGAAGATTGTTATCACAGAATTGTCCAACACTGAACAAGTTGTGACTTAATCCTTCAACATAGTGAACTTTCTTGATGATAATTCCATTTCGTTCAATGTCTCCATAACCTAAGATAGGAGCGAAATTGTTGTTTCCAAAGCGAACTGTTCCCATGAATCTTTCAACGAAATTCTTGAGCAAAGATTTATTTCCAGTCATGTGTTTCGAACACCCGGAATCGAGTATCCAAACACAGATGGTTATTTCCTGCAATCAATGAAATTTAACCGATTTTAGGTACCCACTTGAGGACGGGTCCTTTATGGTTAGTTAAAACAGGCAGGGGATATAACTTAGGATTCGCATTCAAACATGTTGTTGAATCAACATAAGCATTGACAAGCACATTATCAACAAACACATTTGAATAAAAGGTACGAACATTCACATTAGAGTTAAAAGTAACATGTCTACAAGCATTCACATCAACCACACGAGAATTAAAATTGTTTACAAGCTCACAAGGCCTTGCCTTGGCACATTCAACATTATTATACAAAGATGAATTGTTTTGATTTACAGTAACACCTTTCCTCCCATTGACAGATTTTCTCCTCCTTCTTTTCATCTTTTTTTCAACATTCTTTAGATTACTAGTGATCTTAGGTACTAAAGTATTAGCAACCCATCTAGCACCACTAGTTAAACTCTTTCCACCTGTTGAATTGAAATTAAGAAGATTAGAACTAGGAGTTTTAATCACTCTTATCTTTTTGGAATCTTTTGGAGGTGAGGAAACTTCTTGCTTCTTTGGTTTATCATGAGAAAACCACCCATATCTATCTCTATATCTAGTTGAACCATTTGATGTATCTTTAGTTAGCGAAACTGAGCTAGACTTAGACACCTTAGGTAAAAAGCTAGATTGAGAATTAAAATTGTTTACAAGCTCACAAGGCCTTGCCTTGGCACATTCAACATTATTATACACAGATGAATTGTTTTTTCAAGATTTTGACATTTTTGTAATAACGTAAAATCAGGAGAGACATTCAACTCCATCTAGAGTTTGGACTTTGCAAAGAGATTTTCGAAACAGAACTTGAAGATTGTTATCACAGAATTGTCCAACACTGAACAAGTTGTGACTTAATCCTTCAACATAGTGAACTTTCTTGATGATAATTCCATTTCGTTCAATGTCTCCATAACCTAAGATAGGAGCGAAATTGTTGTTTCCAAAGCGAACTGTTCCCATGAATCTTTCAACGAAATTCTTGAGCAAAGATTTATTTCCAGTCATGTGTTTCGAACACCCGGAATCGAGTATCCAAACACAGATGGTTATTTCCTGCAATCAATGAAATTTAACCGATTTTAGGTACCCACTTGAGGACGGGTCCTTTATGGTTAGTTAAAACAGGCAGGGGATATAACTTAGGATTCGCATTCAAACATGTTGTTGAATCAACATAAGCATTGACAAGCACATTATCAACAAACACATTTGAATAAAAGGTACGAACATTCACATTAGAGTTAAAAGTAACATGTCTACAAGCATTCACATCAACCACACGAGAATTAAAATTGTTTACAAGCTCACAAGGCCTTGCCTTGGCACATTCAACATTATTATACAAAGATGAATTGTTTTGATTTACAGTAACACCTTTCCTCCCATTGACAGATTTTCTCCTCCTTCTTTTCATCTTTTTTTCAACATTCTTTAGATTACTAGTGATCTTAGGTACTAAAGTATTAGCAACCCATCTAGCACCACTAGTTAAACTCTTTCCACCTGTTGAATTGAAATTAAGAAGATTAGAACTAGGAGTTTTAATCACTCTTATCTTTTTGGAATCTTTTGGAGGTGAGGAAACTTCTTGCTTCTTTGGTTTATCATGAGAAAACCACCCATATCTATCTCTATATCTAGTTGAACCATTTGATGTATCTTTAGTTAGCGAAACTGAGCTAGACTTAGACACCTTAGGTAAAAAGCTAGATTGAGAGCTAGATTGAGAGTAGATTGAGCTAGATTGAGAGCTAGATTGAGAAGCATTAGGATAGTCTTTCGGAAGTTTCACTTTGGTGTACTTTGTCGTGTGTGGGGTTTCAGCTTGTTCCTTTTTGACATGTTTCACTGGGGTAGCAACGAAGGTTTCTAACTTAATGGTCTTTGGTTCAGTCTTGACGAGTTTGGTCTTAACTCGTTTCTTTGAGTAATATGAAGTTGGAGCTTTGGACAATGGTTTTTGAGATTCCACTTTTGTTGTAAACCCTCTATTTGTTTTTCCAAAAATGTGGTTGGAAAGTACATTTTAGTTGGTTTGGGTGGATTACCGACAGATTCTTGGTTTTGAAAATTTGATTCAATTTCTTCCAATTTGAAAATTGAAGATTCTTTTGTTTTGTATGAATCATTTATTGCATCATAATTAACCAAAAATTCCTGTTTTGGTGTTCTCTCAACGTCATCAGTCTCAAATTCATCATTCAATGGACGAATAAATTGTTGTATCATACCAAGTCGTAGAAATTTTTCATCATACAAGGGTTCAATTTCCTCTTTGGCTTTTTGCAATGGTGTGATATTCTCAAATCCCAACCCGAGAAGAAGTTCTGTTTTGTCAATTTTTGACTTGTTGAAATAGGCAGTGAAATTCAAGAAAGGATTTTGTTCAACTTTATATAGCTTTTCTTGATAGAAAAGTATATTCTTTTTAAATTCCTCAACTTGTTTTTCAAGATTCTCAATCTCAATGCCTTTTAGAAAATAATTATGATTTAAATCAGAAATCTTCCTTTCGAGTTCAACATTGTTTGGTTTAGCTTCTTGAAGCTTTTTATTGAGAATATCAACATCCATTTGTCTTGCATTTGCCCGAAGCCATTCATTGGTCTTTTGAATTTCAAGATCTTGATTGGTCTTTTCAAGATCTTGAATGGTTTTTTCTAGATTTTGACATTTTTGTAATAACTTAAAATCAGGAGAGACATTCAACTCACATTCTTTAACCAACATCTTATCTTTGTAAGCTTGAAAATCTTGTTTAATAGCATCATATTCAAAAAGTAATTTTGAATGTTCTTCAAGAAGTTTTGTAAATTCACTTTTAGAAAATGAAATGCTATTTGTCAACTTTTTATTTTTGTTGGCTAAAGAATTGATATGAGTTGTTAAATTAGATAAAGCTAATCTACAAGACTCTTTGTCTTTAACCAAAGAAAAAGTAGAGTCGAGATTTACCTCATCATCTGGGTATTCATCATCAGTGCTTTCTGCTTCAAGGACTTTGTTTTTGGCCAATCTTGCCATATAGCAAACATTAGCGGAGAGATCTTGATCTTCATCATCAGTGAGCAACAGCCATTTGTCATCTTTGGCAAGCAAAATGAGGATCTTACCTCATCATCAGTGCTTTCTGCTTCAAGGACTTTGTTTTTGGCCAATCTTGCCATATAGCAAACATTAGCGGAGAGATCTTGATCTTCATCATCAGTGAGCAACAGCCATTTGTCATCTTCGGCAAGCAATGCATGTCCTGCTTCAACTTGTTTGGCTAACAGCATCTTCTGCTTGTAGTACTCATAGTCCCGCTTTCGAGGTTGTTTGCAGTCAACTGCAAAATGTCCAGGAATACCACAATTGTAGCACTTTTTGTCTGATGCCTTACCCTTCTCAACAGTTGGTTTCTCATAGGCTTCCTTCTTTTCACCATACCTTGATCCATTAGCTTCACCTTGCTCATTGCTCCTTGGATGATAGTGTTCCTTCTTGGGAAATGCACTTGTAGAAGAGGTGCGGAGATTGTTGTTTGTTGGCCTCGCTTTGTAAAATTTCCTCTTGAAATGCTTTGTTACCGCAGCAAGAGCTTGATATAGTTCATCTGAAACACCATCTCTTGTAGCCATCAGATCATCTCCCTCCTCATCAGACGAAGAAACAACCACCATTTGCCTCTTAAGAGCTTCAGAAATCTTCTTCTCAACTATCAATGCCAAAGGATCAGAAGATACAACTTCTGGCATTTTGTTTGATGAAGCTTTGCTTAGTACTTGGTTTTCAAGATCTTGAATGGTTTTTTCTAGATTTTGACATTTTTGTAATAACTTAAAATCAGGAGAGACATTCAACTCACATTCTTTAACCAACATCTTATCTTTGTAAGCTTGAAAATCTTGTTTAATAGCATCATATTCAAAAAGTAATTTTGAATGTTCTTCAAGAAGTTTTGTAAATTCACTTTTAGAAAATAATTATGATTTAAATCAGAAATCTTCCTTTCGAGTTCAACATTGTTTGGTTTAGCTTCTTGAAGCTTTTTATTGAGAATATCAACATCCATTTGTCTTGCATTTGCCCGAAGCCATTCATTGGTCTTTTGAATTTCAAGATCTTGAATGGTTTTTTCTAGATTTTGACATTTTTGTAATAACTTAAAATCAGGAGAGACATTCAACTCACATTCTTTAACCAACATCTTATCTTTGTAAGCTTGAAAATCTTGTTTAATAGCATCATATTCAAAAAGTAATTTTGAATGTTCTTCAAGAAGTTTTGTAAATTCACTTTTAGAAAATAATTATGATTTAAATCAGAAATCTTCCTTTCGAGTTCAACATTGTTTGGTTTAGCTTCTTGAAGCTTTTTATTGAGAATATCAACATCCATTTGTCTTGCATTTGCCCGAAGCCATTCATTGGTCTTTTGAATTTCAAGATCTTGAATGGTTTTTTCTAGATTTTGACATTTTTGTAATAACTTAAAATCAGGAGAGACATTCAACTCACATTCTTTAACCAACATCTTATCTTTGTAAGCTTGAAAATCTTGTTTAATAGCATCATATTCAAAAAGTAATTTTGAATGTTCTTCAAGAAGTTTTGTAAATTCACTTTTAGAAAATAATTATGATTTAAATCAGAAATCTTCCTTTCGAGTTCAACATTGTTTGGTTTAGCTTCTTGAAGCTTTTTATTGAGAATATCAACATCCATTTGTCTTGCATTTGCCCGAAGCCATTCATTGGTCTTTTGAATTTCAAGATCTTGAATGGTTTTTTCTAGATTTTGACATTTTTGTAATAACTTAAAATCAGGAGAGACATTCAACTCACATTCTTTAACCAACATCTTATCTTTGTAAGCTTGAAAATCTTGTTTAATAGCATCATATTCAAAAAGTAATTTTGAATGTTCTTCAAGAAGTTTTGTAAATTCACTTTTAGAAAATGAAACGATCTTGAGAAACAGGAAATGAAACGATCTTGAATTAACCAGGAAATGAAACGATCTTGAATTAATCAGGAAATGAAACGATCTTGAGTTAATCAGGAAATGAAACGATCTTGAGTTAATCAGGAAATGAAACGATCTTGAGTTAATCAGGAAATGAAACGATCTTGAGTTAATCAGGAAATGAAACGATCTTGAGTTAATCAGGAAATGAAACGATCTTGAGTTAATCAGGAAATGAAACGATCTTGTGATTAATAGAAAATGAAAAGATCTTGAGAAACAGGAAATGAAACGATCTTGTAAAGATCAGGAAATGAAACGATCTTGAGTTAATCAGGAAATGAAACGATCTTGAGTTAATCAGGAAATGAAACGATCTTGTGATTAATAGAAAATGAAAAGATCTTGAGAAACAGGAAATGAAACGATCTTGAGTTAATCAGGAAATGAAACGATCTTGTGATTAATAGAAAATGAAAAGATCTTGAGAAACAGGAAATGAAACGATCTTGTGAAGATCGTCCTGGATGAGATCGTTTTGGAAGAGATCGTTCTAAGCAAGATCGTCTTGGAACCTTTTGTGAAAATTTGGTTAAGTATGAGAAATGAAACGATCTTAAAAATGAAACGGTTTTGAAAAATAAAACGGTCTTGAAATGAAAATGATAGAAAATGAAACGATCTTGAGTTAATCAGGAAATGAAACGATCTTGTGATTAATAGAAAATGAAAAGATCTTGAGAAACAGGAAATGAAACGATCTTGAGTTAATCAGGTAATGAAACGATCTTGAGTTAATAGGAAATGAAACGATCTTGAGTTAACAGGAAATGAAACGATCTCGAATGAAGATCGTTTTAGATTTCTTCCCCAAAACTTCTAAGTATTTGAAATGACCCAACCAATCCTTTCGGATTAATTAGCCAGAAACAAACACTACCACAACACACTTTTGTTTAAAACGATCTTGTGAGGATCGTCTAACAAGTCACAAATCACTGGAACTAAAACGGTCTTAGGAAGATCGTCCTAGTGAAGATCGTCTTGGTCATCTTCTTCATCTCAACAGTTTTCCAGAAAAACTCCATTAACAACTTTTTAAAACTTCAATATCTTTTGAATTACTAGGAGTTAGATCACGAAATAACTGGCAAACTGTTTGAATTCATGTCCGCAATCAAATTATGAACAAACTTCAACACAAAACACAACAGCTTCAAATCCCTCAAAATTCGCGCCAAAACTCAAAATTCAATCTCGAGATTTAGATTGAATTGGAACTTGAAACTTGACAGGATTATGTTTTCAACAACCACAAAACTATTGATGAACAAATAATTGTGATTTTATGTGATTTGATGTATGAATTTTGATGAACCAGTAGGTGAAAAATTACGAACAGAATTTGAAATTAAATTTGATTTTGATGAATTTGTGATTGAATTCAGGTATGGATCGTCATCAGATTGATGTTTCTCTCTGATACCACTTGTTATAACACGATTTTAACTACTGAATTCGATTCATCAATGGTGGATTTGGTGAGTGTGTGTTCTTGGTGTTTGTGTGTGTTTTGAGAGAGAATTGTGTGACTGTGTGTAAATCTGGAATTAAAGTTATGAAGTATGTGAAAATTAATGATCTGAAAATGAAACGATCTTGAAAATGAAACGGTCTTGAAATAAAACGGATCTTGAAAATGAAATGATCTGAAAATGAAATGATCTTGATGTGAAACGGTCTTGAAATAAAACGATCTTGAAAATGAAATGATCTGAAAATGAAATGATCTTGATGTGAAACGGTCTTGAAATGAAAACGGTCTTGAAAATGAAATGATCTAAAATGAAACGATCTTGATGTGAAACGGTCTTGAAATGAAAATGATCTGAAAATGAAATGATCTTGATGTGAAACGGTCTTGAAATGAAAATGATCTGAAAATGAAATGATCTTGAAAAATAAAACGGTCTTGAAATGAAAATGATCTGAAAATGAAATGATCTTGATGTGAAACGGTCTTGAATAAAAGTGATTTTGGTTTGAAATTATTCAAGGAAATGAGACGATCTTGGTGAAGATCGTCTCAGGTTTTAAGAAATGAAACGATCTCGAATGAAGATCGTTTTAGATTTCTTCCCCAAAACTTCTAAGTATTTGAAATGACCCAACCAATCCTTTCGGATTAATTAGCCAGAAACAAACACTACCACAACACACTTTTGTTTAAAACGATCTTGTGAGGATCGTCTAACAAGTCACAAATCACTGGAACTAAAACGGTCTTAGGAAGATCGTCCTAGTGAAGATCGTCTCAGGTTTTAAGAAATGAAACGATCTCGAATGAAGATCGTTTTAGATTTCTTCCCCAAAACTTCTAAGTATTTGAAATGACCCAACCAATCCTTTCGGATTAATTAGCCAGAAACAAACACTACCACAACACACTTTTGTTTAAAACGATCTTGTGAGGATCGTCTAACAAGTCACAAATCACTGGAACTAAAACGGTCTTAGGAAGATCGTCCTAGTGAAGATCGTCTCAGGTTTTAAGAAATGAAACGATCTCGAATGAAGATCGTTTTAGATTTCTTCCCCAAAACTTCTAAGTATTTGAAATGACCCAACCAATCCTTTCGTCTGGGACAAAAGAGCTACACTTGTTTTTGAAAGCACAAAACCTGCTCTTCAATAAATCATTAGCAAAAAACAAGTCTTTGGCTTCCACAGAATCGAAAGTTATGTATAGCCATCGACCACCAATATACGATATCTTGAATTGGGAGAATCCCTCCTCAAAGAGCCATAAACCAACCTTAGGGATACAATCAGGCTCGGTGATTTTCGCCATAATGGAGTTACTATTAGCCAAAAAGTCATTAGGTTCGCTAGAGATCTTGACACATCTAGGACTAGGAGAAGAGAAGGGGATGTTACCACTTTTAGGGATGTCAGGAGAGACTGAAATTCGATTACCATTGACCCCTGAGAGGGCATCAGCATACGACAAAGATTGTTCGCCTTTTTGTTTTTGGTCGGTAGTAATGTTAACCTTCTTCAGCGATTCCATGTTTGGTTTGGTTTGATGAGAGATGTTACGTTGCAACCCGGTATTACGGCTATATTTCACAATATCAGCAAATAATAAGTAATTACCAAACCAAATCGATTTCAAATCCCTTAATAGCTAAGCGGCGTTATCGACTTTGATAAACTTTACAAAACCAAACCGCCTACCAGCCTTTGAAAGACGATTGGGGATAAACACGTCGATCACCATTCCAAATTCTCTGCATCTGTTCCAGAGGTCTTTAGCCGTCACTCGATTAGGGAAATTCGTCAAGTAGAACGACATCGACATACGTTCAAGGAGATTAAGTTTGATCTTCGAATTTTTCTTAGGTTGTGTCGAGGATCCATGAGCAGCTCCGCCATTCACTTCGTGTTTCTTCCTGTCATTAGGTTTTCGGTATTGGACCCTGTGCCATCCTTGATCTTCAGAATTGTTGGTGTCTTCCACACGATTGTCTTCGCTCGATCCACTTTTAGGGTTGTTGTCTTCCATCGCAGAGTTGAATGCGGGTAAATTAAACTTGAATGTATTTATTATACTTTTTACTTCATTCTCACTTGTTCCTCAAATATTTTATTATTTCAAATATGGTGTATATATTACCCTCTTTTAAACAAATTGTACTCGATCAACTTTGTCTATTAAAATATATAATGTAAAAGGTTTCAACATAATACACAGTTAAACATATACTGTATATTAAAAATAACAAGTTTTATACCGATGCCAGCATAGTTACTCAAACATGTAAAAAATTTTTTGTTTTCAGCAACTTGAGTTACTCAAACAACCAAGCATGTGTAGGTTTTTACATGACAACACCATATGAATAGGAACTACAAAATGCCATTTAAGATAGGGGTTGTTGGGGGCACACCCTCTTCAAATAAACATATAGCTCTGAGACCATTCTATATTTAAACAAAAGGGGTGTGCATGGAGTATAAGCTGAGTTGCAAGCTACATAGATTAGACAAATAATAATAAGTCCAAAGTTACCATCATTTAAACTGACCCGGATTCAAACACAACAAACCCATGAATTTTGATCCGAGATATGTTTGAAGAAGCTTAGATAATGATGAAGATTGAAGACTGTGTTGCCATAAATATATGTCACCCGCAGTATCCATTTACTTGATTCTAATATACTAACATATGGTTTGTTGGTTTACAAAAGAAACCTGGTATTGTTTAATGGAAAATCAAACTTGGATGGTGGGAACATGGGCTTCAAAATTGCAGTACAAGGAAAGCATAAAATAAGAACAAAATAAATAAATAAAAGATATGGACTGCACATGACAAATAAGATAAATGGGGGACCATTTTATGTTTATATAAGTAGAGTTAAAAGCTATAAAGAATAGACCAATAATAATAAGTTAAAAGTTACAATCTTTAAGTTATATATATAGAGATAGATTAATAGATTAAGATTATGATAAATAAAGTAAGAGAATAAATTGGGTAATGCAAATTAATACTTTCGATCAGTTTAGAAGCGGTTGATATGTAAATTGAAAAATTACCCTCTTTTAGAGCCAGTTCTTTTTTTTATTCATTAAGTGTCTGTTTGGCAAGGGGTTTTTTGGGGCTTTTAGGAGCTTAAAAGCCCCAAACTTTTAAATATAAGCCTCTTTTTAAGTTATAGCCCTGTTTGGATGTTCATTTGAGATCAAAAACCCCAGCCCCAAAAAGCTCTTAAAAGCCCCGAAATGTCTTTAAAATAAAAGCTTGTGTAAGAAGGGTTGAAATAGAAGCCCCAGCTCCTAGCCCCATTTCTAAGCTCCAGCTCCAAGCCCCTAATCACAGACCCTGCTCCAAGCTTTTGTGCCAAACATACCCTAAGTGTTGAATGTATTAAGTGGCTGAATGTATAAATAATGTCTGTATACATTAAGGAAAAAATAGGTAATTGATGGTTATTTTTGTTTATTAAGTCGAAAAAAACATGAAATTTGACTAAATGCATTAAATTCTTAATTATTAAGTCTATTTTAGAAATAAAGAACAGGGCCTTAAGTCAAATAAAGTTAGGATTGATGGTTTAGGAATATAAGTTAGAAATTAATAATGTAATATTCGGCGTAAAAAATGTGTGACATATGGACTTTCTAGCTAGATTTCATGAATATTTCTACATATATATGATATACTTGTTTGTTTCAATCCACAACGCAAATAAGCACTTATAAAGCACACTAGCTTGTACGAGTCACTGAATGCCATAATTTAACATAAATTAATGTATTGACTATGCTTTCATGGAATCTATAGCCATGATGGTACTTAGGTTCATGGGCTTCATATACTTGGTGCCATTGAATATTTCTTGCACGATGAGCCGGTTTGCCCTCTCAGTCGGGTGGTAACCATCCCAGTACACGTATTTATCCCTGTTCGGGCACAAATTTGATAACACTGTACAAAGGCCAAGCCCGTTATATAGTCCTTGTCCGCAACAAGCTTTACCACCCACCTCAAATCCTGCACATGTATTCATATATTTTTATCTTTATTAGAATGTGAATGACATTACCAGCAAAATCAAATGGATAAATATAGAAAAATAGGGGTGAGTTATTTTGAGAACCACTAAAAAAAAAGAACGCGAGAACCAATCTTAGCCCTTCATTCATCAAGATCAGGAAGAGCATGATTGTCATTATGAAAAAACTTGTCCAGCTCTCTCTCTTTCTCTCTCCTCTTATTAAATTAAAAAATATCTAATTCATTAAAAATCTTTTATCTCACAAACCGTACATCGTTAGACGGAAAAAAAAAAGCATGGGTAGTCTTGAAATTTCGTCCTCTTTCATTAGAGATGCAATTCGATATACTTTTGAAGACTTTTTAAATTTCGTTTTTTTTTCCATCACGTTCATCCTACACATGTGTAGGAAAGACCTGGAACTGGTGAGTTGTATAACCTGCCCATGGGTAAGTACAACCTACACATGGGTAAGTACAACCTACACATGGGTAAGTTACTTATAAAGTTCAAAAATGATGAGGACGCATTCTAAAACCCTAAATGCTAAACCCTAAACCCTAAAGCTTAATTGCTAATCCGAGGGAAAAGCTACATTCTTAAACCTTAAAATCTAAACCCTGGGGGGCTAAATGCTAATTCGAGGGGGGAGTGTGATTACGGGGCCCTTCGGCCCGCGCTTTAGGGTTTAGGGTTTGAAGTTGTAGGGTTAGCCACGCTAACCTACAACTTCAAACCCTAAACCCTAAAGCTTAATTGTTAATCCGAGGGGAAAGCTACATTCTAAAAACCAGGAAAATCTAAACCCTAAATGCTAAACCCTAAAAACCTAAAAAGGATGAAGGTTCCCACTCTAGGGTTTAGGGTTTGAAGCCCGAGGGTTAGCCTATCGGCTAACCCTCGACCTTCAAACCCTAAACCCTAGAGCGGGATGTAGTAGGGGGACGAATGTATACGGTACGCTTTAGGGTTTAGGGTTTGAAGTTGTAGGGTTAGCCGGCTAACCCTACAACTTCAAACCCTAAACCCTAAAGCTTAATTGTTAATCCGAGGGGAAAGCTACATTCTAAAAACCCTAGGAAAATCTAAACCCTAAATGCTAAACCCTAAAAACCTAAAAAGGATGAGGGTTCCCACTCTAGGGTTTAGGGTTTGAAGCCCGAGGGTTAGCCTATCGGCTAACCCTCGACCTTCAAACCCTAAACCCTAGAGCGGGATGTAGTAGGGGGACGAATGTATACGGTATGCTTTAGGGTTTAGGGTTTGAAGTTGTAGGGTTAGCCGTTAGGAAACCACTAAAAGTTTTGAAGTTGTAGGGTTTAGGTTTTGAAGTTGTAGGAAACCACTAAAAGGTTCATCCTACACATGTGTATGACAAGTGGAAACCACTAAAAGGTTCATCCTACACATGTGTAGGACAAGTGGAAACCACTAAAAGGTTCATCCTACACATGTGTAGGGAAAGTAGAAACCACTAAAAGGTTCATCCTACACATGTGTAGGACAAGTGGAAACCACTAAAAGGTTCATCCTACACATGTGTAGGACAAATGAAAACCACTTAAAGGTTCATCCTACACATGTGTAGGACAAATGAAAACCACTTAAAGGTTCATCCTACACATGTGTAGGACAAATGAAAACCACTAAAAGGTTCATCCTACACATGTGTAGGACAAGTGGAAACCACTAAAAGGTTCATCCTACACATGTGTAGGTCATCAAAGAATAATAACTTACACATGTGTAAGATGAACGTGATGGAAAAAAAAACGAAATTTAAAAAGTCGTCAAAAGTATGTCGAATTGCATCTCTAATGAAAAAGGACGAAATTCTAAGACTACCCATGCTTTTCTTTTCGTCTAACGATTTACGGTTTGTAAGATAAAAGTTTTTTAGTGAATTAGATAGAATTGTATTAATTTAATAAAGTAAGAGAGAGAAAAAAAGAAGGAGTTGACAAAAGTACCCCTCTAGTGTTGAGAGGTTTTTTTTTATTTTTAATCTGGTCCATCCATTTTTTTGATCCAAGGGTGTAGATGAGTTCTTGAGTTCTTTTTTTTAAGAGTTCTCAAATAACCCTTCCTTTAGAAAAATAACTCCAGATATGATGAAGTATTTATTGTTAACAATACTCAATAAAAAAGACTTAGGCCCATCAAATATTATCGCTTATTCAATAACAAAGACCTAGGCCCAAACCCAATAAGTTATACTATTTCGCCCATTACATAAAAAAGACTTAGGCCCAAGCTATAAACAATTATTTGGCCAATTAATGTTCATTAGCATAATAAGAGAATGGGAAATGATATATATTATCCTAAAAATCTTTTTAATCATCCTCTGAATATCATGATTATTTGACAAATGTATTCCACTAATTTTTTTCTCCTACTTTCATCTTTTGATCTCACCAAATGACACAATTTTATTGTTAGGAGGTTTTTTAAGGATTAATCATTTTCCTAAAATAATACTCGTATCACTTTATTTTAGCGGACAACAGATAATGACTGGCTTCCAGCAAAAAGACCATACCCATACCCATCTGTACTAGTTAAGTTGGACAGCCTAAACTCTCATG
>CM067167.1:266042832-266067832 GCA_034093135.1 Erigeron breviscapus
TCGAAAACACTTAAAGTTGTGAAATGTTCCTTTTAGCGATTGAGAGAATATTGCACAAGTTCACCAAGAATATTGCAGGTTTGCAAAGTGTGAATTCTATCGAAGTGTATTCGAAGAAGTAATATTCTTGGTTGTGCAATGACTTGTATTTATAGGCAAAGTTAACATTGGGATGTTAACTTTGGCCGTACAAATGTGGTTGAGAGCATTTTAGGAATAGCATTTAATTCCTTAAAATGCAGTGTAAAGTTGCAGGATAAAGCAACTTTATTCAACCAGCTTTATGTACCTTTTATATTTAAATAATAAGATAAGTCTTATTATCCGGGTAAAAGGACATAAAGCACAAAAGTCAATTTCTCGTAATCAGTGTAAAGCTTTGTAAGAGCTTTCCACTGATGGTCTCCAGTTTGTAACTGACTAGAATGTCAACTGGGCTTCGCTGCCATTGTCATTCTCTATCTTCCATTTGTTGTCTTCGACTTCAACTGGAATGATTCTTCAACTGGTCAGTTCTCAACTGTAGGAAGTCTTCAGTTGCGTTGACTGTACGGTGCAACTGGACTTCAATATATTTCTGGACAAATCATCTGGGTCTCCAGTTTCACTGGGTCTCCAGGTGCAACTGGAGACTGGCCAGTTTACCAGTAACTGGTCCCATATCATTATCATTATTTCAAAGAATCATTTCATAAGAGAAAGTCATTTTAATTAATCATGCTTTTCACCCCGCAAGTAAAACATATAAAAAAGTTTGAAAGGGGGCTATGACTCACCTTGATATGCCGCATATTATATTCACTTATCCAAAATGGGTACTTCCCATCTATCGCTTCCTTGGTCATATATCCGTCATGGTCCTCAACCACATTTCAAAGCCAAGACTATCCCTACGAGAGGACTAATATACGTAAGTTCCTATCTTAAGCCATCACTTAAAATGCCACTTTCATTATGTTATCATCAATTATGGGATCCAAGTGTATTGCTAATATTCGCATCTTTTTGGTTGTAGAGAGATGGTGTAAAAAGTCACTTTCATTATACATGTAGTTATAAGTTGTTAGAATTTCGGTAACTTGCCTTCATTTGTGGTTTCGTTTGGCATCTTAGGTTATCATATGGGAATGCCATATTAAGTTATGTTCTCTTAAACATTATTAGATGTGTAACCAATTTTAATACGAATTAACATTTGTGATATCGTTTTATAGTTTGGTTAATGTAATTACTTATGTCCATCTCACTTAATTATATTTTTTGTTACTTTGATTACACTTATCTTTTAACTCAAATATTTCTCGATATGTCTTATGATTATTCGGGTTCATGAAATTCGTTTAAGTGTTATGAGCCATTACCAATTGGGCTTAAGTGTCATGGGCTTCTAAATGCTTTGGGCTTAAATTAGTTATTGGGCTTAACCTTATTTGGGTTATGTGCTTAGTGGTTTTATTGGTTATTGGGCTATATGGTTTATTGGGCCAAGTGGGCCTACTGATTTATGGTTCAATGGGTTTATTATTTGGGCCGGGTTAGCCCATTATGGTCCTTAGTGTATCATTTAGCCCATTACACAAATTATTGGTTTACTTCAGAATTTTCTGTTTTTACTTCACATTTTATGAAATGTTGGATACTGTTTTGGGGTTAAACCGAATTATTTGGACCCTCCTGATTTTTATACAATAACCTATATGTGTCCACTTATTTTGTAATTTTTGGCTTAATTTATAAAGAATGTTTGCTACCTCTAAATATTTTTATAAATGGAAGTGGTCAAAACAGTCACTGTTTTGCATACTCGAAAGTTTATAAAAGTTCTTTGGGTTTTGCTCTTAATAAAAATTCCATGATTTTATTTTAAGTTTAGGACACATTGAACTTACTTTTCCACCAAGTATGGCCTCCTGGAACCTTATGGATTAGGAGATAAAAATTGTTAAAGTTGATAAAATATTCAGACAAAAATGCAGTTTTGACCAGTTTTAGTAGAAAAATCATATCTTTTGTTTGGTTCAGTATTTTTGAGTGATTCCAGTTGGTGGTTAAACTTAACTCGTTCATCTACAACTTTTATCTTGAAAGTTTTTCTTGAATCTGCCCTCACATGCTCCGTTTATCCGTCCCAAGACAGAAAACTGATTCTGTCAGATTTGTTTTTGATTATATCAACTCACCAATGACCTTTCTTGCTTTATTAACACTTAAGTTTATCATTTACAAGATTAACACCTAATTTATATCACTTTAACATCAAAATTACTGATTACAACAATTTCAAAATCATCCATTAACATTTAAATACTGATCTTACACAAAAACATAATTGGTTAACTAGATTCTTGCAAAAACACTTCTTGATCATCCTAAAAACAACATGCATGTAAAGATCTTGTATTTTCTCAACATCCAATGCATTATTTACTTACAAAACACATATTTACTGATGATCAAGCTTAAAAACATCAATGGATCATTGATAAATTCATAGATAAGGATGTATGGAAATGGGTTTTTGAGAGAACAACCTTAGGTGATGAGGATCGGCTAGATTTAAGGTTGTCCATTGATAGTTGCATGGCTGTAACAAGCTTGAAAAGAAGAGAAAATAAGCCACAAGATGGATGGAAAGATGATGAACAAGCAAAAGAACATGATGGTTAACCTTTGGTGGTCAAGAATCAAGAGAAAGTAGGAAGAATGGGGTTGTTTTCCCCCTTGTTTTGCTGCTGCCGATCAGCCTCTTAGGGGGGCTGATTTCGTGAGCTTCTTGGCCTCCAAATCATCTCCAAGCCTCCACCACACATGGTCCTAGTTGTTGGATGATCAATGGAACTTATTATTACATTAATTTAGTTAGGTTCATGCTTCCTTTTGCCTTGTTTGAACCGAAATTGAAGAGGAAGAAGTGCAGAAATTTTGAGAGAGAATTGAAGGTGTATGTGATGAGTTTGAGTGTGAAATGAAAGAATGGTGAAGCCTTATGCATCAAAAACGTGGGGAGGGGCCAAGAGTGAGCTAGGAGGTTGTTTATTGGTTGTATGAGGTGGTGGAGTGGGCTAGTGGGTTGTCCATAGGTTAACTAAGGTGGTGGTGGAGGTGACCATGGTTGGGTTGGGATGTATGGATATATGTATGTATATGTGTGTGTGTGAGTGTAGATATTAGTGGGTTAGATGATTGTTGGTTTGTTGATGGTATAAGTATTTATACATATGCTTATACTTATTTTAAATTTGATGATTTTATAAAGGGTTAAGTGCACGGAAATGTAATCAACTAAGGCCGAAAAGTTATTGTATACATGAACCCTTAAAAAATGGTTATAGAGTACACGTTTTACCTGCTATTCCCTTAGCCGGTAACCCTTGTGAATTCTTACAAAATTGCTGACGTCAGCATGACGTCAGCAATTTTGTCTTATTCTTATTTTGTCATTTTCTGCATTTTTTTTTTTTTTTTTTTTTTACGATTGTATATTTTTATAGTTTCTTATTTTTACCACTTAACTTACTTTTAAAGTTTTTAATTTTTATCAATTAACTTTGGATTTTAACTTTAATCATCAACTTTTTTTTATTTTTTTTTCTACTTTCTATCTCTTAATTTAACGCTTTTAACTTATTTGTACCACTTAACTTATTGGTTTTTTAACTTTAGTCTAACTTTTTGTATACAAACTTAATTATAGTTTAGTTTTAAAGTTTTTAATTTTTATCAATTAACTTTGGGTTTCTAACTTTAATCATCAAATCTTTTTTTTCTTTACTCTCTATCTCTTACATTAAGGTTTCTAACTAAACTATAGTAAATTTTATGTGTCCAAACTTTTAGGTACCGTTGTATGTATAAATGCTTGCATGACGCAGTGTCGATCCCGGACAACGTCCCCCTGGGGTCAAAAAACTAGTTCTAACTACACACATTCATCAGAATTTAGAACCATAAGAATTTAAAAAAAAAAAATCGGATCTCCATATCTCGATGATGATGATGTCAAATAAATGAATAACAAACACAATCACTGATGAAAAACGATGTCAAACCACTGCACACAATAATAGAAGTTTTGTAAGTTCATGCACACAATAACTTTTTGTAAGTTCATGTACACAATAACTTTTTGGGCATAGTTTATTACATTTTCATGCACTTAACCGGCCCACATCAAGACTTTAGCCGGTTTCGTTATACAATAGAAAAATAGCAGGGTTCATGTATACAATAAACCTTTTGTAAGTTCATGTACACAATAACTTTTCGGCCTTAGTTGATTACATTTCCGTGCACTTAACCCTTTTATAAAAAGTCTAAGTGTTTAATAAAGTGTATGTATGTGTCGTTTATATATGTACACATACTTAATTTGTAAGCTTTTGTTACATCTTTACAAGTTGTAGGTTACTTCATTGGAAGCATAAGATTTCTTGGATACGTATGTATATACATATAATTTTATAAGAGTGTTGTAATTTAATTTGACTAAGAATGGAAGTTACTTGTTCATTTTTCATATGTAGTTGGATCGTATATATACATATATTGGTACTTAATTAAACATTATAAAAAACATTCTTAATGTACATTCTATTATTTGAGTCGTTGATTATATTTTGGTTACCTCGATACACGTTTGTTTAATTTATATATTTATAAAGTGGTTATTGTTTTAAATTCCCTGAGGTTGACTTGGGTTATTATAGTTATGTTCATGGCATTTCTATAATAGCTAGCTATCCATGGGTATTCTATTGTACTAGACAGCAAATATGGCTATGTCTTAATGTCTAGAAGACAAATTCTCTTAATAAACCTCTAAGGGTTAATGCTTAGATGATCCAGAGTGAATTGTCCTAGTCGGAAATTGAGGGTTGTTACATCATTACCCCTTAACTGAAACTTCGTCCTCGAAGTTCGCTCGTTCACGCGGTGATAAAATGAATGGTTTGACGGTAAGGATGGCTTCGCGGAGACGCACAATTTGTGAGAGTCCATCTTGTTTCATCATGACCTTTTTAGTTACTTACAAGCTTTTGATCTCCGTAGTTGGGGGCATCCATTGCTCTGTGCCCTAACATTTCTCGTGATTAGAAACTTCGAAAAAGAAAAAGGTTACGAATGTTGCTCACCTCTTGAGACGACTGGAGATTAACCGTATGTAATCGTTGCGGGCTGTCAATCTTGCCTAGATCAATACTAAATAGTGGGATGATAATAAGAATGGCAATACGGAGGTGTAAAATGAGCAAACGGCTCGTAACGTGAGTTACAATAAAATATTGAGAGACGTTGGGATATCGATCGTTGGTGGCTATTCATTTCCATTGTTACTTTGCATACTTTCCTTTATCGTCTTCTACCCCAATTAAAGAATCGTTCCAATAGCTTCTCGCCCACTTTCATCCTTCTTTGGTTTGACGTTGGACACGCTTGCCGCTTCTTGAAAATATTGGCTTCGTTTGTGACTAATCACTTGTTAAGGGATTACCCCTTTAACAAAAGTGATACTAACTGGGGTGCCGAGTTGCACTAAAATTGCAAAGGTACATCTTCGTAGTATCTCATTTTAGGGTTTTCCAATGTCGTCTTTGTTGCCTTATAGCGTTCGAGGGAATCATAAATTGTATGATGATAGTTCCATCTTGTTCCTCACACTCACTTTGTTCTTCAATTTCGCCCTTATTTTTCCAAAGTCACCTCTTTTCATTATTCGCTAAGTCATATCGTTACCAATTTCTCTTGCTTTTGCCGATATTGGCTTTCAAATCGTTTTAAGGTACCTTTAATTACTTTAATGGAGGATTTAGGTTAGTGTGTGAAAAGTGTGTTTGTGTGTGAAATGGAGGTTGAAGATGAGTTTAGAGAGAGAAAGTAATAGTTTAGAGAGAAGTAACTATGGAATTATGTTAAAGGCTTACAAATAATGTGTGGAAGGGGGCTATTTATATCATAAATCTAAGTTTCACTAATGCCCCTTCCACCTCTAAAACATTTACATTTTAACACCATTTTAGATTTCTAACATTCTTCCCCTTGGTGTTGAAATGTAATTCATGCACGATATCATCTATAAATACGAATTTGTTGATGAAGGTCTTCGAAGCTTTCTCATTGTCTTCAAGATCTTCCATCAAACTTGTCTTTATGTCTTTAATCTTCACACTTACCTTAAAGATGTATCTTTAAGTCTTGAACTTCTCAGAGTATGAGCATTGCGGAAACTTGATCTTGGCTCTTTAGATTTGAACATGAAAGCCTCTTCTTGACAATCTTAACTTTGTCACACTTCCCCTTAATTAATGAATCTTTCTCTTGAAGCAATTGGACAAACATCTTTTTCATCACAAACTTCCCTTCGATCAAACAATTCAGTTGGAAATATTGGACTTGCATCATGATAAACTGAGCCATCATCACTTTGAGTGTCACAAGATGTTGATTGTGTTTGCAATTCCATCTCAAGTTCAGAGATTCTCTTTCGTAGAGATGTTTCATTTGATTGAAATTGCAAACAATTCTCTTCAAGAGTCTTGATTTTGTTGCAAACATCTTGTCTCTCTTTCTCAACTTTGTTCATCTCATCAATAAACTTGCTCTCCATGGTTAAGAATATAGATGTCTCATTTTTTGACTGAGATTGAAAACTTGAAATCTTTTCTTGCAAAATAAGTTCTCTTGATTTGCTTTCCAAGATACTATCATTCAGCTTCTTGTTGGAAGTTTTCAATTCTGTTTGAAGTTCTTTTATCTCAGCTTTCATTTGTGACATCAACTCATCATTCTTCTTTAAAGTTTGTTTGTCAATTTCATTCCAAACTGCAAGGTCTCCAAATTCAACTTGAAGTTCTTTCATCTCATTTGTAAGTCTCACATTTCCAGCTCGATAGTAGATCATTTGTTCTTTCAGTTTGACATTCTCAGCTTGTAACGTGACTACTTCCTCTTGAAACTTGACATTTTCAGTGGCAATCGAATGAATCAATATCTTCATCACTTGACAAGGAGTTGTTTCAGATCGCAAATGAGTAGTCATACAACATGAGCACAGTCCACCTTTATGAAGTTTCTCTTCAGATGAAGTAGGTGTCTTGGGTGAGGAAGTTAACCACAAATTGAAGACGAAATCATTTTTGACTGAATTTGAGATACTTGGACTTGACATTTTGTTTAGCAAAGGGTGAAATGAATGAAAAGGTAATTGTGATTGAAATTGAAGTGAAAGAATTAAAATTGAAATTTGGAGATTTTGTACTTCAGGTTTCCCTCCAAATTTTTGCCGCCGAAATATGTTCTCATAAAACTTTGAATTTCATGTAAACTTTGGATATCATGATCATAGGAAAATTTTGATAATTTCTAAAAATTTTCGCCAAAACCGCGTCGATAACGAATGAAAATTGGCCTAAAAAATTTTAACGCTATCAAATTTTAATCTTCATGAATTCATCCCATTTTAAGACCCTGGGCAAAAAATTATTTTTCCCGCCAAAAGATTTTTTTTTTTATTTTTTTTTTATTGGATTTTTGGAATTGGAACGATCTTGTGAAGATCGTCCTGGGTGAGATCGTTCTAGGTGAAATCGTCCTAGGTGAGATCGTCCTGGGATTTTGTTGAAATTTAGTTAAGTATGAAATGAAACGATCTTGAAATGAAACGATCTTTTTTTTGAAATGAAACGATTCAAAAGAACTGGGACGATCTTGGTTGAAGATCGTCTTAAGTTCAGAGAAATGGGACGATCTTGGTGAAGATCGTCTTAATTTCAGTATGCTGGGACGATCTTGGTGAAGATCGTCTTGGTTTTCTTTCTCAAAGACTTTCAAGTATAAAACTTTCCAAGTATTTGAATTGACCAAACCAATCCTTACGGATTAATTAGCCACAATCAAACACTTCACAACACACACTTGTCAAGACGATCTTGAGGAGATCGTCCTACAAGCCACAAAGTACTAAGTATGAAATGAACTTTCAAAGACTAAGACGATCTTGGGAAGATCGTCCTAGTGAAGATCGTCTTAGAGTCATCTTCTTCATCACATCAGTTTTCCAGAAAAACTCCATTAACAACTTCAAAGCTTCAATAACTTTTGAATTACTAGGAATTAGAACATGAAAACACTTGCAAACTGTGTGTTTTTACCTCCGCAACAAATCTATGAACAAAATTCAACACCAAACATAACAGATTCGAATCCCACAAAATCGCGCCAAAAATGCACAAATTCAAACTCGAGATTTAGATCGAATTGAACTTGAAACTTGACAGGATTATGTTTTCAACTACTAGGAATCTATTGGTGAACAAATATCGAGGTAAAATCAACTGTAGAAAAATCCCACAGTTGATGAACTAAAACAGTTTCGGAATAAAAATTCGAAAATTGGATAAGAATTGCAACAAATCGAGCTATGGATCGTTCAGATTAACTGATTTTGCTCTGATACCATGTTAAGTAGAAATTTGAGCTTGATTTGAAGGTTTAATGGAGGATTTAGGTTAGTGTGTGAAAAGTGTGTTTGTGTGTGAAATGGAGGTTGAAGATGAGTTTAGAGAGAGAAAGTAATAGTTTAGAGAGAAGTAACTATGGAATTATGTTAAAGGCTTACAAAATAATGTGTGGAAGGGGGCTATTTATATCATAAATCTAAGTTTCACTAATGCCCCTTCCACCTCTAAAACATTTACATTTTACTCTTGCTTTTGCCGATATTGGCTTTCAAATCGTTTTAAGGTACCTTTAGTTACTTCCTTTTACGCTAGAAGGACCATTATCTATGACTCATCACCGACAAATCTCTTTTAACATCGCACATATAACCTATTCGGTTTCTTTGCTATACCTACGCATTCCTCATGATAGGATTTACACAATCCTTATGCTCTTAAGTAATCATATCACCACCATCATTAAGGTAAACACTTCGATGTCCTTATTCGTATGAACTCCTCCTTTAAAATAATCCTTCTTAGGTCCTCCTGACCTCTACAAAACTCTCAATTACTTTGCTCTCCTGAGCCTCGTATCCATTTTCAGCTTTCTAAGCTAAGCTTTTTTTCAAATACAATAACCTAATGTCCTTCGAAATTGTGATATAATATAATTTAGGTGAAACATCGGTTACTTCGTCTTTTTCTCAACCCTTCGGTTCCCTCCATTTTTCTTTCGTTCTCTTATGGGTAACCATTCTTCCTTACCGTTTCGCCACTCGGATACATCTCTTACTAGAGTATTCGTCATCCAGAATGACACACGCGCAGTCACTAGTCCTCGAAGTAAATTCAGCGGTACTTGTCACATCATGCTGATACGGATCCTTTGATCCTAACTCATCACAGATGTATGTTATCATTATCACGCTTCCGTTCAAGTGTTTCATATCTAGCTCTTCCCGGAGTTTGTAGTTTCTTGAAAATTAGTTCAACGACCAACTTCCTTGGTCGTAGTGGTGGTATGTGCCTTGACTTCTAGCGTCGTATTTCTTATTTGTTTCACTACTAACTTAGCGATTTCATGTCATTTTCCTTCTTCACTTTTCTTGGGCGTACTACTTCGTGGGTCGATGGCCCTTGACGATTCACCATTTGTTGCAAAGTTTTTCTCACCTAAGTTCATCTTATCTTAGCTTACCTCTATACGACCATTAACATTAAGGGGATAACCATCACAACTCACCGTGCTTTTAAACTAGCCTCCGTCGGGTGTTGAGCGTATACCGCTTTCTCTTGGCTTAGTTGATAGGTTCTACTAATAGCTTGTCTTTTGATAGAGGTTTTCCAAGTGATATTCAAAGAATAACATGAGGAGCGCCATAAAGATGAATACCTCCAGAACTACACCTTGTAGATGACGTCAATGTCGTTACTTTACCATTTGGGTTCAATCGCCTTCCTTTACTTTACTTTCTACTCCACGTCACCTTCAATGATGCTAGTGAATAACTCTTCTTGGACGATAAAGTATAATCTTGCATTTCATACTCCTTGTTCGAGTATCTTCTTTTGTTGTGATTACCCCCTTAACATTTTTCCTCTAGAAAAATGTAAGGGATTTCCTGCTCTTCACTTCATCTCACCATCCTTGACGATCTTCAATTCGCCAAATTCCTTATTACTTCATGTAACAAATATCCATTTGCTCGGGTGTTTTGAAAAAGAAAAGGATAGCTCAGAATCCTTTTTGTTACTCTTCCATCTTGAGGGTTACTCGACACATCCTAATTATCTTATTGTCATTGGTTTTCTTCTTCTAACTACTTTCGTCTTCCAACATTGCTAGTGATCTCCCCCAAGTTCTAGGGAAGTCTTATATTTATTCAAAGGTGACCTTCATGTCACACGACCTTCCTTTCGTCGGCCGCTCAATTTTTCCTTTTGGTCGATCAACATAGATAGGGAAGGCCTTCAATTCTTTCTCCAGGTTAAGGCTTAGTATACTCTTCGATTTGTACTATGACTGACATACAACATATCTCCCACGTCCTACGTCATATACGTGACCCAATAGCATCTTTTATGGTATAAAGTCATCCCAAGTCTTCCACTTATGGACGACTGATGCCTGGACGTCTTTCGCATCCATTGATGTCGCAGCGAGAGCAGGGTACTACTTACTCGATTTCGCCGTTGCGGAGTGTCGCGTAAGTGAATTGTATGTTGTTAGGTTACTAACTTTTGAAGAGAAGCGGTGGTGACCATTACTTTGAATAATCAAGGATATAGAATTTGGTTTCGAATGAATGAAATAGGAAATATAAAAACAAAAGAATCATTAAGGCTCAAATCAGACTCCTTGCGTGAGTTAAAGAAATCACTTCTATGTCTTTCGTTGCCCAATGGACTCCAACTTTCAATGACGTCAATATGTGTCGCACCGACTTAGATAATATAGATAGATGTTCGCGTATACGTGTTAGAATAGAAATATCGCACCAAATTTCAGGGTTACCATTCTCAGGACGTGTCATCTAGAATATATATGGGAATGCGTCCTACTAGTGTCGTTGTATCGTCATATAGCTTTAATACCGCTCGTCTTTCATAAGTCTCCAACTTCATTCGACGTTTCCATATGTTTCGCACCATCTCAGATCGAATACAAAGGTTATGCGTAGTATCTGAGGGGATAGAGTCGCGTCATATCTTGGGACTACAATTCTTAGAGTATATCGTCCAACGTTCGTGAGAAGATGCTCCACCGATGATATCGCGTTGTCGTAGGTCCATAATGAATAGTGGTGTCATAAGAAATAGGATGTGGGATAATTTCAAAAGAGCACGAGTGAACGAATATTAGATTGGAGGGGTACTTAATAACAACTTTCACATTGCACATTACAACTTTCACATTGCACATTACAACTTTCACATTGCACATTACAACTTTCACATTGCACATCAAACTTTCACATTGCACATTACAACTTTCACATTGCATATTACAACTTTCACATTGCACATTACAACTTTCACATTGCACATTACAACTTTCACATTGCACATTACAACTTTCACATTGCACATTACAACTTTCACATTGCATATTTCAACTTTCACATTGCACATTACAACTTTCACATTGCACATTACAACTTTCACATTGCACATTACAACTTTCACATTGCACATTACAACTTTCACATTGCACATTACAACTTTCACATTGCACATTACAACTTTCACATTGCACATTTCAACTTTCACATTGCACATTACAACTTTCACATTGCACATTACAACTTTCACATTGCACACTACAACTTTCACATTGCACATTACAACTTTCACATTGCACATTAAACTTTCACATTGCACATTACAACTTTCACATTGCACATTACAACTTTCACATTGCATATTTCAAACTTTCACATTGCACATTACAACTTTCACATTGCACATTACAACTTTCACATTGCACATTACAACTTTCACATTGCACATTACAACTTTCACATTGCACATTACAACTTTCACATTGCACATTACAACTTTCACATTGCACATTACAACTTTCACATTGCACATTACAACTTTCACATTGCACATTACAACTTTCACATTGCACATTACAACTTTCACATTGCACATTACAACTTTCACATTGCACATTACAACTTTCACATTGCACATTACAACTTTCACATTGCACATCACAACTTTCACATTGCACACAACTTTCACATTGACATTACAACTTTCACATTGCACATTACAACTTTCACATTGCACATTATAAACTTTCACATTTCACATTACAACTTTCACATTGCACATTACAACTTTCACATTGCACATTACAACTTTCACATTGCACATTACAACTTTCACATTGCACATTACAACTTTCACATTGCACATTACAACTTTCACATTGCACATTACAACTTTCACATTGCACATTACAACTTTCACATTGCACATTACAACTTTCACATTGCACACTACAACTTTCACATTGCACATTACAACTTTCACATTGCACATTACAACTTTCACATTGCACATTACAACTTTCACATTGCACATTACAACTTTCACATTGCACATTACAACTTTCACATTGCACATTACAACTTTCACATTGCACATTACAACTTTCACATTGCACATTACAACTTTCACATTGCACACTACAACTTTCACATTGCACATTACAACTTTCACATTGCACATTACAACTTTCACATTGCACATTACAACTTTCACATTGCACATTACAACTTTCACATTGCACATTACAACTTTCACATTGCACATTACAACTTTCACATTGCACATTACAACTTTCACATTGCACACTACAACTTTCACATTGCACATTACAACTTTCACATTGCATATTTCAACTTTCACATTGCACATTACAACTTTCACATTGCACATTACAACTTTCACATTGCACATTACAACTTTCACATTGCACATTACAACTTTCACATTGCACATTACAACTTTCACATTGCACATTACAACTTTCACATTGCACATTACAACTTTCACATTGCACATTACAACTTTCACATTGCACATTACAACTTTCACATTGCACATTACAACTTTCACATTGCACACTACAACTTTCACATTGCACATTACAACTTTCACATTGCACATTACAACTTTCACATTGCACATTACAACTTTCACATTGCACATTACAACTTTCACATTGCACATTACAACTTTCACATTGCACATTACAACTTTCACATTGCACATTACAACTTTCACATTGCACATTACAACTTTCACATTGCACACTACAACTTTCACATTGCACATTACAACTTTCACATTGCACATTACAACTTTCACATTGCATATTACAACTTTCACATTGCACATTACAACTTTCACATTGCACATTACAACTTTCACATTGCACATTACAACTTTCACATTGCACATTACAACTTTCACATTGCACATTACAACTTTCACATTGCACATTACAACTTTCACATTGCACATTACAACTTTCACATTGCACATTACAACTTTCACATTGCACATTACAACTTTCACATTGCACATTACAACTTTCACATTGCACATTACAACTTTCACATTGCACATTACAACTTTCACATTGCACATTACAACTTTCACATTGCACATTACAACTTTCACATTGCACATTACAACTTTCACATTGCACATTACAACTTTCACATTGCACATTACAACTTTCACATTGCACATTACAACTTTCACATTGCACATTACAACTTTCACTTTGATATTTCAAACTTTCACATTGCACATTACAACTTTCACATTGCACATTACAACTTTCACATTGCACATTACAACTTTCACATTGCACATTACAACTTTCACATTGCACATTACAACTTTCACATTGCACATTACAACTTTCACATTGCACATTACAACTTTCACATTGCACATTACAACTTTCACATTGCACATTACAACTTTCACATTGCACATCAAACTTTCACATTGCACATTACAACTTTCACATTGCACATTACAACTTTCACATTGCACATTACAACTTTCACATTGCACATTACAACTTTCACATTGCACATTACAACTTTCACATTGCACATTACAACTTTCACATTGCACATTACAACTTTCACATTGCACATTACAACTTTCACATTGCACATTACAACTTTCACATTGCACATTACAACTTTCACATTGCACATTACAACTTTCACATTGCACATTACAACTTTCACATTGCACATTACAACTTTCACTTTGATATTACAAACTTTCACATTGCATATTTCAACTTTCACATTGCACATTACAACTTTCACATTGCACATTACAACTTTCACATTGCACATTACAACTTTCACATTGCACATTACAACTTTCACATTGCACATTACAACTTTCACATTGCACATTACAACTTTCACATTGCACACTACAACTTTCACATTGCACATTACAACTTTCACATTGCACATTACAACTTTCACATTGCACATTACAACTTTCACATTGCACATTACAACTTTCACATTGCATATTACAACTTTCACATTCCACATTACAACTTTCACATTGCACATTACAACTTTCACATTGCACATTACAACTTTCACATTGCATATTTCAACTTTCACATTGCACATTACAACTTTCACATTGCACATTACAACTTTCACATTGCACATTACAACTTTCACATTGCACATTACAACTTTCACATTGCACATTACAACTTTCACATTGCACATTACAACTTTCACATTGCACATTACAACTTTCACATTGCACATTACAACTTTCACATTGCACATTACAACTTTCACATTGCACATTACAACTTTCACATTGCAATCAAATCATGCCCAAATTCACATGTTATAGCATAGAGTAGCATGTATCAACGAATATCTTTCAATCTTATATTCATTTCACTTCTAATGTGAAAAAGGGGAATCCTACTAAACTAGCATAATCCTCAAGTAAAGCAAGTCTCGAATCGTTATATATGCTTAGGTGAATGTCTAAATGCAACAAGTATTCACATAAAAACGCGTTTAATAAAGATTTTTTTTTTTTTTGAAAAGGAATCCTTTTGAACATAAGTCCAAGTGGCCGTTTGAGTTTTACATGGTGCTCTCATAATTAAACGTAGTTCATGACCTACGTTTAATTAGGGTCCTACCATGTAAAGCTCAAACTAATCCGCTTAACCTTATGCTCGACTCGACTATAAAAATTCGTTTTGAAAAGTGGCTATAGTTTTGAAATTCCCGGAGGAACCCCAATGTTTTCTATAACCTTAGGCTCTGATACCATTTTCTGTAACACCCCAGCTAAGGCGGAACAATGAGATGTACAGAAAGTCGAGTATTCAAAACAAAGGATAATAGATAACATTCACCATAGCTTTAGTTGATAAAAGAGTTTACAAATGCACAAGCATGTGAGCCAATCCCCAAGTACAATGCGTCCACCGTACTTGGATATTAAGTCCACGAAACAAATAACAAATACATGAAATTATATACTACAATGATCAAGGCGGATTCCATTGCTCATCACAAGGTTTGATCTTTGACTCCAAAGTGCAATGCAAATAATCATGATGCATATAATTCCTCAAAGCTTACGCTAATTCCTGAAAAGCATAAAGAAAAAGTGTCAACTACGAAAACGTAGTTGGTGAGTGCATAGGTTTTAAATAAATCTCGTTACTTAACCATTTTAAACACTTAGAAAACATGTTATTAGATATCAACATACCCAAACCACATGATCAGCAAAAATTCCCATATCAAACCATCAAGTTTTCAAAATACCATAACGTCATTTCAAGACGTTGAGAATCCATGGTAAATTATAAAGTTCTCATTTGTCAAATTTATCGTGAGAGAAAAAGTATATAAATTGATTAATCATACATCATACCAAAACCATTCGGTCATCAATATTTCAATATCGCCAATTTCAACAACTTTCAAGATTCCATATAAGGTCCAATACCCAAACCGTATGTTCAATCCATAATAACCAACCATAAATAATATCAATAATATTTAGCCAAAGGCATAATTTGATGAGTTTGTGCTTGAGCCACTACTAAGACCCTTTCACGTCAAAATAATAATGATAACCTGTCCCGAAGAAGTAATGATGGAAGCACATGTTGTCAATCACGTGCAATAATAATAATAAATGGGTCGTGCCATGGAGACGACCAATAATATATAAAGTAGATTAGAGCACCCCTAGGCAGACCGGAGATGAGGGCGGCCACTTAGGCGGCCAGTCAACCCGCTGCCATCTTGGTGAGTGAGGGGACGAATCCTAGTTGCGCAACCCTCTAACTACAAGCCTCAATGAGTTAATAGTAGTGTACAGGGCACCACCGTTTGACAGTACTCAAGCTCATCATATAACATATAACACGTTGAACATACAATATAATTCCCATATCATTATCATTATTTCAAAGAATCATTTCATAAGAGAAAGTCATTTTAATTAATCATGCTTTTCACCCCGCAAGTAAAACATATAAAAGAGTTTGAAAGGGCTATGACTCACCTTGATATGCCGCATATTATATTCACTTATCCAAAATGGGTACTTCCCATCTATCGCTTCCTTGGTCATATATCCGTCATGGTCCTCAACCACATTTCAAAGCCAAGACTATCCCTACGAGAGGACTAATATACGTAAGTTCCTATCTTAAGCCATCACTTAGAAATGCCACTTTCATTATGTTGTCATCAATTATGGGATCCAAGTGTATTGCTAATATTCGCATCTTTTTGGTTGTAGAGAGTGATGGTGTGAAAGGTCACTTTCATTATACATGTAGTTATAAGTTGTTAGAATTTCGGTAACTTGCCTTCATTTGTGGTTTCGTTTGGCATCTTAGGTTATCATATGGGAATGCCATATTAAGTTATGTTCTCTTAAACATTATTGGATGTGTAACCAATTTTAATACGAATTAACATTTGTGATATCGTTTTATAGTTTGGTTAATGTAATTACTTATGTCCATCTCACTTAATTATATTTTGTGTTACTTTGATTACACTTATCTTTTAACTCACACATTTCTCGATATGTCTTATGATTATTCGGGTTCATGAAATTCGTTTAAGTGTTATGGGCCATTACCAATTGGGCTTAAGTGTCATGGGCTTCTAAATGCTTTGGGCTTAAATTAGTTATTGGGCTTAACCTTATTTGGGTTATGTGCTTAGTGGGTTTTATTGGTTATTGGGCTATATGGTTTATTGGGCCAAGTGGGCCTACTGATTTATGGTTCAATGGGTTTATTATTTGGGCCGGGTTAGTCCATTATGGTCCTTAGTGTATCTTTTAGCCCATTACACAAATTATTGGTTTACTTCAGAATTTTCTGTTTTTACTTCACATTTTTATGAAATTTTGGCTACTGTTTTGGGGTTAAACCGAATTATTTGGACCCTCCTGATCTTACACAAAAACATGCTTGGTTAACTAGATTCTTGCAAAAACACTTCTTGATCATCCTAAAAACAACATGCATGTAAAGATCTTGTATTTTCTCAACATGCAATGCATTATTTACTTACAAAACACATATTTACTGATGATCAAGCTTAAAAACATCAATGGATCATTGATAAATTCATAGATAAGGATGTATGGAAATGGGTTTTTGAGAGAACAACCTTAGGTGATGAGGATCGGCTAGATTTAAGGTTGTCCATTGATAGTTGCATGGCTGTAACAAGCTTGAAAAGAAGAGAAAATAAGCCACAAGATGGATGGAAAGATGATGAACAAGCAAAAGAACATGATGGTTAACCTTTGGTGGTCAAGAATCAAGAGAAAGTAGGAAGAATGGGGTTGTTTTCCCCCTTGTTTTGCTGCTGCCGATCAGCCTCTTAGGGGGGCTGATTTCGTGAGCTTCTTGGCCTACAAATCATCTCCAAGCCTCCACCACACATGGTCCTAGTTGTTGGATGATCAATGGAACTTATTATTACATTAATTTAGTTAGGTTCATGCTTCCTTTTGCCTTGTTTGAACCGAAATTGAAGAGGAAGAAGTGCAGAAATTTTGAGAGAGAATTGAAGGTGTATGTGATGAGTTTGAGTGTGAAATGAAAGAATGGTGAAGCCTTATGCATCAAAAACGTGGGGAGGGGCCAAGAGTGAGCTAGGAGGTTGTTTATTGGTTGTATGAGGTGGTGGAGTGGGCTAGTGGGTTGTCCATAGGTTAACTAAGGTGGTGGTGGAGGTGACCATGGTTGGGTTGGGATGTATGGATATATGTATGTATATGTGTGTGTGTGAGTGTAGATATTAGTGGGTTAGATGATTGTTGGTTTGTTGATGGTATAAGTATTTATACATATGCTTATACTTATTTTAAATTTGATGATTTTATAAAAAGTCTAAGTGTTTAATAAAGTGTATGTATGTGTCGTTTATATATGTACACATACTTAATTTGTAAGCTTTTGTTACATCTTTACAAGTTGTAGGTTACTTCATTGGAAGCATAAGATTTCTTGGATACGTATGTATATACATATAATTTTATAAGAGTGTTGTAATTTAATTTGACTAAGAATGGAAGTTACTTGTTCATTTTTCATATGTAGTTTGATCGTATATATACATATATTGGTACTTAATTAAACATGTATAATAAAGCTAAAGTTGTTCCCCTAATAAAATGCATTTTTATTGTAGGTTACCTATCTTTTTCTTACACATAAATTGAATTTAGAGATGTTTTGAATGCATGACTACTATGTTGAAGGTATTGAAGAGTTTTTGAATGCTCTACCATCTGAAACTGCTAAATCGCCAAATGAAATGCATGAACTTATGTCGCATGGTACAAGCTATAGAACTTTAATAAGACCGAATGTGAAGAAAACATATGTTGATTTTGTGCCTGCAACAACGATTCGTGGAGTAAGGAAGCATGTGGCAGTATGGGCTAATGACGGCCTGGAAACTCAGGTGGTTTCCAGTACCAGAAAGGACTTGGAAACCTCTTCTTGCCAGACTATAGCTACTTAAGGTACCGTGAAAAAAGAAGGTGACTACTGTGCAGAGAACTTATAGAGTTATAGTACAAGAAGATCCACAAGATTGAAAAAAATTGCAGAGATGGGGTGATGGACAGGAAAGCGAGTCAACCAAAAAAGATTGTTTCAATCTTGGAAGAAGAGGATCCGGACAATCTGGTTTCAGAGAAAAGTTTGGGATCAGGTATGCTTTTGTACATGTTTAACTGATAATACGTTGGCTCTATCATTGTACATTTTATTGACTTGAAGCTGATTTAGTTGAGAAAACCTCTCAATGCGCAAGGATAAATTTGTGTATAGGCAATTAATAGATCAAGTAACTGATACTTGATTTGTGCTTTTTTCCTTGCATCAGAACATTTACCTGTTATCGTAACTATAGAAACAAAAGATCGTGTCATATACCATTAATTCAAAATATGATCGAAAGTTATAGTATGTGAGAAACATCACATGAGTCAAACATATCATTCAACACCAAAGATAGTGTCCCAGAAGGAAGTGTTGAAAGCTATTCAAAGGAAAAAGTGGAAGACGTCTGCAATATGTTTGACAATGTGGATTTAGAAGAGAGACAGAATGGGAGATAAGTTTGTTCTGAATAAAGTTTATAACTTTGAGGAAGAGGATGCTTATGTGGGTTCAGAGGAACATTGCTCTCTGATTAAGCAACATTTGTTTCGGGTAAAACCGTGTCTACATTTTGTGGTTCTATTCTTTGATCAGTATTTCTTTTCAAGTTTTAAACTGAATGTAATTCCGTTCCATAATCTAATCCAAGTGATACTCCAAGTTGACAACTTGAAGACATGTCCTATGTTGTTTCAGAGATGAAAAATGAGTCCCTCGAGAGCAGTTTTGTATTTCTAATATAAATGTTCTTGCATTGCTTGAATGATAGCAATTACATGATATATATATTTTTTCCAGGATTTACAAATAAAGCAGGGGATTTTATTCACTTGAACTATGAGAATCTCAGTGAGCTCTCATAGTTGGATAATCGAGGCAACAATTATGTTGCTAATTAAGGTGTACAAGAGACATCGTAAGCTATATGGGAAAAGTGGGAAGAAATTTAGTAATGACCATCATTTTGTTGTGGGATGATGTTTGTGTGTAATAGCCGACCAGGGAGATCGAATTGATGCTGAAAGTCAACCACATCTGGGCTAGCTAAAATGTTTTAAGAAAGATAGTATACATATATTTGGTTTTGGGTGTAACTCTAATATGTTATAACTTATAATCATTGCTTTTTTGGTAGTAATATAATGTTGGGTGGTTTTGACAAATTGCCATGATGCTTTGTTAATTGACTACGATTTTGGTTGAAAAGTTTAATAAGGAAACATAGTTTAGATATATTGCCCAATTCGTTAGTTTGCTTGATCAAACACTGGTATCATGCCACCATTTGTTTTGGATTTCACAACTTTTGATCTTTGATTGGGTCAATAGTGTTGATTCCATATAACAACAAACGTGTAAATTTTTTTAATATACCTTATTAGCAAAGCTTTTATTCAAATATCCGGGTTGAACCCGGGTTGATTAGCTAGTTATGCATTAAACGGAATGAAAAATTGACATTTTATGATCTAAAAGCTTCAATTTTTTCAATATACAAAAATAAATACATCATCAAAGAATGTCCACCTATAACACCAAAGAGAAATACTTGAGTGACAAACAAATTCTTACTAACAAGGATTACTAACAGATGTGGACTAATAAAACAAGGAGAGAAAATGAATAAAAGAAAAAGATAAATAATTTCATACGAGTATAAAACATTACATCTAATTTTATCTTTCTTATCAGAAACAGAAAGGTGTGACATTTTTGTGGGATCATAGATTCAGCAAGACACAAACTTTCACATAATAACCACAAGCAAATGATCACCATCTATCCAAATAAAATCCCCAAATTAACATATATCTCTATTTATAAATATAAATGTATATACATAGTATCTATACCCACCGTAAAAAAAAAGATCTATAGACAAGATTCATGCTCCATTTTTGTAGCAAGAAATAGATCAAAAAACACCAAGTTGTAGCCGCCGCCGCCGGTGATGGTGGAGGTGCGACGGAGGAGCATATCGGAGAAACTAACCACCACCACTAACACAACATCACCATCATTTGTATGTTGTCTCTTTCAATACCATCATCATCTTTGAATACCATCATCATCATTCTGGGTTTACGAATTAAAATGAAAGCTGGTTTTGGTCAGAAGATGAAGTTGGTTTTGGTCGGAGTTATTGGACACCACGGCGGCAGTCGGATAGTGACATTTTGGATTGCTCATACCCTCCTGTTGCTGCTGCTCATACCCTCCTGTCGGATTTTCTTTTTGATTTGGTGATATATATATATATATGGATTAATTATGATAATGGTGATATATATAGATGGAGTGATTATAACAATGGTGGTGTAGATCTAATAATGGGTGGTGTATAGATCTTAATCCATGAGTATCCGAAAGATTGAATATCTTTGCCCTATTTTAAAGAGTATCCAAAGATTGAATATCTTTGCCCTATTTTAAAGAGTATTCCAAAGATTGAATATCTTTTGCCCTATTCTTAATCCATGAGTATCCGAAAGATTGAATATCTTTTGCCCTATTCTTAATCCATGAGTATCCAAAGATTGAATATCTTTTGCCCTATTCTTAATCCATGAGTATCCGAAAGATTGAATATCTTTGCCCTATTTTAAAGAGTATCCAAAGATTGAATATCTTTGCCCTATTTTAAAGAGTATCCAAAGATTGAATATCTTTTGCCCTATTCTTAATCCATGAGTATCCGAAAGATTGAATATCTTTTGCCCTATTCTTAATCCATGAGTATCCAAAGATTGAATATCTTTTGCCCTATTCTTAATCCATGAGTATCCGAAAGATTGAATATCTTTGCCCTATTTTAAAGAGTATCCAAAGATTGAATATCTTTGCCCTATTTTAAAGAGTATCCAAAGATTGAATATCTTTTGCCCTATTCTTAATCCATGAGTATCCGAAAGATTGAATATCTTTTGCCCTATTCTTAATCCATGAGTATCCAAAGATTGAATATCTTTTGCCCTATTCTTAATCCATGAGTATCCGAAAGATTGAATATCTTTGCCCTATTTTAAAGAGTATCCAAAGATTGAATATCTTTGCCCTATTTTAAAGAGTTCCAAAGATTGAATATCTTTTGCCCTATTCTTAATCCATGAGTATCCGAAAGATTGAATATCTTTTGCCCTATTCTTAATCCATGAGTATCCAAAGATTGAATATCTTTTGCCCTATTCTTAATCCATGAGTATCCGAAAGATTGAATATCTTTGCCCTATTTTAAAGAGTATCCAAAGATTGAATATCTTTGCCCTATTTTAAAGAGTATTCCAAAGATTGAATATCTTTTGCCCTATTCTTAATCCATGAGTATCCGAAAGATTGAATATCTTTTGCCCTATTCTTAATCCATGAGTATCCAAAGATTGAATATCTTTTGCCCTATTCTTAATCCATGAGTATCCGAAAGATTGAATATCTTTGCCCTATTTTAAAGAGTATCCAAAGATTGAATATCTTTGCCCTATTTTAAAGAGTTCCAAAGATTGAATATCTTTTGCCCTATTCTTAATCCATGAGTATCCGAAAGATTGAATATCTTTTGCCCTATTCTTAATCCATGAGTATCCAAAGATTGAATATCTTTTGCCCTATTCTTAATCCATGAGTATCCGAAAGATTGAATATCTTTGCCCTATTTTAAAGAGTATCCAAAGATTGAATATCTTTGCCCTATTTTAAAGAGTATCCAAAGATTGAATATCTTTTGCCCTATTCTTAATCCATGAGTATCCGAAAGATTGAATATCTTTTGCCCTATTCTTAATCCATGAGTATCCAAAGATTGAATATCTTTTGCCCTATTCTTAATCCATGAGTATCCGAAAGATTGAATATCTTTGCCCTATTTTAAAGAGTATCCAAAGATTGAATATCTTTGCCCTATTTTAAAGAGTTTCCAAAGATTGAATTCTTTTGCCCTATTCTTAATCCATGAGTATCCGAAAGATTGAATATCTTTTGCCCTATTCTTAATCCATGAGTATCCAAAGATTGAATATCTTTTGCCCTATTCTTAATCCATGAGTATCCGAAAGATTGAATTTCTTTGCCCTATTCTTAATCCATGAGTATCCGAAAGATTGAATATCTTTGCCCTATTTAAAGATTGAATATCTTTAAACACCTGGTGACTCATTGGAAAAGCCCCTCATTCCTAGCTCTTTATATTTCCAGCAAGAAACCAAAATAAGAACACACGATATCAACAAACGCTCAATCGAAAAGACGTGAAATTTCTATTAGCATATTTTTGGCAGTTGGGTGCCAAAGATATGCCAATATTTTCCATCAGAAACCGGCGAGGAACCAATTGAAGAACATTCACAACAGGCCCGTAAACTTAAGGTTGTGTAAGATGCTAATAGACACCACTCTGTTTCCAGCTTGCTCTTTTGAGTATTCACTCTTGTTTCATTCGTCATAATGGAACATTTTCCTCAAGTTTGGCTTCTTAGCCTGAATGGACCGAAAAGTAATGAAAGCAATAGCAAATCTGGTGATCCAAGGCCTAACCGGCTCCCCTTTTTCCTGTGAATTTCCTCATCAAACTCATCACATCCATACCATTAAATACATAACCATTTATTGACATTGCCCTACTCAACGTTTTACAGACTATCAGCTATTCAATATCTTCGAGCATCAAGCCGAGGCAATGAGCAGCGCACGGTCCAGTACAGATGTGGACCTTGGACATTAAAAACGTCCTGTATAAACAAAAATATCCTGAAATGTGTTGGTTGGGTAATGGCTCACAAAGAGCTGGATCAGAATTTAAGTAGGTTGAAATGACTTGAATTAACCTGAAATTTGTTTAACAAAGTTTGACATGTTCATCTTTTAGCCGACTGACCCCTTTCATATATAAAATGCATTGAAACTACCCCTTCGAATGTGTTTTTCTTCTTTTTGAAGTACACTACTTGTTCCATTAAGTCATGTTGAGATAGGTCATATAATATTAACGTTACACCATTGTCCTACGGTCGAGAAGCTTATGCTTCTCTATATGTGTTTTATTGGTAAAACGAGTGGCAAAGCCGCATGAAGGCCAAGGTTGGCTATAACCCCACCCACAATATCTATAAAACTCTTTATTTCTTATATCCTGTAATTTGATTTTACAATTGTTAGTACGTTTTGAACTATCCGTCCCCCTAATAGTCTAATACTAGGGCCTTATAAACTGTTCGACCCCTATGCATAAATTCATGTGCTACGCCACTATGTTGAACTACTTCAAAACTGCATGCACATTCCCCCACCAACAAAATGGTGGGAGATTCAGTTGCACATAGGGTGGCTACACCATTCCGCTCTTGAGGATTTATGGGCTTAGGACGAGCAAGAAAAAGAGTTCCCTAAATGACGAGGGCCTAAATAGTTGGTAAAATGGCTATTCACCAACTTGTTGCTTGAGTTACTTAGTGATGGACAAAAACAACCAAAAATAATGTTATATCATTTACATATCATCTAAAGTAAGGTTAGGATTGACTTGCACCAACCCTGCACTATGCAGAGACCACTAGCTGGTGTCAGGAACGTAACATGCTGGTTCATGAACAATTTAACAAGTTAACATTTTTTTGGTTTATCTAATCGAAAACGCAACACATTTATTCCAAGGCTTCCCTCGTGTACAACTTAACAGTTGGCAGAGAGAGATGAAGGAATTCACTTGTATAGAAACCAATGAATTGGCTTTATCAATTCTGAAGCCATAGTATCAGTTTGAACACCCTCATCTTCAAGTTTTTGCTGAAAAATTCCTGCAGGTGCTCTATGCACCGTA
>CM067167.1:266076781-266094506 GCA_034093135.1 Erigeron breviscapus
TCTAGTGATTATTAGACTTGTTGTATTTACACTTTCCTGGTTTAACCATCTCGAACTTAAGGGACTCACACTCTAAGTAAACTTACGAGTATTTCCAAGTTATTTAGATCACTTGTTTTTCAGGATTGTTTAGATATTTACACCTTGGGTGTTTATCTTTGTTCCGCAACAATCCTTGTATTTGTTTATATATCAATAAATCAAATACATTTGAAAGAAACAACGTGTCTCAATGCTACATACTTGATTATACATATATATATCTTATATAGTTTCAGCCATTTAGTTCTTGTTATTTACTTTAAGTCAATTGCTTTTTGTTATCCATATCTGGATCGTAAACTTAACTTGTCCATCAAGATTAGTTGTACTTGCCAGTCGGGTTTAGTTAATCATCTATATTTGGGACTCACAATTGGTATCAGAGCCTTAAGGTTGAATTATATCAATTCATTAACCTTTGATCTACATAGATGGCTGACTTTCAACAAGAACGTCCTGACCCTAATAACACTACTCCACCCCCTGTCATCAACAACAATATACCATCTCACAATGTACACGTACACTTTCCAAACAATCCTGTTCCCAAGTTTGATGGGAACAGTGAAAACTTTCAAACATGGAAAGCTTGCATGCTAAAGTATATTGCTGGTGTTGAAAGACATTTGCCCGATATCTTAAAAGAAGGACCCTTTGTCCCCATGAATGCTTCTACTGTTGTCAGAAATCCCGATGGGACTCCTAGGCAGTCACCTAAGGAGAAGGATCATTGGTCTGAGGAAGATCATAGACTTGTAGACCTTGATACTAAGCTACAAAATATGATTTTATATGCAGTTTCTGAAACCCTAATGCCCACTCTTGTTTATATTTGACTCAATATAGCATATTGATGTCCAGAATTCTGACTCACTATAGAACCACTTTGATTGAAGTTCTGACGGCCTGTAGCTGAATTGTTGTCCCGTCTTGGCCTCTGACACTCCCTTGCAAAATGTCCAAAACCATCACAGTTATAACACTTCACCTTGGTCTTGTCAAACCCTACTTTGCCATTCACAACCTTCCTTCCGGTTCTATCTGTGAAACTGAACTCTCAATGTTAACATAGCTAATTGCCAGTTCAGATCCATTTCTTCCAAGTCATCTGGATCAACTTGCTTGTAATCCTCCCTAACCAAATCAGGATTAGTTAGTTTTCCTCCAATTAACTTTTCATGAGCAGACACAAATGAAGCGAGCATGCCCAATTGTCCTTCAGCGGATCTTATGCTCATCGGCATCCCTGTGTAACTCGAACTTAGAGAATTACTATTTTGAACCCCATTATGCATTATCATGGCCGATTCTGGAGAAGTTACATACATCAAGTTGCTGTCAGAATCCATTGACATCTTCATCTTGTTATTCTCTCCACTGTAGAAGGCAGTAATCCTTCCACTTGGAGATTTTCCAAAAGCAATACTAGGCTTATCAACTTTGGGCGGTGAATTGGCCTTTCCGGTTTCATGATCCATCAGAATTAATTGACTCAGTAAAGCTTAATAGTTTGCGGGTAACTGAGACGTCATTTTCTTCGAGCTAGTAAAGTTCACGAACTGTTCAAAAATAAACGAGGTCGTAAAAGTTTACGAGGTCGCAAAGAAAAATGAGGTCGCAATTAGTTACTCGAGGTCGTAATTGAACTGGTGAGGTCTTATAGAGCTCACTAGGTCGCAAACGAAATACGAGGTTGCAATTGAACTGGCGAGGTCGTAATTAGCTACCCAGGTCGTAAATAGAGCTGGATGAGGTAATACGAGCCCGCGGGGTCGCAAACGATGCTGAAACCTTTAATACTCTTGAATTCGAAACCCTAATACCCAAAACACCTTCGACTGCTGTTATTGTCAGACTACTACTCTCTTTTCTGCAAATCTGATGAGATCTTCTTATGCCAAGATAGGGTATAGAAGGTACTCCTGATTTCCCTCCAAATTTTTGCCGCCAAAAGACTCTTTTTTTATTATTTTTTTTACAACAACAACAAGATAAGAGTCTTTAACAATGCAACAATATAAGTGTCTTTAACACAGAAACCTTTTTCAACTCTGTGATTAAAGTCTTCTGATTAAACAACTTGAAATGCATAAGAACTCCTCTTTAGAGTGTGGACTAGAACTGCTGCTGCTTGTATATGCGAGGTCGCAATTTCTGAGCAATTGCGAGGTCGCAACTTACTTGTTCTTTACGAGGTCGCAATTTAAAAACCAATTGCGAGGTCGTAATTCTACCAGGTAGCAAAACTTCCTGATCAGCATCTTATTCGAACGACAACAACTCTTCTTTTCCAGAAACCCTAATTCGTCCCCAACCTGAAAAGCCACGAATCTGGGTCTGCCTCAACATGCAAAACTAATCAGATCTTGTTTTCATCGTTACAAGGCTTTAACACTATAAAGCGTGTAAGGAGGAAAACACAATATGATATAGTTTCACACGATCAGATCAAAAATAAAGATTTCGGTCGTAAACTCCATGAAAATCACGGCTAGACGACCAGATCTCAATACTAATGTTTTCGGTCGAGAACTCCGTGAAAGAATCAGGCTAGACGACCCTAAACGATGTTGTCTATCACCAACAAGCTATAACCTTCCGGTATTAAACCAAGAGGCTCTGATACCAATTGTAAATCCCCTGGTACGGATCGTCAATAGCTTGATCCAGTTATCTTGAGGTGCGGAATCCCTCACAATAACTTAGTGATCAACAAGAAAGCCCCTAGATCATCTACGGCCTCGTAGATCTTCTTCGGGCTAGCGGAACAACCTTTGACGACTTTAACCTGCAATACCTGCTTGATAATTCGACAAATGTTCAACCCTAAACTCTGTTAGGGTTCACTTTATATAGGTAACACCCGACATGGGCTTCAGCATGTTGGCCTCGCAAACCCAGCCCAGCCCGTCACTTTTACGAGGTCGTAACTGTGATTGGCCTCGTATTTGTCCCTGCAAATACGGGGTCGTATTACCTATATGACTAACCTCGTATTTAACCATGTAAATACGGGGTCGCATTTCTTCTGTATGAATTGCGAGCTCGCAATTCATACTTAGCAGATTTACTATACATTCAATACTTAAACTTAATCTAGTATTCTATGCATAATACTAAGTTCATTAATGACAATCACATTACAAAGACATATAACAATATAAGCCCAAACAATCTAGACTGCTATTGACATAGACGTGCACTTACACTTCTCCTCAGCCCATACACCAGAGCAGAATGGTGTAGTAGAAAGAAAGAATCATACGCTGATTGAAGCTGCTAAAAGTATGCTAAATGAATCTGGTCTTCCCAAGAATTTCTGGGCTGAAGCTGTTGCAACTGCTTGCTACACTCAGAACAGATCTATCTATGTCAAAAGACACAAGAAGACAACCTATGAAGGACTCAGAAATAGAAAGCCTAATATTGGATATTTCCATGTATTTGGATGCCCAGTATACATTCTGAATGATTCCAGACAGCCTGGAAAATTTGATGCAAAAGCTGATGAAGGGTACTTCATAGGATATTCAACAAATCGCAAAGCCTTTAGAGTCTATAACAAGAGACTTGAAAAGGTTGATGAGTCAATTCATGTTACCTTTGATGAATCTAATTCTGCAATCTTTAAGAATTCAACTCCTGTACCACCCTCAGAAAGTCCAATAAGTTTTGGTGATTCTGATCCTATTGTCCAATCTGATCAGTCACCTGAACCTGCTTCTGAACATCTCAGTTCAGAACCAATAATAAACAAGTCAAGCAACATTCCATTATATCCTTCAGTCAGTTTTAAACTACCTTCTGAACTGACTATTAGATCAGATGTACATGCTGCTTCACCTCAGATATCAGGTTCCACTGAATTACCCCAATCTGAATAGTTTCATGATGCAAATCATGATCTACAGGAGGAAGATGATGAGACTGAAGTAGTCTTTTCTGAAGCACCTCCTGAAGTAAATCAGAGGAGCTCTTGCACTGATATCATTGTTCATCCTGGTCATTACACTAAGTGGACACGAGCACATCCAATCGATCAAATCATTGGAAATTCCACTAGTGGGGTTCAGACCAGAAGAGCCACAAGCGATCAATGCTTAAATGTCAGCTTCTTATCACTGATAGAACCAAAGAAGATTGACGAGGCTATGAAAGACCCTAGATGGATTGAAGCCATGCAAGATGAGCTTAATCAGTTCAAAAGGAACGATGTTTGGGAACTTGTTCCTTGTCCCAGTGATCTAAAGAAAGAACCAATTGGGACAAGATGGGTCTTCAGAAACAAGATGGATGAAGATGGTCATGTGATTCGAAACAAGGCAAGACTTGTTGCAAAGGGTTACTCACAAGATTAAGGAGTAGACTTTGATGAAACTTTTGCACCAGTTACCAGACTAGAAGCTATCAGAATTTTCTTAGCTTTTGCAGCTCATCATGAGTTCAAAGTCTATCAAATGGATGTCAAGAGTGCGTTCTTGAATGGTGAATTGGAAGAAGTTGTGTATGTGTATCAGCCACCAGGGTTCATAAATGAAGAAAGACCTCATTGGGTGTACAGACTGAACAAAGCATTATATGGTCTGAGACAAGCACCTAGAGCCTGGTATGATACTCTTACTAAACATCTTCTGAAAAATGGTTTTAAAAGGGGTGCAATAGATAACACTTTATTCATATTGCATGATAAAAGTGATATCTTACTTGTACAAATATATGTTGATGATATTGTGTTTGGGTCTACAAATAACAAAATGTGTGAACAGTTTTCTGAAATAATGTCATCTGAGTATGAAATAAGTATGATGGGTGAACTGACATATTTTCTAGGTCTTCAAGTGAAACAAACCAGTGATGGTATTTTTATAAATCAAGAAAAATATGTCAGAGATTTATTAAAGAAATATCAATTTGACTTTGGACTCAGATCCCAATGGAAAACAAGTGGATCCCACAAAATATTGTGGTATGGTGGGATCCCTCATGTACTTAACTGCTAGTAGACCTGACATAATGTTTGCAACATGCCTTTGTGCAAGATTTCAGTCTGATCCCAGAAAAGCACACGCAAATGCTGTGAAAAGGATTTTCAGATACCTTAAAGGTGTCCCCAGACTTGGTCTTTGGTATCCCAAAGGCTCAAGTCTAGATCTAATGGGTTATTCAGATTCTGATCATGCAGGTTGTAAAATAGATAGGAAAAGTACCACAGGTGGTTGTCATTTCCTAGGTGGCAAATTGGTTAGTTGAACAAGTAAGAAGCAGACTGCAGTATCACTCTCCACAGCTAAAGCTGAATACATTTCTGCAGCCAGTTGCTGCGCTCAGATTTTGTGGATGAAGAACCAACTAACTGATTATGGTGTTAAGTATACAAAGACTCCAATATTTTATGATAACACCAGTGCCATTGCCATCTCTCACAATCCTGTCATGCACTCCAAAACCAAGCATATCGACCTCAGGTATCATTTTATTAGAGATCACATTATTAAAGGTGACATTGAACTTCATTTCATTCCCACTGATAAACAACTCGCTGATGTTTTTACAAAACCCTTGGATGTCAAAACGTTTAAACATCTCATCAGTGAGTTAGGTATGCTAAATCCTGTATAGCATCACCTGAGGGGGAAGTGTCATATATTTTTATGTTTAAAAGAGTTTCTCTCTAAGGGAGGAACTTTGCTTTCAGAAAAATATTTTGACTGAAATGCTTCAGAATTTCTGAAATGATTTAAGAATAATTGTATAAACTGAGATGGTTCAGATTCCTTTAATCTGATCATGCTCAGATTTTGTATATTATTTCTGAGATGAGTCAGTCCTTTATAATGTATTTTGGATACTTGGTCGTTGTGTGAACACGTGAAGGTTACTGTATAACGTTTGAATAATGATACCTTCAGCTGACGTGTCACACAAGTTGCGCCGTAAATGAAAAGTAATGATCACTTTTTCTTTAAAGTGTTGAAAAGTTTTGTGAAAAAGTGGGGTCATAGCCTTCGTTGCATTAAATGCGGACGTATACCCAAAATTATTTTCGGACTTCAAACCCGATCAAAATTGATTTCATTAAAATAATTTTTTTTTGTGGGTTTGAATTTCAAAATCTATTTTATTTTATTTATTTTGGAAAACCCTTTGTATTCCATCATAAATATAAATACCTTTTCGAAAACAATTCCTTCATTTACTTCTCTTTACATTTACTCCCAATCTTCATTCTCTCTCATTTTCTCATTCCTTCATAACTCCAAAACCCTAAATTCATCTTTCATATCCAATTTTCCCTTGTAGAAATAATGGCTAAATCTGCTTCTCACACCAAATCATTAATAGCTTTCGAATACAAACCATCCAAAGTAGTCAAGGCCAGTGCTCAATGGCCAAAAGGGTTCGATCCATCGACCCTTAGATTCAATATGAATAATTTCATGGCTGCACTAAACGCCAAAGGCAAAACCTTAATGGGGAGGATTAATAAATTTCTTGAACAATCCCCTCTCCATTATGCCTTGACTGCAGATCCTCAAGTAATGTATCATAGATACTTACTTGAATTCTGGTATACTGCTACTCTAAGCAAGGATGAAAAGTCCATTGCTTTTTCTTTACAAGAAGGCACTAAGCAGTATATCCTTTCACTTGATGGGTTTCGGGAGGCCCTTTACTTGAACTACCTTCCCTCTTATCCAGCCTATGCAAAAAGGCTAAAAGGAGTTAATTTCAGGGAGGTACTGCACGCCATGGGTCATGATGACATGGTCGATGCTGAGCACAATCTGAGAACATCTGGACATATTTTCTGTCTGGATTTAAAAATTGTTGGCGTTATTTCTGGACTCAGATTGTGGAGTGCCTAGGTGGAAACTGGGGTGGATTGGACCAGATTTCATTAACACAAGTAGAAATCGGGTACTACTTGTGGCATGGGATTGAGGTGGACTTCGCTGAGATACTTTTCTCTCAGCTGGTAACAAACTTAAAAGGGAAAAGAAGTCTACATATCTCATTTCCTAGATTTCTGAGCATTTGCTTGTTAGGACCAATTCACCTGGAACTGTCCAGTCACCAGTTTACACTTGCCAGTCACCAGTTGCATCTGGAGACCAGTGAAACTGGTGATCAAGAAGATTTGTCGAGAAATATATTGAAGTCCAGTTGCACCGTACAGTCAACGCAACTGAAGACTTACTCCAGTTGAGAACTGACCAAGTTGAAGAATCATTCCAGTTGAAGTCGAAGACAACAAATGGAAGATAGAGAATGGCAATGGCAGCAAAGCCCAGTTGGCATTCTAGTCAGTTACAAACTGGAGACCATCAGTGGAAAGCCCTTACAAAGCTTTACACTGATTAAGAGGAATTGACTTGTATGCTTTATGTACCTTTACCCGGATAATAAGCCTTATCTTATTATTTAAGTAATAAAAGGTACAAAAAGGTGGTTGATTAAAGTTGCTTTAACATGCGACTTTACACTGCTTTTTAAGGAATTAAATGCTATTCCTTAAATTCTCTCAACCACATTTGTACGGCCAAAGTTAACATCCCAATGTTAACTTTGCCTATAAATACAAGTCATTGCACAACCAAGAATATTACTTCTTCGAATACTCTTCGATAGAATTCACACTTTGCAAACCTGCAATATTCTTGGTGAACTTGCGCAATATTCTCTCAATCGCTAAAAGGAACATTTCACAACTTTAAGTGTTTTGATTGTCTTGAGAAATTCCGAGTGTAGATCAATTGTATTTCATAGGTTGTTAGGATATTTACATTCTTTGTATTATCTTGGTTCCGCAACAACCTTGTAATTTGTTTAACATCAATAAATAAATTACACATTGAAAATTACATATTGTCTCATCAAGTTACTTTACAAGTTATTTGTATTATTGCATTGTTCTTTACTTATTGTCATTTACATAAGTAATCTATCTAGAACTTGGTATATACACACTGCAACTGGTCGTCTCCAATTCAGTGCATATATTGCAAAGTAACTCCACCATCGATATAGAGGTGTCTTCAGTAGTACCATCTATTGAGTTGGGACTTACAAGTGGTATCAAAGCAGAAGGCTAATAAACTTGCCTAGATCTGCTAAGATGAACACTACTGAAGGTGGAGATGGTTCTGGTCAAGGTGAAATCCCTATGAATAATAATGCCCAACCTTTTCAAAATGTTAATACTAATCCTCCTCCTCCTACTACCCCAAACCACTTCCATGTACACTACTCTAACACTCCTGTTCCCAAATTCGATGGAAACAGTGAGACTTTCGGTACATGGAAGGCTAGAATGCTTTTGCATTTTGGTGGTATTGAGAGGTATATGTTGAAAATCCTTAAGGATGGACCATATATACCCATGTCTCTTGGGGTTAGTCCTCTTCTTGATCCAACTAGAAGAAGAGGTTCAAGAGAAAAGCCTGAAGACCATTGGTTTGATGAGGATCGTAGACTTGTTGATCTGGACACCAGACTCGAGAACATGATCCTTGGGGCTGTTCCTGAAGATCTAATTCCAACACTTGTGTTGTTCCCCAGTGCAAAATCAATGTGGGACGAATTAGTTATTCAGTTTGAAGGAGGTGATGATACTATTGTCACTAGAAAAGTTGCCTTGAACAAGAAATATGAATCCTTCTTTGCCTTGCCCAATGAAAGTCTAACTGGTACATACACCAGATTTTCTAGCCTCATTAATCAGCTGAGAGGCTTGGGTGTAGAGAAGGATAAGGATATTCTTCTTGAGAAGTTTTGTGATATTCTTCCTTCCAAATGGGAAAACATGGTTCTTGTCTTGAGACAAGGTAACCTTGCACAGCCATACTCTTGCATCGCTCTATGGAGCCTTCAGATTCACTGAAGATAATAATGCTGCAAGACTGGTGGCTGAGCAAGATGCCACGAACCATGCTCAGAGTTCCAAGGTTGCTAGTGTACCTGAGCGACCTTGTGCTGCTTTAATGTCTGCAGAGAGTGTCCAGGCACACTCAATGAAGGAGATGTTAAACAGTTTCTTGCACTCTGGCCTGACCACTGAAAACAGTGATGGTTGTAATGAAACTGACGATGATGATCTGGTCGCCATGATTGCTAAAACCTTTAACAGGTTTAAGCATAAATCTAAAAGACTTAATGGCCCCAACAATGCTTCCAGCTCCAGCTCTCTAGATAAAACCAATCTTACCTGCTATAAGTGTGGTAAGAAAGGTCACTTTATGAAGGAATGCAGATCTAGTCAGTTGAACAACCAAACTGCCCCCCTGTCCCTAATTTCAATCGGCCTGATGATAGCTACAAAGCAAAATACAAGAAGCTTAAGGCCCAGATTACCCTCCTGTCCATGGAAAAGGAAAAGGATCAGTGCTTAATGGCACAAACTGAGGGAAAATGGGAGTACTCTGATGACTCATCAGTTGATGAAGAAGAGGAAAGGGACATGTGTTTCATGGCCTTGGAAGATCAACAGCAGCAGCACGTGGCAAAAGAAGATGTCATTACTGGAAGATGGGTGGACATCGTCTTGAAAAAGGTATGTGATTATGATCACCAGATTGACCCTGAACTAAAACTGGACCTGGCTGAATCATTAAGTGGTGATTTAGCTTTTGTGGAAACTGTAAGAGCTGATAGTGAAAGATATCTTGACACTATCTTAATTGAACTGAACATTGTTAAACCACAACTGAATGATTTACAAAGTGTCCAGTTGGCTTTCAAGGAGTCAGTTTTAAAGATTGAGGCTTTAGAACTTGATAATCAAAAACTATTTTCTGATCTTGAAAAGAACAAAAGATTATCAAGTCATGGGTAAAAGCATCTGGTAAAAACTATGATGCATTTTCAAGAACTATCGATGCCCAGAAGAATGCATGGAAATCTGGAGATCTGGAGATGGCAGCTCTCATACCAGATCTTCATGCATTGCCTCCAACTCTCAAGGTTGAAACACCTTATGATCAACCTGAAGCTGTTGAAACTGAAACCTCTGAGACCACCCCCATTGAGGTTAAAACTGGAGCCAAACAGGCTAAAGCTCCAGTCAAAAAGGCCACTGGTAACAAGCCTTTACCTCAAAAGTCTAAGGTGCCCAAGACCCGACAGACTAAAGCTCTAGTTGAACCAAGGTCCAAGGTTCAACTGCCTGAAGAAAATAATATTTTGGTTAATCTGGAAAGTCAACTCCAACTTTTGTCTCGGCAGGTTCAGAGTTGTACTGCCCGGATTAACAATCTGGAAGGAGGTTTATTACCTCCAGTTTTCAAACAAAATATTAAACCACTCCCTTCAATACCTAAACTAAAGAATGTTCCATCTGGAACAAAATCTGGTAAAAATAAGGGGAGTAAGTATCAAATACCAATCGTTTTTACTCTGCACCTGGAGCTGGTGAAAAAGCTCCAGATGCAGCCTCCAGTTCAACACCACAACAATCCAGCGAACCCATCAAGAAAAGATGGGTTCACAAAAAGAACTAATGATTTTTGTGTGTGTGTATGGCGATCGAAAGAAGAATATCTGGTATCTGGACAGCGCTGCTGGCCGGACTATGACCGGATGTAAGCCCCTGCTGGAAGAGTTCACTGTCCAAGATGGACCGACAGTGACGTTTGGTAACGATCAATCTGGAAAGACTGAAGGATATGGTGTGCTCAATAATGGACAAGTCGAATTCAAAAGAGTAGCATTTGTGAATGGTTTGAAATACAACCTGATCAGTGTCAGCCAACTTTGTGATGATGGCTTCAGAGTTTTGTTCGATATTGCTCAAGGCACCATATTTAACAAGGATTGGAAAGTGGTGATGATTGCACCAAGAAAAGGAAATGTGTACATCATGGATATGGAACCAGCTCCAAAAGAGCAATGTTTCTATACCAAAGCAGATGAGGACACCAACTGGCTATGGCATAAAAGATTATCCCATCTTAATTTTAAGAATATCAACAAGTTGTCTCGCAAACAACTGGTTGATGGGATACCTCAAATTTCTTTCAATAAAGAAAAACCATGTCCAGGGTGTGAGATGGGCAAGCAGAAAAGAGCCAGTTTCAAAACTAGGCAAATTTTAGCATCACTGAACCTCTTCACATGCTACATATGGATCTCTTTGGTCCAGTGAATGTTCAAACTAGAGCTGGAAAGAAGTACACTCTAGTTGTGGTTGATGAATTCACCAGATACTGTTGGGTGGTATTCATCAGATCCAAAAGTGATGCACTTGCTGAAATCATCTCTCTCATTAAAAGAATTGAGCTCAAGTATAATCGAAAAGTTTGTCAGTTGCGAAGTGATAATGGTACTGAATTTCAAAATAAGGTACTTGAAACATTTTGCAATGACACTGGCATCTCTCAAAACTTCTCATCAGTTCACTCTCCAGAGCAAAATGGAGTTATTGAAAGAAAGAATCGTACACTGATAGAAGCCGCCAGAAGTATGCTATCTGAATCTGGTCTTCCCACCAGTTTTTGGGCTGAGGCAGTTGCAACTGCTTGTCACACCCAAAATCGGTCAGTCTACATCAAGAGACATAAGAAGACTGCCTATGAAGTACTCAGGAATCGTAAACCAAATATTGGATATTTCCATGTATTTGGTTGTCCAGTTTATATCTTAAATGATTCCAATCAGCTTGGAAAGTTTGATGCAAAAGCTGATGAAGGGGTATTTTTAGGTTATTCAGATATTCGAAAGGCCTTTAGAGTTTATAATTATAGACTCCAAAAGGTTCATGAGACAATTCATGTCACATTCGATGAATCAACTGAAGCAATCAACAAGAGACCAAGCCTTGATACTACTCCAGTCGTTCCAATCAATTTTGGTGAAGCTGACCAAGTTCATCCGTCAGTTGTTTCACCAAAAGATGTTTCCAGTTACAACAAATTGGAACCAGTTAAGAAGAAGAAAAGCACCAGTGACACATCATTCTATCCCTCCATCAATTTCAACTTACCACAAGAATTGGTGATTGGATCTGATGTACGTGCCACTCCAATATCAGCACCAGTTCAAACACCTACTTCTCCAGTTCTTCATGAAATGCCTTCTAATGAGGAATTTCATGATGCTAATCGAGACCTTATTGACTCTGATGAGGATGTAGAAGTTGTTTGGACTGATCCTTCTCCAGAAGCTGTTGCAACTGAAGAAGATCGCCAGGTGACTTGCACTGATATTGTAGTTCACCAGCCTAGTCATTACACTAGATGGACTCGAGCACATCCAATTGAACAGATTGTGGGAGATCCAAATAGTGGGGTTCAGACTAGAAGAGCCACCAGTGAGCAATGCTTAAACGTCACCTTCTTATCTTTAATTGAACCAAAGAAGATTGACGAGGCTATGGCAGACCCAAGCTGGGTGGAAGCTATGCAAGAAGAGCTCCTCCAGTTTGAAAGGAACAATGTTTGGGAGCTTGTTCCTTGTCCACCAGGGTTAAAGAAAGAACCCATTGGTACCAGATGGGTCTACCAAAACAAAATGGATGAAGATGGCCATGTTGTAAGAAACAAGGCCAGACTAGTTGCCCAGGGTTATTATCAAGCAGAGGGCGTTGACTTTGATGAAACTTTTGCTCCAGTTGCAAGACTTGAAGCCATAAGAATATTTCTGGCTTATGCAGCCCATCTGCAGTTCAAGGTCTTCCAGATGGATGTCAAAAGTGCGTTCCTTAATGGAACATTGGAAGAAGAAGTTTATGTTAAACATACTCCAGGTTTCATCGATGAGAAGCATCCTCATTGGGTTTATAGACTGAACAAAACATTGTATGGTCTAAGACAAGCCCCAAGAGCCTGGTATGATACTTTAACTAAACATCTTCTTAAAAATGGCTTTCAAAGAGGTGCAATAGATAATACCTTGTTTATCTTGAAAGAAAGAGGTAATATCTTATTGGTACAAATTTATGTTGATGACATTATATTTGGTTCAACTGATGATGCAATGTGTAAAAAGTTTTCTAAAATCATGTCATCTGAGTATGAGATGAGTTTAATGGGTGAATTAACATTTTTCTTAGGTCTTCAGATTAAGCAAACTGAAAATGGAATTTTCATAAACCAAGGAAAATATGTCAGAGATTGTTAAGAAAATACAAATATGATTCAATCCCATCGAAAAACACACCTATTACAGCACCATTAAATTTGGACTCTGACCCAACTGGCAAACCAGTTAACATAACTGACTATAGAGGTATGGTTGGTTCACTGATGTACTTAACTGCCAGTCGACCTGATATAATGTTTGCAACATGTTTATGTGCCAGGTTTCAGGCTAACCCTAAATAATCACATTTGCACGCTGTAAAGCGTATCTTTAGATACCTGAAAGGGTGTCCTAATCTTGGTCTTTGGTACCCCAAAGGCTCAGCATTAGATCTAATGGGTTATTCAGATTCTGATCATGCAGGTTGTAAGATAGATAGAAATCAACAACTGGTGGTTGTCATTTCCTTGGAGGAAAACTGGTAAGTTGGACCAGCAAGAAGCAGACTTCAGTCTCTATGTCCACTGCTGAGGCAGAGTAAAGTTCTGCGGCCAGTTGTTGTGCCCAGATTCTCTGGATCAAGAACCAGTTACTAGATTATGGTCAAAAGTATACAAGGACCCCAATCTTTTGTGACAACACCAGTGCAATTGCTATATCTCACAACCCAGTGATGCACTCCAAAACAAAGCATATTGACATCAGGTATCATTTCATTCGTGATCATGTTATGAAAGGAGACATTGAAATTCATTTCATCCCCACTGACAAACAGTTAGCTGATGTTTTTACAAAACTCTCGATGAGAAAACCTTTAAACATCTCATCAGCGAACTGGGAATGTTAAATCCTTAAAACTGGAGCTTTCTTTGTTATTGAACGCGTCAGTGACACTGATGAAGTTCTCCAGTTGAGGAGGTCCAGATAATCTTGCTCGCCAGGCTATCGAACGCCTTTGTGATACTATATTGGCACTAATTGATTTCTGGATCATCATTTTAGGGGAAAAGACTCAAAATAATTTTCTGACTAAAATTCGTTTTTTGTTTGAAAATGGCAACTGGAGAACTCTCCAGTTGGAAAATGGTACTGGACTGATCCTTCAATTACCAGATTCAGTCTTGTCTAATTTTTATAACGTTAGAAATACTTGGTCAATATGTGTGACACGTGATGATACTCGAGTGTTTTAAACCACTTGGTATCGTGATCTGACGTGTTTCAAGCCATTTTAGTACTTGAAAACTGTTTGTATTGGAAAAACAAAAAGTGAGTGGGCGCGTGGGTAAGATAAGCCGTCGTAGCATTTAATGCTGACATGGTAGCATTTAATGTTGACATGGCAAATCATTATTTTATTTCAAAATTCAAACTAACTTTGTGAAAATATCTTCAAAAGGGATTTTGTTTATTAAAATATGATTTTTTGGTATTTCATTGGGATCTTGAATCCCTTATAAATACCCTTATTTACTCCGAACTCATTTACTTCTCTTCTACATTCTTTCATTTACTTCCCAATCATCAAAATTGTTTCATTCTTCTCTCTGCTTCACAAATCAAGAACCCTAAATCCCAAATTTCATTTTCATTTTTTCTATGGCTCCTAGATCATCCCGTTCAAGAGATGTAAATCTCTTGACTGTTCCATATGCTCCTTCACCAGATGTCAAACCGGCATCTGGTGCTCCTAGTAATGCTTCGGTCATCAAATTAAATCAAAACAATCCGATGGCAAGCTTACGAGGATCTCAAGGGTCCAATACCCTCATTGGAAGAATCCAAAAGTTTTTAAAGGATTCTCCAATAGGACCCTCATTCTCTCTTAACCCACGCAAGTTGTTTCACAACTACTTGTGTGAGTTCTGGTACACTGCCAGTCTTTCTTCTGATTGTTCCTCCATCAGTTTCACATTAAAGGATGGAACAATCCAGTGTACCTTGACCACTGATGTATTGAGGGATGCCTTACGCCTCAATTACTGGAGAGAGGGTGAATCTCCAGTCGTCTTACCCCCAAACATAAATTTTTGTCAAGTACTTCTTGAAATGGGACACAAGGAGTGCTTGGACAATGGGGTGTTGAAAACGAAAGGTGTGATGACCATGAAGGGTCTTACACCTTCATGGAGGTATTTTTTCATCCACCTGGTGGAGAGCATGGGTGGGAGTTCTGGTGGACTTGACCAGATTAACTCCTCACAAGCAGAAATGGCTTACTGCTTGTGGAACGGATTGAGAGTGAACTTTGCAGATATTCTGTTTAGAAGCCTGGTACAAAAGCTGAAGGGCACAAGGGGTGTGTGTATCCCCTTTTCAAGGTTCCTCTCTCTTTGTTTTAAGCATCTTCTGGGCAGAGAAGCTTATAATAGTACAGATTCACCGTACACTTCTCCAGATATGCTAAGAAATTTAGACTCTCTAGTATCTGAAGCTGGAGAGGTCGAAATTACAGAACGAATGCAACTGGCATTCGCTTCAACTGATGCACCTATTGAAGGTGAGTCAGAAAGGCAACTGGGCGGGCCTCAAAATAATGAGGGACCCTCCAGTTCGTCTAATGTTGTGGTTGAGGATAGAGCAACCATAACTGAAGCAACCCCAATTACATCTATCCCTGGTGAAGATACTTTGGTATCTGATCCACCAACAGATGCACCCATCCAGGAAACTGGGGAAGGTCATCTGGAGACTGACCAGGAACTGGTCAGCCCTCAGTTACATTCATGGATCTGGACATGAATGTTAATGACGAGGAAATCCTTATAGAATCTTCGGATTCTGAAGGTACTGAAACAGACTTGGAGATTCTTGATGCTTCTGTACAAGCTCAAGACCCTTCATCTCCAGTCTCCCTTCCAGACGCATCAATTTCACTTTCACCCTCCCAAGAAAATGTGCCTACTGATATATCTTTCCAACATATACCGCTCCTTCACCAACTAGGCAATTCTCATTTGCTCGAGAAATGCCACCCCACCGACGCCGTTGTTCACACCTGAGCATTCTCAGCATGAACAACACTTTGATTTTCCAGTCCTTTCTTCATCCACCCACTCCTATTATATCTTCAACTGCTGGTTTGACAACTGGGGAGACTTCCTTAAGTTTGCCTCCTCCAGTTGCTCCAGTAGTAACTGCTGCTGGTCCAGTGACACCTTCTCCTTCGTCACTGGACAGTCAAGTTGTCTCACTTCAATCCGATCTCCAAAACCTTCTAACCAGGGTGGAGGAGATTCAGAAGACACTTGACAAAAACACCAAGTCATTCTCCAGATACCACAAGGATCACCTGACAAACATCAAAGTGGTTAATCTGGGGATAAACAAGTTTTCATCTAATGAAGACTTGGTGTTTAAAAAGCTAAATGAGTTGGTCACTGGTGCAACAATCTGGCTGGTACTTTAAAGGAAGCCTTTGACCTAACTCACTCCAAGGTTACAACCTCAATCTCCAACTTGCTGGGAAACACTGTTAGAACTTTAGAAGTTGATTTGAAAGAGATTGAAAGGCAGGTTAAGGAATTGATTGAAAAACCTGGCCTAGATGTAACTGGACTTGGAGAGCAGTTGATGACTTCGGTTGGTCAGAAAATAGAGGATACGCTGGGTGCTAGAGAAGCACAATTGGTTGAAAGGGTGATATCTGAGATCACCAAGCTGGCCACTCCTCAGGTTGATCTGGCCCTACTTACCAGTGAGATCAACCAGTTAAGAGGCAGCATTGAAAGTTTGAACACCCAGGTATCTCTACATGCTCAATCTTTAGATAGACTGACAACTGAAGTAGAAAATCTGAAGAAGAAGGATGATGAAGTGAAGGATAAGGTTGTCTCTGGGTTGGATGAAGACTCCAAGATCCTAAATGAATTGAAAACTGGTCAAGAACAAGTAACTCCAATGTTTTGACCCAGTCAAAGGAGACCAACCATTTATGGAGGTCCTTCAGGATGATGTGTGGAATCTTCAAAGAGTGTAAGGACATGCAGTCATGGCAGCCTCTTGACCGGTTGCCATCTCACCCCTCTGAATGAGAAGGTATTCGGGCAGGTCTAGATGCTGCCAAGGGGGAAAGAAGTGCAGTCCTTCCACCAGTTGCACCTAAAGGACTCCATCTGGAAGAGAATTGATTGTGGCTACCAGTACTGATGCTGGTGAGCAAAGAGTTGGTGGATCTGGTGATGTTGGTGATAGGGGGAATGTTGTTTTGGATAAGGGAAAAGGTTTAGCTGGTGATGCATCTGCCCAGCCGGCCACTGATGTAATGCTTGAAACTGGTAATGCTGATGTACTTCCTCCAGTTTCAGATAGTGATAGCAGAAGACTGGCCAGACTTGGAAATGATATCAAAGAAAGAAAGAAGATGAAACAAAGAAACCAAGCTGAAGCCAGGGCACATTTTGCACAAATCAAGTTACTTGATATGAGTGATGCCAATCTTTTGGGTATCACTAAGGAGGAGTATGTTAGGATTAAGAATGATCCTAGGATAGTTGACCAGTTGAAAGAAATGCTGGATGTAGAACTGGACAAACACTATCCTGAGGATGAAGCTGAATTCGATGCCAGAAGCTTGAACATTTCAGTGGAGAAGGCCAAGGAGAATAGGGCCAGTGGGATTCTTAAACGAATTGCAAATGTTAAGAAGGTTGTGAAGAAGGTTTTGAAT
>CM067167.1:266095506-266108086 GCA_034093135.1 Erigeron breviscapus
TATACTTCCATTTTCATCTTTTCCCCGATCTTTGTCTTAACCTGAAAAGTTAATAAACTTACGGAAAATTCTTTAACTTTTCCATGATCAATCTTTCCAAACAATCTCGAAATGAGCTTTCCCGATCTGTACCACTTGCAACAATTCTTATATCTAACCAGTTATAAAATTGATTCTTCATTCTTATACCTCCCCCTCAATTTTATGCTTCAGGTGTCAGACTCAGGACGAACATCATGAAGGGATAGTCCAAGCAATCCATCAATCTAAGAGCTGAAAAAAAGAAAAGAAACAAAGTGTTGGAACTCATAAATAATACAAGTAAGCATACACAATGCAAATAAAGAAGCATATATAAAGAAGGATGGATTTCATACGTCGATTTGTAGATTTCTCTATGATGACCGGGATGACACGCCAATCCCAGTCTGGGCTAATCCCGACCATGGCTAACAAACCCTCATACTCCGGGGGGAAAGACCGATAAGTAATGCAACTAGCAAGAAGCCCTCCATAATGGTCAGGGTCAATCAAATCATCGGCAACTTTCTTATTCACTTTAGCCACCATGTCTGAAGTATAATCCTTACTACCCTTTCGAAGAATTTTCTTATTATCATTTGGAAGAAATGTATCATCTAAGAAGAAGAGTCAAATCGCCAGGCAGAAATCTTGGCAGGAGTTTCTATTAACCTAAAACTCTTATCCCGATAAAGGAAAGTGAAGCAGTCACCAATCCTAGAAAGTAGGAACACCTTTCTAAACATGTAAAGAGACAAAGGTTGTCCTAAAGCCCTAAGGATTATCTCAAACGTCACAATCTTTCCAGCAGCAAGTGGGTGTAGCTGAGTAATGCCAATCTTATAATGAGACAGAACCTTAAGGTAGAAGGGTGTCAGTGGAACCCTAAGGCCAGAGCATGTAAGGTAATCCTTATAGAAAGCAACCTTCCCATGGTGGAAGGTTCACCCTATCAGTATATTCAGGAACAATGGGATTATACTTACCAAGACAAGGATAGGTCTTAACCAACTTTGCTAGACTATTACTAGTCAGTGAAGAGCAACAATCCCCAGCTAAGGCAGGTGGTTTCCTAACTTTGCTAACCTTAGGTTGGGACCCACTAGCTTCCTCAATATGGTCACTACTAGCCCCAGACATGGCGACAACCTAAAAAACTAACACTTAAGTCTTTCAAGTTTCAGAGGGAACAGAAGCAAGAACAACACCTGTATCCAAACAAAAATCCTAAATGAGGATATGCATCAAGAGTTCATCTTAGGGTGCTACTCTACAAAGATAAATGAAAAACAAATCATGCAATATTCACAACAGTGTGTGATAAAACTTCTTCTACATTTTAGCCTAACATTCCATTACAATAAACTGCAATTACAATAAAGTATATGTACCTACTATATGTATACGAAAGCAGTATACAAAGAAACTATCAAGAAACATCAAAAATATTATCCATGATATTTATTCTCAATTGAGAACCAAACCTCAATGAGAAACTCAAGATACAAGTTGTTCAACACCACGTTAAATCTACCAGTCCACAAGCCAAAACAGTGGAAGAAAACGGCTTACCTACTTACCACCGTTGGAATTACCTCTTAACTGCAAAAAAGAGAGCATCAAGAGTATGGCATAAATTATGTACACATAGAAGCATACATATACTTATACACAGATTATGTACAGAGAAGAACATTTAACAAGAAAGGGATCATATTACCTTTCTTCTTTTCTTTTGTTACTAATCTGGAAAAAAAAAAAAACAAAAAATTAAATGAAAGAACCTTTATGAATATATTGAAAGAGGGTATACCTTTTATAATATATTCTTGAAAGCGTTAATACCTCCTTTTCACTATGGCTGCTTCAAAAAGTAAGATCTAAGAAAAGAAGAAATAGTTCATGGTTCAAAGAGTCTAATCCTGTTTGGTTTCAAGAAGAGGGGGAAAAGAAATCAAAACTAATTCCTCTATTGCTTTTTGTCGATTTGGAGAAAAGAAAATATTAAAAAGTTTAATTTGAAAGGGAAAGGAAAAGCTAACATTTTGTACCTCTTCAACATTTCAGAGATGATTTGTATTCTTAGTTCTTTATTCTCTCCGGTACGGCTATAAAAAAAAAAGAAAATAATAGCTAAGGACGATCCTTTATCGGCCAAGGAAAAAAATAAAAAAGGAAGAAAGTACCTTTAACTAAATGGAAACCGAAATCAGATAAGAAGTTGGAAAGGATAAAGCAAAAGTTTGAATCCAAGAATTTTGAAAGGAAATCCTTACCTCCAAACTTGGGGGACTTGATGATTATGGTTAGATGTTACCAAATAAAACCCTAAATTATATATATAGATGATCGAGGCAAAGAAAGAAGAGATGATAAGGCAGAGGCTATATAGAGAACTGAAATCCCTTGTGGTCTGTCGAGGCCCTAGGAAAAGACGGAAGAAAGCTTTGTAATTATTTAGCTAATGAGATAATCAACTAATACTATTATACGTATTATGTAGTATATGGAGAGATGTGACAAGCTAAGGCTAGAAAGGAGAAAGAATCGGAAGTTAAAGGCTAGTGATGGCTTCTAGCTAGAAAAAGATGTGTTGACCTTAGGGTGGGGACCCATCTTTTAGACGGAGTCTCATGGAAGTGGGCCCTCATCGGAGCCTAGAGTCGAACAGGCTTGGGCGGGACCCGCAGTCAGATCTTGGCAGAGGTAGGCTAGTCCGGACTCTAAGACTAAGTCGGATCTTGCGAAGAATGATATATATACGTGAGTGTGTACGTGGGATTAATATATATATAACTGTATATATATATATACGTAAATTATATTATATATATATATATACTATGTATAGTATATATGTATGTATATATATATATCTTATATATAAGAAGTCGAATTAAGGTTAGTCGAGGCTTGCGAAGGAAGGCAAGGACTTCAGTTCTAAGGAAAAGGAAGAGAATCGGGACCCCTCAAGCATAGAGAAAGAGCCTTGGTCGAACCTTCAAAGGTAGAAGTGGGGGTCCACATTGTCGACTTATACAGAGGAAAGAGGATAGAATTACACGAGACGGACATGGGACAAAACTCTCTTAGAAGGCTTCCCCTGTAACTAGACAGAAGTCTGGCTCAGCCCAATTGTGGAAAAGCCCTTTACAAGGCATGGTAGTTTTAAAGAAACTTGAGAAGCAACCTAGACTTTATATTCTTCCATAACACCAATTAAATATTATTATATTATATTATGGTGACTTATATCAAAGGATGTATGAACGAGTGACAAATCATAATCCTGGAATGTTCTATACCTCGTATCTTGGGATTTGGGCCAGGGCCCATATCCAGTAGGGCCCAAGATAAAACTGACCTAATTGTCAGTCTATAAATACTCATCATCATTTGGTTGTCAGACATTCGACACACAATCATATTCACACATATTCATTACGAACTTTCTATTCAATAGCAGCAGTACATTCATTATCAATATATACATAAATATTATCATCAGCATATCTATATACATTCATCATTCATCAATAATTACATTACATTTAATATCCTCCATAGATCGATACATCTCTATGGGAAAATCATCATACACCTTAGATTCGCAAGAATTTATTAGGTTTGCACTACTTTGTAGGAGATCTTGATGATTTTCATGGTTAAACCCATTCTTTGATTGAGCCTCTCATTTTCATGCTCAAACAACTACAGAATGTAAAACAAAATACAAGTAGATAACTGAAAAGAAAGAACTTAATTAGATGGCCTTTCGCCAGTTCTTCTTCTCTTGGTCACCAAAGAAATAGGTTGTGAGTCTTCAGGGTCAATATTCAGCTTTTCTTCAATATTTCTTTAAACTTGAGCAGACTTTGAAGAACAAACATCCATCCTCTTTCAACCTTATTCTTTTGTTGCTTGGTCTCCAACAGTTTCACCATCTCCACCAGCTCCGAATAACCATATGAAAGTCAGGATTTTCAGTTTGGCACATAGGTTCATTGAAGTACTTAACCCCAACAGTGAAGAACTTGGTCCCTGGCTTTATAGTTACATTGACATCAGTGATTTTGCCTGGATTGTATCTTCGTTGTAGCACTTCAGTCAGATATGCTCGTGCTTCAGATTCATTAGCCAGTTGGATCTGGCTAGTGCTCAGTTTTTGTACTGCAGCTCGGATATCTTCAGTTGTGGGCTCATTTGGTTGCACCCAAGTCCTCAAATCTGCATCTCTTGGCAGTGGTTTTAATTTTCCTTTGGACTTGGGCTTGGAATGGGTTCGTACTTTTCACAACCTTCTTCACATTTTCAATTCTTTTCAAAATCCCACTGGCCCTGTTTTCTTTTGCCTTCTCCACTGATATATTCAAATTTCTGGCATCATGCTCAGCCTCATCATCAGGATAGTGCCTGTTCAGTTCAATGTCAAGCATTTCTTTCAACATGCTCACTATCCTGGCATCATCTTTCACTCTGGCATATTCCTCCTTAGTTGATTCCAAAGAAGATGATCACTTAATATCAAGCAATTTAATCTTTGCAAGATGTTCTGGCTTCCAGACTTGGTTTTGTTTTATCTTCTTTCTTTCTTTGATATCATTTCCAAGTCTAGCCAGACGTTTGCTATCACTTTCAGAAACTGGAGGAAGTACATCAGCATTACCAGTTTCCAACAATGGTATATCAGTGGCCGGCTGGGCAACATCAGATGCTAAACCTTTACCCTTATCAACATTCCCCCTATCCATCACATCTCAAATTTTCGATGACATGCTGGTCATCATCAGAACCAACAACTGTCCTTTCAACCAACGGTCTTGCACTAACTGGACCTGGCAATCTGGATGCAAGGATAGGCCTTCCCCCCTGGCAGCATCTAGACCTTCACGAACAGCTGCCCAGTCTTCATTACTGGAGGGTAGCCGGGCTAGAGGCTGCCATGCATGTCCTTGCACTCTTTAAAGATAGAGCAGATCATTCTAAAGGACCTCCACAAGTGGTTAGTCTCCCTGGACTGAGTCAAAACATTTGCAGCAGTTTGTTCCTGACCAGTCTTTCAATAATTTTGAGTCTTCAGCTAGACCTTTAACCACTTGTTCCTTCACCTCATCATCTTTCTTCTTCAAGTTCTCCACTTCAGTTACCAATTTATTTGATTGAAGAAGACACACTGGTGTTCAGATTATCTAAAGTACCCCTCAACTGGTTGATCTCAAGAGTTAATGGGGCCAGATCAACCTGAGGAGGAGGTATCTTGGCAATCTCAGACATTACCTTTTTAACCAGTTCTTCTTCTTTGACAGCCAATGTTTCATCAATCTTCTGGCCAACTGAAGTGACCATCTGCTGCCCAAGCTCGACCATTAAGGCCAGGTCTTAAACAATTCCTTGACCCTCTTTCTATCTCCTTCAAATCAACCTCTGATGATCGAACAGTATTACCCAGCAGGTTGGAGATGGATGTGGAGACTTTCATCTGAGTTAGGTCAAAAGCTTCTTTTAATGAAGCTGACAAGGTGTTGCAGCTTCTGACCAACTCGTTGAGCTTCTGAAATACCAAGACCTCATTGGTCGTGAACTTGTTTATCCCCAGATCGACAACCTTTTGATTTGTCAGTGTGTCTTTGTTGTATCTGGAGAGGGACTTGGTATTTTTGTCAATTGTCTTTTGAACATCCTCCACCCTTTTAATAAGGTTTCGAATGTCGGTTTGGAAGGAGACAAATTGACTGTCCAATGACTGAGAAGGAAGCGTCACTGGACCGGCAACAGGTTCTACTGGAGCAACTGGAGGAGACACATTGATGGAAACCACCTCAGTTGACTGGCCAGCAGCAAAAGGAAGAACCAGGAGTGGGAGAAGAAGGACGAACTGAGAGATCAATGTGTTGGACATGCTGAGAATGCTCAGGTTGTTGTCCAGCTCGCGTCGGTTTGGTGGTATCTGCCTATTTCTAGGCAAAAAAGTGATGAATGTGAATCTTTGTTGTGGAATATTTGGTGAGTAGAGAGGGAAACTGAAATTGTTGATCTGGGGGTGGATAAGAGATGAAGGGAGTTGATCTTGTACATAAGCATCAACTATCTCTTGATCAGAAGTGGTTCCTTCAGAATCCGAGGATTCTAGCTGGAACTCATCAACATCCATGCCCAGATTCATGAATGATAGAGATGGCTGACAGATGGGTCAGTCTCCAGATGACCTTCTCCAGTTTCCTGGAAGGTTGCATCTGTTGGAGGATCAGTTACCAGAGGTAACTTCACCAGGGATAGAGGTCACTGGGGTTGCCTCAGTTATAATTGCTCTATCCACAATCATAACATCATCGGCCGTAGAGTTTGGAACCTCAGTCTCCAGTAGTGACTGACCAGAGACTTCGTCAGTTCGTGCAATAGAAGTGTCAGAAGATAGGCCCTATTGTGCTGACACTGACTCTACTCTGGGTTGGGTTATCCCAGTATTTTCTTCACCACCCTCTCCTAAAGAAGTTTCGAGGGTGGTTGCTTGCGGTTCATCCCTTTGACTATCTCCAGGTTCCTGTTGGGAGGAATCTGGAGGGCTGGATAGGTTTCTACTGTCAGTGGCAGTGGCTGACTGATTCCTAGGGCGACGTGTTCTTTTTGCCTTTGGAGCACCTGAAGGACCTGTTGGGAGGTCTCCAGGGTAGATGGTTAAAGGGACAGACACGCTGGAGCTGGAGGGGTTAGACTGTTGCCCAGGTTCGGCAATGGTCACAATTCCAGCAGACGAACTGGTGGGTCCCTCATTATTTTGAGGCCCGCCCAGTTGTCTTTCTGACTCACCTTGGATTGGTGCATCGGTTTTTGCGAATGCCAGCCGCATTCTTTCTGGAATCTCGACCTCTCCAGCTTCGGATACTAGAGAGTCAAGATTCCTCAACATATCTGGGACAGTGTACAGTGAAGTTGTATTATTGTAATCTTCACTGCCCAGAAGTTGAATGAAACAGAGTGACAAATACCTGGAGAAGGGAATGCATAATCCCCTGGAGCCCTTCAGTTTTATTACCAGGCTTCTGAATAATATGTCAGCAAAGTCCACTCTGAGTCCATTCCACAAGCAGTAAGCCATCTCTGCTTGTGTGGAGTTAATCTGGTCAAGTCCACCAGAACTCCCACCCATACTTTCCACCAGGTGGATGAAAAAATACCTCCATGAAGGTGTAAGACCCTTCATGGTCATCGCACCCTTCGTTTTCAACACCCCATTGTCCAAGCACTCCTTGTGTCCCATTTCAAGAAGGACTTGACGAAAATTTATATTTGGGGGTAAGACGACTGGAGTCACCCTGTCTCCAGTAGTTGAGGTGCAGAGCATCCCTCAACGTTTCAGCGGTTATGGTACACTCGACTGAACCATCTTTAAGAGTGAAAGAGATAGATGAACAGTCTTCTGAGAGTTGTGCAGTGTACCAGAATTCACACAAGTACTCATGGTACATCTTGCGTGGGTTAAGGAAAAAAGACTCACCGAGGGGAGAATCACGAAGAAATGCTTGGATTCTCCCGATTAGTGAATCGGCGGCTTGAGTCCCTCTCAAACTGGCCATTGGATTATCGGGATTTAATTTGATGGAAGTTGAATTTGCAGGAGCACCACCTGCTCGATGAACATTTTCAAATGGTTGATAAGGAACTGTAAGCAGATTTACATCCCTACTCCTTGATGATTTTGGTGCCATTAAAATGGAATTTGGGAATTAGGGTTTTTTGATTTATGAAGCAGAGAGAGGAAAAGCTATTATGATGATTGGAATAAATGAGAGAATGTGAAAAAGAAAGTAAATGTGTTTCGGAGTAAATAAGGGGTATTTATAAGGAAAATTATGATCCCAATGAAATACCAAGAATTATTTTATTATCAAAACTCAAATTTACAGATATTTTGATAAATGAAAGTTTGAATTTTGAACCAAAAATTTAATTCCCCGTGTCAGCATTAAATGCTACGACGGCTTAACTTCTCACGCGCCCACTAACTATTACAATCCCAAAGAAAAAGTGCATCCTTTTACAAAAATGACCTTGACACGTCATGTGACGGTTGTGAGTGGATAAAAACACTCGAGTACCATCACGTGTCACAAATATTGACCAAGTATTTAAACGTTATGAAAATCTGGTTGACCACCAGTTTTAAGACAAGACTGAACATGTACACTGGAGGATTAGTCCAGTTGCCATTTTCAAACATAAGAATTTTGGTTAAAATATTTTGAGTCTTTCCCCCTAGAATGATGATCCAGAAATCGATTAGTGCCAGGATAGTATCACAAAGGCGTTCGATAGCCTGGCGAGCAAGGATTATCTGGACCTCCTCAACTGGAGAAATTCATCAGTGTCACTGACGCGTTCATAACAAAGCTCCAGTTTTAAGGATTTAACATTCCCAGTTCGCTGATGAGATGTTTAAAGGTTTTCTCATCGAGCGGTTTAGTAAAAACATCAGCTAACTGTTTGTCAGTGGGGATGAAATGAATTTCAATATCACCTTTCATAACATGATCACGAATGAAATGATACCGATGTCAATATGCTTTGTCTTAGAGTGCATCACAGGGTTGTGAGATATAGCAATTGCACTGGTGTTGTCACAAAAGATTGGGGTCCTTGTATATTTTTGACCATAATCTAGTAACTGGTTCTTGATCCAGAGAATCTGGGCACAGCAACTGGCCGCAGAAATGTACTCTGCCTCAGCAGTGGACATAGAGACTGATGTCTGCTTCTTGCTGGTCCAACTTTCCAGTTTTCCTCCAAGGAAATGACAACCACCAGTTGTTGATTTTCTATCTATCTTACAACCTGCATGATCTGAATCTGAATAACCCATTAGATCTAACCCTGAGCCTTTGAGATACCAAAGACCAAGGCTAGGACACCCTTTCAGGTATCTGAAGATGCGCTTAACAGCATGCAAATGTGATTCTTTTGGGTTAGCCTGAAACCTGGCACATAGACATGTTGCAAACATTATATCTGGTCGACTGGCAGTTAAATACATCAGTGAACCAACCATACCACGATAGTCAGTTATGTTCACTGGTTTACCAGTTGGGTCAGAGTCCAAATTTAATGGTGCTGCAATAGGTGTGTTTTTCGATGGGATTGAATCATATTTGTATTTTCTTAACAAATCTCTGACATATTTTTCTTGGTTTATAAAAATTCCATTTTCAGTTTGTTTAATCTGAAGACCCAAGAAAAATGTTAATTCACCCATTAAACTCATTTCATACTCAGATGACATGATTTTAGAAAACCTTTTACACATTGCATCATCAGTTGACCCAAATATAATATCATCAACATAAATTAGTACCAGTAAGATACTACTTTTTTCCCCCAAGATAAACAAGGTATTATCTATTGCACCTCTTTGAAAGCCATTTTTAAGAAGATGTTTAGTTAAAGTATCATACCAGGCTCTTGGGGCTTGTTGTAGACCATACAATGCTTTGTTCAGTCTATAAACCCAATGAGGATGCTTCTCATCGATGAAACCTGGAGTCTGCTTAACATAACTTCTTCTTCCAATGTTCCATTCAGGAACGCACTTTTGACATCCATCTGGTAGACCTTGAACTGCAGATGGGCTGCATAAGCCAAGAAAATTCTAATGGCTTCAAGTCTAGCAACTGGAGCAAAAGTTTCATCAAAATCAAACCCCTCTACTTGACAATAACCCTGGGCAACTAGTCTGGCCTTGTTTCTTACAACATGGCCATCTTCATCCATTTTGTTTCGGTAGACCCAATTGGTACCAATAGGTTCTTTCTTTAACCCTGGTGGACAAGGAACAAGTTCCCACACATTATTCCTTTCAAACTGGATGTGCTCTTCTTGCATAGCTTCCACCCAGCTTGGGTCTGCCATAGCCTCGTCAATCTTCTTCGGTTCAATCAGTGAAAAGAAGGTGACGTTCAAGCATTGCTCACTTGTGGCTCTTCTAGTCTGAACCCCACTACTTGGATCTCCAACAATCTGTTCAATTGGATGTGCTCGAGTCCATTTAGTGTATTGACTAGGCTGGTGTAAAACAATATCAGTGCAAGTCACCTGGCGATCTTCTTCAGTTGCAGTAGCTTCTGGAGGAGGATCAGCCCAAACTTCTTCAACACCCTCATCAGAATCAATGAGGTCACGATTGGCATCATGGAATTCTTCATTTAAAGGCATTTCTTGAAGAACTGGAGAAGTTGGAGTTTGAACTGGTGCTGATATTGGAGTGGCACGAACATCTGATCCAATCACCAGTTTCCGTGGTAAGTTGAAACTGATGGAGGGATAAAATGAAGTGTCACTGGTGGTTTCTTCTACTGGTTCCAGTTTCTTGTGAACTGGAAACATCTCTGGTGAAACAACTGGCTGATGAACTTGGTCAGTTTCACCAAAATTTAATGAAATGACTGGAGAGATATCAAGACTTGGTCTTTTATTGATTGCATCATTTGATTCATCAAATGTGACATGAATTGTCTCATGAACCTTTTGGAGTCTATAATTATAAACTCTAAAGGCCTTTCGAATATCTGAATAGCCTAAAAATACTCCTTCATCAGCTTTTGCATCAAACTTGCCAAGCTGACTGGAATCATTTAGAATAAAAACTGGAAAACCAAATACATGAAAATATCCAACATTTGGTTTACGATTCCTGAGTACTTCATAGGCAGTCTTCTTATGTCTCTTGATGTAGACTGACCGGTTTTGGGTGTGACAAGCAGTTCTCAGCCAAAAACTGGTGGGAAGACCAGATTCAGATAGCATACTTCTGGCGGCTTCAATCAGTGTACGATTCTTTCTTTCAACAACACCATTTTGCTCTGGAGAGTGAGCTGAAGAAAAGTTTTGAGAGATGCCAATGTCATTGCAAAATGATTCAAGTACTTTATTTATAATTTATCGTATTTTTCTCATTAAAAAAGTTCTCGATAAATGCCACAACTTAAACAAATTACAATGTACGATCATTAAATCGTGACCCGATATGTCATTGATTAATGAATTTACAAAGCACCATTGTTAAGTATTTGACAATAACAGACATTGGACACAATCAATGCTGTTTAATAAATTCAAATACAACAAAAACAAATGACACAAGATTGAATAACACATAAACAATCTCTCCATCATTATATTTGTCTCCGTTTGAATTTAGCTGAGTTGTTGACGTGTAAGTATATTCTGCTTCCATTTTAAGCTTGAGTTTTCTCCATTCCGGACTGGATAGACCCAATTTTCATACACTTTGGAGATCCTTTATCTTAATGGTTGACACACTCCCAATTTAGATAAATAATTCTGCGACCACATCAGCAAACTCATGAGATCTATACAACACATGTATTCATCTCAATGATAAATAATTGAACTTGAGAATACTTAACCCAATATATAACTGATAAACAATGGCTGAGTCTCCCAATTAAGATTAGACTCAAAGCCTTTATCAAGATATTAAGTATTTTTGACTCAATTATTTGAGATGAATCAAAATATCTGTCAAATAAGTCAACTTAGTGACTCCGTTTGACCTGTTTTGACCGAAACTTTAAGTATGTCACTTAATCTTTTGAGCAATTTACATACAAGACCTAATTCGAGGTGTACCAAACACACTCAAATTTGTCTTTATTACACTACACCCTTATCACGATACACATTTATTCAGTGTTCACAAAGAACACAACTAACTCCCGCTGGAAACCAGATACCCTAAATATCACCGTCTCTCGTGCAATAGAACCTTTTTTTATTAGCAAGAACCTTACGGAGCATAAAGTTACAAAATCGATCACAGTAATTTTAGAATCAAAATTACTCTAACAAATCTTGTAATAGTCATGCTTAATACTGTCCTTGCAATATACCTTACGAAGCATAAAGTTAAAAAATCGATCACAGTAATTTTAGAATCAAAATTACTCTAACCTATCTTAAAACAGTCATGCTTAATCCGGTATATGAAGAGTTTTAGAAAAAGCAATTACTTACAGAAAGATCGGATATAGCAGATGAGTAAACTTAAGTGCCATATGTTGTCTTCATGTCTTCTGCGGTAACGACTCCCCCTTAAACTGTTTTGGTACACTAAAGAAGCTTTAGAAGGAATAATTACTTACAAAGTGGATCGGATGTAGCAAATGAGTAAACTTAAATGCCACATGGTGTCTTCATTTCTCTTGCGGTAACGACTCCCCCTTAAACTACTTTGGTATACTAGAAAGGCTTTAGAGGAACTAATTACTTCCAAGCAGATCGGATGTAGCAAATGAGTAAACTTAAATGCCACATGTTTTCTTCATTTCTCTTGCAGTAACGACTCCCCCTTAAACCATTATTATATTTTCTGTGTTGCATTTTCTGAATAAAAGATGGTTCATGAGAGATGGTAACTGAGGGTTACTCATTCCAGTCAACTGGATTAGCAACTCGAAACATGATTGATCAAAGGTCTTAGTGTAACCATCATAAATAAATCAACTTTGCATATTCATCATCAGATAACAACCATTATATAAATAATGTT
>CM067167.1:266109086-266179494 GCA_034093135.1 Erigeron breviscapus
GGATGGCCAAACTTTCCAGTGTTCATCCTGCTCGTTCTATCATTGGGAGATTGAATACTTTCTTTCTCTCATGCCCTCTGTATGGTGCATTAACCCTAAATCCAGGGAAAATGTACCATGACTACTTATGTGAATTCTGGTACTCCGCTTTCTATAATGAAGAAACTTCATCAATTTCTTACACTCTCAATGGAGGTACCAGATCTTTGAGTTTTTCGGTGAATTTGCTCAGGTCTGTTTTACAGTTGAACTACCATGACCAGAATGAGCTGCCCATCGAACTCCCTACTGGCATAAATTTTAGGGAAGTGTGCAGGTTGATGGGGCACACAGAAATTGTAGATGACCAAGGCCAGTTGTTGAGAAAAGGAACAATTTATATGAGTAGGCTGACAGATTCGTGGAGATTTTTCTTCACTCATTTGGTAGAGTGTCTAGGAGGTAGTTCTGGAGGTCTTGATCAGATAAATCAAACGCAGCTCTAGATTGCCTATTGTTTGTGGTTTGGGATAAGGGTGGACTTTGCTCAGATCCTGTTTAATGATTTGGTGGATAGACTGAAAGCAAAAGGGAGAAAACCACACGTTCCATTTATTCGTTTTCTTTCCCTTATGTTCAGAAGTGGTCTAGGAGACCAATACGATATTAATACTACTCATTTTTCCATGAGTGAGTTTTTAAGGGATCTGAATAACCTACAGTCAAGAGATGGTGAGGTAGATATTCCTCAGTCCATGCTCTCATTTCAAAGGGCAGAAGAGATTGTGGCACCAGGAAGTGTTCAGGTTGTTGAAGAACATTCTGGTGACCAAGATGTCCAGGTTGTAGAGATGGTACAACCTATCAGTCAAGTGGCTCCATTAGAAAGTATGCAACCGATTGTTGAGCTTTCCAGACGACCAAGATCACATAGGCGTCTGATGAGGGGAGGAGTCCAGGTAAATCCATCAACCCATCCTGGTGATATAATGAATATTGATGGGTCTCCTATTTTTGAAGAGAATATTGAATCTGGTGTACAATTTGAACAGAGAGTGGATACTGAAGTCCAGGCTGTTGTACAAGATGATATTGCTCAAGTTGTTGAGGAGATGGTTCAGACTGAAGAACAAGCATCTGGTGAGCAAGAGGCTCAGATTGACTTGAATGTCCAGGCTGGTGAACAGGTTGGTACAACTACTGGTGATATGTTTTGGGAAGAGGCTGATTCTCCCATTTCTGAAGGGCAGAACCTTGATATTGATATGAATTTTCTGGGTGAAGAAATGTACAAGTTGAAAGTTCACCAGAAATGCCACCACCCCCACCAGAAACAAACTTACCACCACCAGAACCAGAAATGCCTTCACCACCACCAGAATCGAACATGCCACCACCTCCACCACCTTCAATTCCACAAACAACTTCATACTTCAATCCACCAACAATCCAATCTCAACCACCAGTCAATCTAACCGAACAAGTGTGCCAGACTCAAATGTTGAATCTGAAGAGGTCTGGGCACAAGTACCAGTAATGGAGAGAATGACCTCTCATCTGGAACAACCCTCTGGTCTCTCCACTTCTTCTTCAACCGAGGTCCAAGGCCTTCTTAGTAAGGTGGCGGACCTGGAGAGATCACTTCAGTCATCTTCCCAGGTTATTTCTGATTTCAAGTCCTTATTGTCAAACAACTTAGCATCATAATTTTTTATTATTATTATTTTTTGGAGGCTTATTGATCAGATTCTTCAGAGTTACAGATCCAGAAGCAGCAGAGGAAGCATTTTGAGAAGTCGACATTTTTTGTAGATCGGTTTGAGAAAGTTTTCGAAACTGAATATCTAGGAGTGTGATTAAATTGCAAAAACACCTTTTTGCCCCACGGTGGGCGCCAAATTGTTTCGGGCAAAAATTACCTAAGATAATTTTAGAAAGGATTAAAGATAATTTAAGAACCGAAGATTTGTAAGTGGGATTCGGTGTTTTAGGATCTTCAAATAAAAGTAAAGTTTTCTTAAAGATAACGATTTAAACTAAGAGTTTTTACTAAAAAGAGTTTTATGAAAGCCTTTGAGACAGAAATACTTTGAGAATCTAAGAAAACTGTTGAAGATAAAACTAAAGTAATGAAATGTAAAGCTAGGATCTTAAAGATAAATGAAAATAACAACGACACCAGAATTTTGTTGACGGGGAAAAACCCTTGATTCAATTAAGAAATCTTAGGTAAAAAACCCCGGGAGGATTCAATCGACCCTTCCTGTGTTCTTTTATTATTATTCGTGGGTGATTACAATAATGGTGAGAGTGATTTGATCGAGCTAATGAACGTAAAAGTAAATAAGAAAGCAGTGAGTATGTGTGTGTGAATACAAGTGTGAGAGCAGTTATCCTAATCTCGATCAATCACCTCTTATTTATAATAGAAATCCCTAACTAATTATCCGAAATATCTGGGATCTTCCGTGTGGTGTTGTTCAACGTGCAAAGGATGAAAAAGTGAACGTTGAGTCCTCTTTGACACGTTTATTCTTCAAGTTTGTTCCGATATCCTAGGAAATACACGTTTCTTTTCTTCCTTGAGAGGCTGGATATTTGTTGATATTTATTTTCGACCGTTAGCTTATTCTTGAATATCCTGGATGATGATCCTTAATGCAGGATCCTGCAAAATACAAAAGCATTATCGTGTACAACAAAAATTTATGTTAGTGATATCTTTAATCAGGATCATAATATAAAAAATCTGACCCCAAACAGTTATTAGATGAAATACTGGTCTTTGTCAAAAAAGTAACTACTAGAATCTATTTACTGGTTCAATAGTATTTTTAATGCAATATGATGATACTGACTTGAGCGTTGATGTGGCGATTAGCCAAAAGGGCTAACGTCAGTCTTTAGTCTCTTTTTTCTCTTATGATCTTCTGCAGGATTTTAACGTCCAGGATCCAAACACTAAAGGATGAAGATCGCAAGCGTATACTCAAGGAATCTTCCTCAACGGAAATAATCTCTCCTAAGTTTTGTCCTTAAACGGACTACAGTGGATTGAACTAAAACTTCAATCCTAGGTTGAAGGGATCACCTTCTCGAACGCCGAGGTTAACATTAACACCTCATTTCGCCCGGGTAGCACGTCATAAAAAATTCCTGGTTGTGGGTAGATCCTCATGGTTGGGAATTTTCAAAGGGTTGTTGGTTTTTCAATCAACTCAACTGGTTTTGACGATCAAACACGATCAAACAGTCATCAAAAAGAATAGGGATAATCTCTCTATTATTCACAACCGATTAACAATCTGTGTTTAGTGTTTGTTTGTGTCATCATTTAACTTTTCATCATTCATGAGCTTACATAAATCATTATAGCTAGTTGTTTTGTGTATACGCATTTTCATATGCATTTTTAGTGTAGATAAATATATGTGTGCATGAATGTCCTTTCACAAGTTATGACCAATATTGGGGACAACCCTAGCATTTGGTTTGAATTTTTTAATAATCGATTGTCACAGGTTTCTTCTCGAAAACAAATAGTTAAAAGGTTGATGCATCTTTTAGAGCTATTTTGACTATGTCGTTGTTACAGGAATTTAGGATCTTACGATGGAGGATCTTGGTGATTCTATGCCCATAACAAGCAAGGTACACCACAAAAACTTCGTTAACGATTTACATCTTTCATTCGGATATTTCACCAGGTTTGAAGAAGTCCTTCTGGATCGTCAAGAACAAACAAATCAAGGAGTTATGCTTGGAATGGAATCATGAATCTTGTGAACGATGCTATGAGACATAAAGAGCGATTTGAGAAATGATCTTCTACACACGGTCAATTCTATCCCTAATACTTTTGTTTATCATTTTCTTTGATCTTGATACCGTCAAAACTGTCTTGAAAAAGTTCAACTCCATTTAAGAAGATAAACGTAGTTAAAATTTTGGGGACAATTGTTTGGGGTGAGATTTTCAGATCTAAGATCATGGGGTATCAAGATCTTAACTACTGTTCATGGCTAAACTTTGTACTTCAGGATCATAAATATGAAAAATGAGAAAGATCCTAAAATATGCTTAAGATCCTAAAACATGCTTAAGATCCTAAAACATGCTTAAGATCCTAATATATGCCTAAAGATCCTAATATATGTTCAAATAGTTAACATATGTCCAGGATCTCAAGATATGGGCCAAGATCCGAAATATGTCCAGGATCTTGAGCTCTGAGATTACTAACGGTTATTTATTTTATCTTAGCAATATAGGAACGTGTATAAGTGTTTTCTTGCCCCCAAAGTCGGAGTTAGTTGCTGGAAAACGTGTGGAAATGGTCCTTTAACGTTCAAGAGTCAAGTCTTCAAGTCAAGAGAAGAATCTGCCAGGATCCCGGAATTTTAGGATAGTTAGTTGTACTTTTTCCCTATAAAAGGGGCAAGTGATCAATAGGCTGGATTATTCGGTTTTCCCACAGAAAAATACACACATCTTCTCTCAAAAACTCCAATAAACCTCTGTAAACACACATAATTCGTTCACACCAAGATTCAACCCCAAATTCATCACTTAGAACGATCACTTGTGCCCTCGTATTGTAATTATCTTGAATTATAATAATAAAACAACAAAGGTAGGTAATTTTTGTACGAAACAGAAGGAAAAAGAAGTTTAGAAATCCAAATACAACTACAAATTATGGCTATTTAAACGTAAATCGTTCTTACATCGTGACAAAAATCAAAATATCAAATATCAGTTAATGATAATATGTAAAAGAAGTTAAATAAGTATAAATTAGTCTATGCTAGATGAAGAACCTTTACAATCATAAAAAGTATTAATCCTGTTTTAGTTTATTGGTAGATATTTAATTATAGATGTAGTTGTATTCAAATAAGGAACTTAGCTTATCGATTAATAAGATTTTATTAAAAATAGTGACTAAAAGGACACTTGTTGTTTTAATACAGCGCCATGTGTCGTTTAAAGAATGCTATAATCCTGTTTTAGTTTATTGGTAGATATTTAATTATAGATGTAGTTGTATTCAAATAAGGAACTTAGCTTATCGATTAATAAGATTTTATTAATTTAGTAAGATCTTGAGTCTTTTTTGCTTTAATCTTCGTTGTTTTTGTCATATCTTCTTTAAAACGTCTTTTTAAGGTCTTTGTTAAAGGTTTCCTGATCAAAACTCTTCTTTCGTAATATTTTCATTAGCAAAAACCTTTCTTTATTTTAAGATCCTAAGCACTTGACCTCACTTACAAATCTTTGGTCAAAAAATTATCTTGAATCTTTTTACAAAATTATCTTAGGTAATTTTTGTACGAAACAGAAGGAAAAAGAAGTTTAGAAATCCAAATACAACTACAAATTATGGCTATTTAAACGTAAATCGTTCTTACATCGTGACAAAAATCAAAATATCAAATATCAGTTAATGATAATATGTAAAAGAAGTTAAATAAGTATAAATTAGTCTATGCTAGATGAAGAACCTTTACAATCAAAAAAGTATGTTATGTTATATAATTTAAATAAATAAGTATTATGTTTTTTTTTTATTTTATTTTAATTGAATCAAAAAAGATAAAGAGAATAACAAATAGACTAATCAATGAAATAATTTTTATCGAATGTGTGCAAGAATTACTGAAAGTTCTCCCATTCTCTAAAATATGACACTGGATATCACATATCTTCTTTTAAAAGCGAAATTATAAAACAATTAGTTAATAACTTTTGATAAAAGAAGAATGTCAATTGTAATTTTATTAATGTCGATCGATCAAATGGTTATTATGTATTTTGTATTTATAGGTCAAAATTTAGAGTTTAATTAGTATTTGATAAGGAATCTGAATAAATATAAGTATTTGATATTTATAAGGTAACTTAAAATATGAAACTTAAAAGGGACACGTGTCATCTAAAGAATAAGCCAAGTGTCGATCATAAAAAGTATTAATCCTGTTTTAGTTTATTGGTAGATATTTAATTATAGATGTAGTTGTATTCAAATAAGGAACTTAGCTTATCGATTGAATAAGATTTTATTAATTTAATAAGATTTTTTAAAAAAATATGACTAAAAGGACACTTGTTGTTTTAATACAGCGCCATGTGTCGTTTAAAGAATGCTATAATCCTGTTTTAGTTTATTGGTAGATATTATGGAATATATCATGAAAGAGTTTGACGGGGAATAGGAAAGTATTAGGGAGTAGATTTGTATCAAAATAATACTAATAGCCTACAATAGGGACGGCTAATTTTTTTTGAAGATATACTCTAATTCTAATTACAATCCAATTTTAATTTTAAGATAATTAATAAAGGTAAATTAATTTAAGGAGGACACGTGTTGCATAAAAATTATGCCACATGTCGCTTTAAAAAGTTTACAATCCTGTTTTAGTTTATTGGTAGATCCTATACAAAAATATAATTTAATAAAAACGTATTACATTAAAAAAAATTATTATAAAAAAATTAAAAATTAATTTTAAAGATAAAAAATGATGTAAAATATAAATATATTAGTTTCATAATTATATCATTAAAAACATTAATTATTAATGTCTACAAACTTAAATAATGAAATAATAATATTTTAAATATTAAAATAAAATTAAATCTAAAAAAGTTAAATAAGGTATATGACATCATCATTTGATCTAATGACTCTAATTAAAAGTTGAACTTCATCTAAGGGTCATACTTCTCCAATTATGAATTAAGGTTTTTCTTTTATATATATTTAGAGATAATATTCTTAAAACTCTCTCAATAAATATATATATATACAATTACCTCAAATTTTTATTAATCATTCTCATTCATATTATTTCTCTTCTTTCTATATTTAATAAACAAATCAAGTTAAGTAAATTTTTCAACAAAAAAAACATACGGTTTTTTTATATCACTTTAATTTTATTTTTGGTATTTTGTTCGTGTTTGTTTATTATTTGATGTTGAATTGTTATGTTATTGTTATTTTTCATCTCTTTTAATTTAGTTTGTTGTCAATTGTATTTTGATTATGGCTTATTCTTCTACTACAAAAGGGTTTTTTCTTTTAAATTTGTTTTGTTTATGTTTGTTATTTTCACCTGTTTTTTTATTTATTATTATTTTGATATTTTGATACCCCTTAAAGCTCTTTTTAGGCCTAAAACTCTCTCCTAATTACTCTAGAGCTCTCTTTTTTTCTAGATTTTTTTTTATTTTTATTTGCTTATTAAATAGATAATTATATTTAAAACTCTATCATAAATCTTTTTCTATCAAAACAAATTTTTTAAATTTTAAAGATATATAATATCCTTAAAACTCTCCAAATAATTATTATATATAAAACCTAAAAAATTTTATTAATCATTTTCATTCATATTATTCCTCTACTTCCTATCTTTAATAAACAAATCAAGTTTGTTTCGGACAAAAATTACCTAAGATAATTTTGTAAAAGGATTCAAGATAATTTTCTGACCAAAGATTTGTAAGTGAGGTCAGGTGTTTAGGATCTTAAAATAAAATAAGATTTTTGCTAAAGAGAACGATACAAAATAAGAGTTTTGAATAAAAAGAGTTTATGAAAATCTTTGAGATAGAAATACAGCAATAAACCACGAAATTAGTTGAAGATAAGGATAACGATACTAAAGATCTATGATGTGATCCTGAACTGAAAATAAAAAGCAATGATAATAACGAAACCAGAATTTTGTTGACGGGGAAAAACCCTTGATTCAATTAAGAAATCTTAGGTAAAAAACCCCGGGAGGAATCAATCGTTCCTACCTATGTTCTTTTATTATTATTTGTTTTGGATTACAATACAATGATCGAAAGAAAAAAGTGAATGGTTAACAAGTAATGAGCTTAGTAAGTAAAGTTGCTGTGTGTTGATCGTTGTGTCTTGATTGTTCTCTTCTGCTGAAGATGCCTTAGTATTTATAGAACTGGTCGTTGAACTGAATTATGCGAAATATCTGGGATCTTCCCTGAACTTGCTCGCTACGCTGAAGAATTGGTGAAGATGACCGTTTGAGAGATTTTCCACACATGGTAAAACTGTTATCAATCCCGATTCTTACGCTTGAAGTGGTAAACTATCCATTGAGGCTTGTTTCTTCACGTTGTAAATGTTCTTTAATCATAATTGTTCATACATACAATATCTTTTCGTACTAGATATACGTTCATTAGTGATTTCATTGATCTTGACGATCTCAAGATCCTGTTATAAGATAATACAGTTAAGATCCTTAATTAAAATAGCGATAGGGATCCTTTAAATAGTAACGGATTATTAAACGATACTTCGACAAGCCCAAAGTATAAATAGTTATTAAGATCCTAGTTGTGAAAATTCTACCCCAAACAATTGTCCCTAAAACTTATATTTCATTGAAAATAAATATAAGTTTTATTATTTATGGTCGGCCACTATAGTTAAATATAAGGTAGCCGCAACATAGCTTTTTCTTAGGTATTTGTTCTTATGCTTCCTTTTATCTACTTTTCTTGCCCAGATTTATCTCAGAGAATAAAAGGTCAGTTTTCTTTCCTACGCTACTATAATTTTAGGGTTAGGATTTCAGTTTTAATTTTCCACCAGATAGACATTATTTTGAAATCAGGTTAGATCTGAGATCTATTTTCCAAGAGTTTCTATTAATATTCTTAGTTCTATTTTTAACTTAGGAAGCAATATTTGCTTTGTCTGAATCGATTGATTATCGTATTTTTGCAGTCTAAGCTATTTGATAGGTATATTACCTTTATATTCATATTTCATTAAACTATTCTAATATTCTAGACATGGATTGTTAGGACCAGTTTTACTGTAACTGGCCAGTCTCCAGTTGCATCTGGAGACTAAGAAGATTTGTCCAGAAATATATTGAAGTCCAGTTGCAGCGTACAGTTAACGCAACTGAAGACTTCCTCCAGTTGAGATCTGACCAGATGAAGAATCATTCCAGTTGAAGTCGAAGACAACAAGTGGAAGATAAAGAATGACAATGGCAGCGAAGCCTAGTTGACATTCTACTCAGATACAAACTGGAGACCATCAGTGTAAAGTACTTACAAAGCTTTACACTGATTACGAGGAAAAGACCTTTATGCTTTATGTGCTATTACACGGATAAAAGGATTTATCTATGTATAAAGTATAAAAGGTACATAAAGCAGGTTGAGAAAAGTTACTTTATTCTGTAACTTTTCACAGCAATTTAAGGAATTAAATGTTATTCCTTAAATGTTCTCAACCATATTTGTACGGCCAATGTCAACTTTGCCTATAAATAGAGGTCTTTGCACAACAAGAAATCACTTTGCATTCCTGCAATATTCTTGGTGAATTTGTGCAATATTCTCTCAATCGCAAAAAGAAACATTTCACAACTTTAAGTGTTTCGATTGTCAAGAGAGTTTCCAAGTGTAGATCAATTGTATTTCATAGGTTGTTAGGATATTTACATACTTTGTATTATCTTGGTTCCGCAACAACCTTGTAATTTATTTAAAGTTAATAAATAAATTACACTTGAAAAATACATATTGTCTCACCAATTTACTTTACAAGTACTTTCTATTATTGCATTGTCTTTTACTTATTGTCACTTTAATAAGTAATCTATCCAAGAACTTGGTATACACTCACTACAACTGGTCGTCTCCAGTTCAGTGTTTATATTGCAAAGTAACCCCACCATCGACATAGAGGTGTCTTCAGGTAGTACCATCTATTGAGTTGGGACTTACAAGTGGTATCAGAGCAGAAGGCTAATATACTTGCCTAGATCTGCTTAGATGACTACTACTGAAGGTGGGGATGGTTCTGGTCAAGGTGAAAACCCTCTTAATGTTAATACACCACCTGTTCAAAATGTTAATACAAACCCTCCTCCTCCTAATGCCCCTAACCATGTCCATGTACATTATTCTAACACTCATGTTCCCAAATTTGATGGAAACAGTGAGACCTTTGGTACATGGAAGGCCAGAATGCTCTTGCATTTTGGTGGGATAGAGAGGTATATGCTGAAAATCCTTAAGGATGGACCTTATATACCCATGTCTCTTGGGGTAAGTCCTCTTCTAGATCCTACTGGAAGAAGAGGTTCCAGATAAAAGCTCGAAGACCACTGGTCTGATGAGGATCGTAGACTTGTAGATCTGGACACCAGACTCAAGAACATGATCCTTGGAGCTGTCCCTGAAGACCTAATTCCAACACTTGTGTTGTTCCCCAGTGCCAAGGCAATGTGGGATGAATTAGTCATTCAGTTTGAAGGAGGTGATGACACTATTGTCACCAGAAAGGTTGCCCTGAACAAGAAGTATGAATCCTTCTTTGCTCTTCCCAATGAAAGTCTAACTGGTACTTACACCAGGTTTTCTAGCCTCATTAATCAGTTGAGAGGCTTTGGTGTTGAGAAGGATAAGGATATTCTTCTTGAGAAGTTTTGTGATATTCTTCCTTCCAAATGGGAAAATGTGGTTCTTGTCTTAAGACAAGGTAAAACCCTGCACAGTCATACTCTTGCATCGCTCTATGGAGCCTTCAGATTCACTAAAGATAATAATGCAGCAAGACTGGTGGCTGAGCAGGATGCCATGAACCATGCCCAGAGTCCCAAGGTTGCTAGCATAACTGAGCGACCTTGTGCTGCTTTAATGTCTGCAGAGAGTGTCCAGTCACACTCAATGAAGGAGATGTTAAACAGTTTCTTGAACTCTGGCCTGCCCACTGAAATCAGTGATGGTTGTGATGAAACTGATGATGATGATCTGGTAGCCATGATTGCTAAAACCTTTAATAGGTTTATGTAACACCCCAAGCCGGAGCTCGAAATGTCACAGAAATCATACAGCACCCGGTGGAATTACAATAGAACAAACTAAATGCAATTAACGATTCGGTGAATCCAAAACATAGCAAAACAAGTAACAAAATACAACAGGAGCAAATAGCCATCAACGTTAACATAACACAGCCAAAGATGGCAAACGATCCTAAGTATAATGCAAAAGGAGGGTCAATGAATCCTTGATCCATGAGGTCCAAGTCCGGGTTAGACAGCAAGCAAGCAACTAAACACCACGCCCGGGGAGAACCTGATTACCTGAAAAGTGTACTAAGCATAGTCAACACAAGGTTGGTGAGTTCGTAGTAATGGTTCGTAACGAACCAACATCAATAATCACAATATAAGAATAGAGGCTAGACATGACTTACAGCGAGCCTCTAAGTAACACAATATCATCCAACAACAAGATTACACAAAGAAATGAGAGTGTAATGAGGATGCACAAATGATGTATGTATCAATGCAAGTGCCAAATGAATGAATAAGCAAATATGCCTATCCCAAGCGTGACCTTCAATCACGTATGCAACGATACCCTTCTGCCATCGCAATGGACAAGGCTGTATCTCAAAAACATCGAGATATATATGTCTATATACTCGGGGTCAGGTCTACATCCAAAATGGGTGCATACATCTATGCACCAGGATGCCGGCAATCCCCTGCCGAGGGTCCAACAATAATGCATGCAATGCTTACAAACAAATGTAAATGCATACTTCATAAACCAACAACCAATATACGATAACCTGTGCCAACAATCAATATTCCTCAAACATAACCCAGAAATCAATGTATGATAACCAAAAGCCAACGATCAATAATCAACAAAACATGAGCCACTAATCACAATAAAAACCAACTATACGTACATATACTTCGGAGGATTCTACTTTCTTCAAGTCCCAGATGCTTATGTATAGGGTCACCCGCAACCTTCCCACCACATCTAAAACCCAAGGAAGGCATAACCGACTTCCATGTATGTACGTCTATCCTAATGTATAAGTAGTACTTAACGAAAACACAACCCAAGTCAATCAAACGAAAAGATACGTCACATCAATCCAACAATCAAGTCAAACAAACATACATCAATAAATACAAGTAAACACGCCAGGTTTACACTTTTCAGCCCGAATCCCAAGCGGGTAGGGAGATACGAAACTCACCTTGATCGGCAAAGAAGTTAGTAAAAGATTACAAACGAGTAATAGGGTCCGCACCTCCACAACCTATAATTATACATCCATATACTGGAAAGTCAATTATACAACCTCAACAATTTGAAAATCGACACACACAAAATCACAGTGACTATCCACTGCGCCGCAGTGGAGCAGAACTATGCCCACTGCGCCGCAGTGGCTAAACTGGACCAGGACCAGAAACATTGCACTGCGCCGCAGTGGGCAAGAACTATGCCCACTGCGCCGCAGTGGCTAACTTGCCCAGAACCAGTACAAAAGCACTGCGCCGCAGTGAGCAAAGGTGAGCTCACTGCGCCGCAGTGACCACCTCCTGCAGCCAGCACCAGCAGCTTCACAGGCAACACGAACCCAAAAACCCCCAAAACAACCCAAAACGATTTGTAAGCGTTTGTAACATAATTTGAAGCATCTTTAAGCATTGTTACACATAACCACACTTAACCCATACCATAAATCCGCCCATTAACATCAAAATCATACCGAATCGCCCCAACCCTAAACAAAACCCTAATTACACTAATCGCCTTTTGACTCGATTCAAGACTTGCAATAGCACCAAATCAACTAGAAACATATAAACAAGCATAAATGGAAGTAAATGGGATGATTTAGACTTACCAAAACTCTTCCTAGTGCTCAAATCCGAAATTAGGTCAAATGGATAAAATGGTAAGATCTTGACTTTGATTCTTCGATATGAAGCAAACGAGGTTAAGATGGCTAAGATTCTTGTGTTATAATCGACCCACTACTAGTTTGATGCAAGAAATGGTGAGAGATTAAATTGGTTCTTTTGCTAGTTTTTGAGAGAAGAGAGAAAGAGAATAAGAGATAGATAGAATGAGAAGAAAGAAGGAAGGAAAGGATAAGGGGGGGGGGAATGGGTCATTGGGGCTGGTGGGTCATGGACTACCCACGGGCCGACCCGTTTCTCCCACAAGCCATAAAACAATCGATTACACTACTAAACGCCAAACAACAAATTAACGACTCGACTAACATACCACATAGTCATAAAATCATAAATGGGCCCAAATTACTTCATTCAATAAGTTTGTTAGTCAAATTACACAAAGTCAACGGGTCAAAATTCGCGGATGTTACATTATTCCCCCGTTAAAAGAATTTCGTCCCGAAATTCAACAAAACCCTAATTATTAAATAAGTGGATACTTCGACCTCATATGATCCTCTCTCTCCCAAGTGAACTCGGCTCCACGTCTAGCACTCCATCTAACCTTGACAATTGTGTAGCGTTTCTTCTTGAGTTTCTTTTCTTGACGGTCCATGATCTCTACCGGTTCTTCAACAAAGTTTAGGCTCGAATCAACCCTAATTTCGTCCATAGGCACATGATGTATAGGATCCGCCAAACACTTGCGCAAATTACAAATATGAAACACATCATGCACGCCGCTAAGCTCTTGAGGCAATTCTAGCCTATAAGCAACCTTCCCAACCCGTTCGAGAATCTTGAAAGGACCAACATACCTTGGTGCAAGTTTTCCCCGCTTCACGAATCGTACGACGCCTTTCCAAGGCGACACTTTCAAAAGTACAAATTCACCAACTTCAAACTCCAACGGTCTTCGTCTCACATCGGCATACTTCTTTTGACGTTCACGGGCCAATTGCAACTTCTCCTTAATTTGAGATATTACCTTGGTAGTTTCAATCACAATTTCCGGCCCGATAAGTTGACTCTCTCCATTTCCGCCCAAGCTAAAGGAGAACGGCACACTCTACCATACAAGGCCTTAAAGGGTGCCATTTGAATAGTAGCGTGGTAGCTATTGTTGTATGAAAACTCAACTAACGGCAAATGGTCTTCCCAACTTCCACCAAATTCAATTGCACACGCCCTCAACATATCTTCGAGTGTTTGAATGGTTCTCTCGGTTTGTCCATCCGTTTGAGGGTGAAACGCCGTGCTCATGTCAAGTCGAGTACCCATGGCTTTTTGAAAGGCTTCCCAAAATTTTGATTTGAAACGGGCATCTCTATCGAAATGATAGAAATCGGCACTCCATGTTTAGATATTACTTCCTTGATGTACAAACGAGCCAAAGTGTCAAATTTATCGGTTTCACGAATGGCTAAAAAGTGAGCCGATTTCGTTAACCGATCTACTATCACCCAAATCGTGTCACGGCCGCTTCTTGTCTTCGGTAGTTTAGTAATGAAGTCCATTGAAATATGCTCCCACTTCCATTCGGGCATCACCGGTTGTACCAACAATCCGGGTGGCTTCTTGTGATCGGCCTTAACTTGTAAGCAAGTAAGGCACTCACTCACATACTTAGCCACATCACGCTTCATGCCCGGCCACCAATACAATTCCTTCAAGTCAAAATACATCTTATCCGACCCGGGATGGACCGAATAAGGTGATAGGTGGGCTTCATTCATAATAAGCGTTCTTAAATCGCCGAATATAGGAATCCAAAGTCTTTCCACCATGTAAAGCCCGTTATCATTCTTTCAGTCAAAAAGTTGCTCCATGCCATCTAGGTTTTCGTTTCCAAAGTTTTCCGGTAGGGTGGCTTGAATTTGGGCTTCAATAATCCGATCACGAATATTTGGCCCTACCGTGAGGCTCATAGCTCTAGCCCGTCTTGGTTTCACTCTCTCCTTTCGGCTCAAGGCATCGGCTACTACATTTGCCTTGCCCGGGTGATAGCGGATGTCACAATCATAATCACTAAATAGCTCTAACCAACGCCTTTGCCTCATGTTCAATTCACTTTGGTTGAAGATGTGTTGGAGACTTTTGTGATCGGTATAAATCACACATTTGGTGCCATAGAGGTAATGCCTCCAACACTTCAAAGCAAACACAACCGCCCCCAATTCCAAATCATGTGTCGGGTAGTTCTTCTCATGCACCTTCAGTTGCCGAGAGGCATAAGCGATGACTTTACCCCTTTGCATAAGGACACAACCCAACCCTTGCCCCGAAGCATCACAATAAACCACAAAATCTTCTATCCCATCCGGTAATGTCAAAATAGGAGCATCACATAGCATATCCTTAAGGGTTTGGAAGGCGTTCTCTTGTTTTTCGCCCCATTCAAAGTTTTTATCTTTTTGAGTCAAAAGGGTGAGTGGTTGTGCAATACGGGAGAAGTTTTCAATAAACCTTCTATAGTAACCCGCCAATCCAAGGAATTGGCGGATCTCGGATGGCGTTTCGGGTCTTCTCCAATTCTTGACTGCTTCAATCTTGCCTGGGTCCACATGAATACCATCCTTGCTCACTACGTGACCAAGGAAGTGGACCTCTTCCAACCAAAACTCACACTTGGAAAATTTCGCGTACAACTTCTCCTTCCTTAGTAATTCAAGCACTTCGCGTAAGTGCTTAACATGCTCCTCCTTTGTCTTCGAGTATACAAGTATGTCATCAATGAACACAATAACGGACTTGTCTAAATATGGTTGACACACCCGGTTCATCAAGTCCATGAACACCGCCGGTGCATTGGTCAACCCAAAAGGCATTACGGTGAATTCGAAATGGGGAATGTCATCTTCATGTACCCGGAGTTGATGATAACCCGAGCGAAGATCGATTTTTGAGAAGTGCTTGGCTCCTTGAAGTTGATCAAACAAGTCATCAATTCTAGGGAGAGGATATCGGTTCTTCACGGTGAGCTTGTTCAATTCCCGATAATCAATACACATTCGGAAGGATCCGTCTTTCTTTTTGACGAAGAGAACAGGAGCACCCCAAGGAGATTGACTAGGGCGAATGAAACCCTTCTCTTGGAGTTCCTTGAGTTGGGCTTGTAGCTCCTGCATTTCAGTTAAGGCTAGTCTATAAGGAGCTTTTGCTATGGGCGCGGCTTCGGGAATAAGATTGATACGAAAATCAAGTTCACGGGGCGGAGGTAACCCCGGTAAGTCGTCCGGAAAAACATCGGGGAAATCACAAACGATAGGGACGGTCTTCAATTCTACCTTTGAGATGGTAGCACTAAAGACTTTAGAAGTTGAAGAATCGGAGGTTTCACCTTGAACCCTAAGAATTTTACCGTTAGCCAAAGGTATTTTAACAACTCTTTCACCACAATCAATGGTTGCATTCACCGCCGTCAACCAATCCATACCCACTATAATATCAAAACTACCAATGTCAAGTGGCATAAGGTCAATGAAGAAGTCGACATCTTCCAAAGTCAAGACACATTCTCGAAGTATTTGACTAATTCTAGTTAGTGACCCGTTTACCATTTCAATGTCGAGCACATAGTTTAGAGCACAAGGATGCACATCAATCAAAGGCACAAAGTTAGTAGACACGAGGCTATAATCGGCCCCGGAATCAAATAAAACGGTGGCATAGAGACCATTAAGGAGAAAAGTACCTGCTACAACGTTGGGATCATTGCAGGCTTCATTTACATTGGCCGCAAAGGCTCGGCCGCGTGGTTGCACTTGGTGGCCTTGTTGCCCCCGGTTTTGATTAGGCCCAACCATTTGGAGTTGATTGGGGTGGACGGCTACTTGGACTTGTTGTCCCACCCATCGAGGACAATCATTACGATAGTGGTCACGGCTACCACATTCAAAACACTCGCCCCTTCTTTGGTTACCTTGAGGAGGGACGGCCCGAATAGGAGCCGCATTCATTGGGCCCGTTCTTGGAGCCCTACAGTTCTTGGATGCGTGCCCAACTTGGTGGCAATTGTAGCATGCACCACATGGAGTGGTGGCGGGATGGTGCCTGTTGCACCTCCCACAGAAAGGATGAGGCCCGGTATAAGGCCTCCTAGCCGGTTCTACCGCCGCCATCACCCTACCCCTATAAGCATTCTTGGATCAAACCTTCCCGCTTTCTTTACCCCACTTGACTCACCCACTTCTTTCCTCTTGTTTGATGAGGATTTGCTCAAAATACCACTCCTCAATAAATCTTCAGTCACACTCCCGGCTTGGTTGACCGCATTAGCCAAGGAAGTAGGCATGTTTGAGTTAACATAAGATCGGACTTGAGGGTTCAAGCCCAATACAAATTTTTGGATGGCTTGTGGCTCGGTACCCACCAAGTGAGGAATGAGAGTAGACAACTCTTGGAATCATCTCACATAGCCCTTGTAATCGGCTCCTTCCATATTGAGGTTTGCAAATTCTATGGTTAAATTCTGTAGCTCGTACGGAGGACAAAACTTGGCTTTCACTTTGTCTTTGAAGTCAATCCACTCCAAATTCTGAGTCCGCCCTAGAGTTATTTCCTGGTTCCACCAACTCAAGGCGTCATGCCTAAACATGCCGGATGCATAGGAAATCCGGTCATCATAGGTGCAATGACTCCTTTCAATCACTGCTTCTATTGCCTCAAACCATCTTATACATTCCGTGGGACCACCTTTCCCATCAAACTCCGGTGCCCCACAACTCTTAAAATCCTTAAAGATACACCCTTGACGGTATCCACCATATTGGTTATTCATGGGCATCCCGATATTAACTCCCATTGGTTCCTCCTCCTCATATTCTTCGGCTTGAGGTTGATCATTTTCATTGTTTAAGTTTTCTGGGACTTCATTGTTTTGAGGTCCATTATTTTGCCCAAGACTCGTCGTGACTTGAGCAATGATGGTTGGCATGATACCGGCAACCGTTTGAGCGATTACCTCAGCCAAGTTTGGCTCAGGAGCTCCACCACGACCCCTACCACGGCCCCTACCACGACCTCTACCACGGCCTCTACCACGGCCTCTACCTCCCTGTACTTCCGGTTGAGCTTCCGGTTGAGGCTCTTCTTCTTCAGCCCTATAGTTTGTTCGGACCCTTCTTGGTCTTTCCATTTCTATAAAACAAGTGACACGTTGACCCGAGAGTTAGTCTCAAATGCTCGCATGTTAGTCACACAAGTAGTCATGCCCTCATACCGATACCACATACTCATTTCATAACATTATGCTAAGGCAACAGTGTTAAAATCGTAAGGGGTTTACATATCATATCATCACGTTGCATTTATTGCCATATTTTATCATTAAATTAAGTACTCATGTTCATTTCATCATGTAATTAAACAACTAACACGAATGATTCAAAGTATAATCCGAATTCGATATGCTCTCTAGTTATCAACCGGGTATGTATACAAGGTGTACCAACGGCTAACCTTCCACCCAATCAACTTCCATTAAGCATATCGGTTCCTTATTATACTTTAAACCACACGTGCGCAATCCACGATGTCATGAACTTGCTATAGTATCGGGTAACCATAAAAGAGTTGATCGGGTTCTTTTAGGGTTGCCACAATATTATACTAAGTTAATGGCATCCCTTCATTTTGCCCTAACTCGTCACATTAGCTTCAACAAATAACAACAACAAATCATAGTAACCATATTCATCACGTTGAATTCAAGCTATCACACAAATGGTCTTAACTACGAACTCACACGGGGATTCACAAAATTCATATTGCACACGAATTTCCTAACCATGCATGCTATATGAAGAGTTTTAACTTAAGCCGTAGTCTAGGTCAAACCGCCTAATTCTCTACGACCATGCATGGGCCACCATTCTGTAACACCCCAAGCCAAGGCTCAGAATGTCACGGAAATCATACAGCACCCGGTGGAATTACAATAGAACAAACTAAATGCAATTTACGATTCGGTGAATCCAAAACATAGCAAAACAAGTAACAAAATACAACAGGAGCAAATAGCCATCAACGTTAACATAATACATCCAAAGATGGCAAACGATCCTAAGTATAATGCAAAAGGAGGGTCAATGAATCCTTGATCCATGAGGTCCAAGTCCGGGTTAGACAACAAGCAAGCAACTAAACACCACGCCCGGGGAGAACCTGATTACCTGAAAAGTGTACTAAGCATAGTCAACACAAGGTTGGTGAGTTCGTAGTAATGGTTCGTAACGAACCAACATCAATAATCACAATATAAGAATAGAGGCTAGTCATGACTTACAGCGAGCCTCTAAGTAACACAATATCATCCAACAACAAGATTACACAAAAGAAATGAGAGTGTAATGAGGATGCACAAATGATGTATGTATCAATGCAAGTGCCAAATGAATGAATAAGCAAATATGCCTATCCCAAGCGTGACCTTCAATCACGTATGCAACGATACCCTTCTGCCATCGCAATGGACAAGGCTGTATCTCAAAAACATCGAGATATATATGTCTATATACTCGGGGTCAGGTCTACATCCAAAATGGGTGCATACATCTATGCACCAGGATGCCGGCAATCCCCTGCCGAGGGTCCAACAATAATGTATGCAATGCTTACAAACAAATGTAAATGCATACTTCATAAACCAACAACCAATATACGATAACCTGTGCCAACAATCAATATTCCTCAAACATAACCCAGAAATCAATGTATGATAACCAAAAGCCAACGATCAATAATCAACAAAACATGAGCCACTAATCACAATAAAAACCAACTATACGTACATATACTTCGGAGGATTCTACTTTCTTCAAGTCCCAGATGCTTATGTATAGGGTCACCCACAGCCTTCCCACCACATCTAAAACCCAAAGGAAGGCATAACCGACTTCCATGTATGTACGTCTATCCTAATGTATAAGTAGTACTTAACGAAAACACAACCCAAGTCAATCAAACGAAAAGATACGTCACATCAATCCAACAATCAAGTCAAACAAACAATACATCAATAAATACAAGTAAACACGCCAGGTTTACACTTTTCAGCCCGAATCCCAAGCGGGTAGGGAGATACGAAACTCACCTTGATCGGCAAAGAAGTTAGTAAAAGATTACAAACGAGTAATAGGGTCCGCACCTCCACAACCTATAATTATACATCCATATACTGGAAAGTCAATTATACAACCTCAACAATTTGAAAATCGACACACACAAAATCACAGTGACTATCCACTGCGCCGCAGTGGAGCAGAACTATGCCCACTGCGCCGCAGTGGCTAAACTGGACCAGGACCAGAAACATTGCACTGCGCCGCAGTGGAGCAAGAACTATGCCCACTGCGCCGCAGTGGCTAACTTGCCCAGAACCAGTACAAAAGCACTGCGCCGCAGTGAGCAAAGGTGAGCTCACTGCGCCGCAGTGACCACCTCCTGCAGCCAGCACCAGCAGCTTCACAGGCAACACGAACCCAAAAACCCCCAAAACAACCCAAAACGATTTGTAAGCGTTTGTAACATAATTTGAAGCATCTTTAAGCATTGTTACACATAACCACACTTAACCCATACCATAAATCCGCCCATTAACATCAAAATCATACCGAATCGCCCCAACCCTAAACAAAACCCTAATTACACTAAATCGCCTTTTGACTCGATTCAAGACTTGCAATAGCACCAAATCAACTAGAAACATATAAACAAGCATAAATGGAAGTAAATGGGATGATTTAGACTTACCAAAACTCTTCCTAGTGCTCAAATCCGAAATTAGGTCAAATGGATAAAATGGTAAGAACTTGACTTTGATTATTCGATATGAAGCAAACGAGGTTAAGATGGCTAAGATTCTTGTGTTATAATCGACCCACTACTAGTTTGATGCAAGAAATGGTGAAGAGATTAAATTGGTTCTTTTGCTAGTTTTTGAGAGAAGAGAGAAAGAGAATAAGAGATAGATAGAATGAGAAGAAAGAAGGAAGGAAAGGATAAGGGGGGGGGAAATGGGTCATTGGGGCTGGTGGGTCATGGACTACCCACGGGCCGACCCGTTTCTCCCACAAGTCATAAAACAATCGATTACACTACTAAACGCCAAACAACAAATTAACGACTCGACTAACATACCACATAGTCATAAAATCATAAATGGGCCCAAATTACTTCATTCAATAAGTTTGTTAGTCAAATTACACAAAGTCAACGGGTCAAAATTCGCGGATGTTACAGTTTAAGCATAAATCTAAAAGATTTAATGGCCCAAACAATGCTTCCAGCTCCAACTCTCTGGATAAAGCCAATCTTACCTGCTATAAGTGCGGTAAGAAAGGTCATTTTATGAAGGAATGCAGATCTAGTCAGATGAACAACCAAACTGGTCCCCTGTCCCTAATTTTAGTAGGCCTGATGATAGCTACAAAGCAAAATACAAAAAGCTTAAGGCCCAGATTGCCCTCTTGTCATTTGAAAGAGAAAATGAAAAGAACAAATGCATGATGGCAAATACTGAAGGAAAATGGGAATACTCTGATGACTCATCAGCTGATGATGAGGAGGAAAGGGACATGTGTTTCATGGCCTTGGAAGATCAACAGCAACATGTGGCAAAAGAAGATGTCATCACTGGAAGATGGGTAGACATCATCTTGAAAAAGGTATGTGATTATGACAACCAAGTTGATCCAGAACTGAAACTGGACCTTGCTGAATCATTAAGTGGTGATTTGGCTTTTGTGGAAACTGTTAGAGCAGACAGTGAAAGATATCTGGATACTATCTTAACTGAACTGAACAATGTTAAACCACAATTAAATGATTTACAAAGTGTCCAGTTGGCTCTCAAGGAGTCAGTTTTGAAAATTGAGGCTTTTGAACTTGAAAATCAAAAATTAAAATATGATCTTGAAAAAGAACAAATGATTATCAAGTCGTGGATAAAAGCATCTGGAATGAATTATGATGCATTTTCTAGAACTATTGATGCCCAAAAAAATGCATGGAAATCTGGAGATCTTGAAATGGCAGCTCTCATACCAGATCTTCATGCATTGCCTCCAGCTCTTAGGGTTGAAACTCCATATGATCAACCTGAGATTGTCAAAACTGAACCCATTGAGACCACCCCCATTGAGGTTAAACCTGGAGCCAATCAGGCTAGAGCTCCAGTTAAAAAGGCATCTGGTAACAAGCCTTTACCTCAGAAGTCTAAGGAGCCCAAGACTCAAAAGACCAAAACACCAGCTGAACCAAGGTCCAAGGTTCAGCAGCCTGATGAAAATAATATTTTGTCTAAACTGGAAAGTCAACTCCAACTTTTGTCTAGACAGGTTCAGAGTTGTACTGCCAGGATTAAAAATCTGGAAGGAGGTTCATCACCTCCAGTTGAAAAACAAAATATTAAACCCCCCTCAAAACCAAAACAAAAGAATGTTCCATCTGGAACAAAATCTGATAAGAAAAAGGGGAGCAAGTATCAAATACCAATCATTTTTACTCCTGCACCTGGAGCTGGTGAAAAAGATCCAGATGCAGTCTTCAGTTTAACACCACAACAATCAGCTGAGACTTCTGTAGTGAAGTCCAGTGAACCCATCAAGAAAAGATGGGTTCACAAAAATAACTAATGATTTTTGTGGGTGTGCAGGGCGATCGAAAGAAGAACACCTGGTATCTGGATAGCGCAGCTGGCCGGACTATGACCGGATGTAAGCCCCTGCTTGAAGAGTTCACTGTCCAAGATGGACCGGCAGTGACGTTTGGAAATGATCAAAATGGAAAGACTGAAGGATATGGTGTGCTCAATAACGGACAGGTCAAATTTAAAAGAGTTGCATTTGGGAATGGTTTGAAAGATCTAGAATTCGAGCTTTAGTGTGTTAGTGTGTGTTTTAGTGTGTGTTAATGGAGGTTTCTAGTGAGAGAAAGTAGAGAGAGAGTAGAGAGATGTCAGGGAAAGATTAGCTTGTATTATGTGGTAAAAGGTTTCATATTCACTTATGGAGGGGGTTTATATACATATGATCTATTTACACTATGCCCCCTTCCATTCTAACATGTTTACATTCTAAGTACAAAACAACATAAAGTATACAAATCAACTACTACATTTATATTTCTAACAATCTCCCCCTTAGTAGTGATTTGTCAAAAATATCCAGTTCTTGTCATTCATCAAGCTCTTGTATTCGGTCTATCTTTATTTGGATGCCAGAACCAATTATCTCCTTCTGGTCTGTCATCAGGAACAATCATGTTTGCTTCATAGTTTCTTGGTGGAATGTTTTGTGGGCCTGGAAGATGACTTGGCTCGTACTTGATCCAACAACCTCCTCTTCGACGTACGACGTACTTAGACTTTTGAACATTCTTTGCCTCTCTCATCATTCTGATATTGTCTCTGTACTCGAGTCTTTGGTTGATCTTGGATATTACCTTATCAAATACTTCCTTTTTCTTTTCATCTTGATCATCTTCTTTCAAGCACAACAAAACATTTTTACAAAATTCTAGTGTTCCATCTGAATAAGAAGCAAGTTCATCCATACGAATGAAGATCTTCTTTTTTCTGCTGTTCAAAAAGACAACACCAAAGGATGGTTCTTCTATGATCTGACCAATACTGAGCTGTTCAATGTCTCTGGTGTAAAGACTTTGATCTGGATATGGTACCTTATCAAATACTTCCTTTTTCTTTTCATCTTGATCATCTTCTTTCAAGCACAACAACAATCAGCTGAGACTTCTGTAGTGAAGTCCAGTGAACCCATCAAGAAAAGATGGGTTCACAAAAATAACTAATGATTTTTGTGGGTGTGCAGGGCGATCGAAAGAAGAACACCTGGTATCTGGATAGCGCAGCTGGCCGGACTATGACCGGATGTAAGCCCCTGCTTGAAGAGTTCACTGTCCAAGATGGACCGGCAGTGACGTTTGGAAATGATCAAAATGGAAAGACTGAAGGATATGGTGTGCTCAATAACGGACAGGTCAAATTCAAAAGAGTTGCATTTGTGAATGGTTTGAAATACAACCTGATCAGTCAACTTTGTGATCGATATTGCTAGTGTTGTTTAGTGTGTGTTTTAGTGTGTGTTTTAGTGTGTGTTTTAGTGTGTGTTTTAGTGTGTGTTTTAGTGTGTGTTTTAGTGTGTGTTTTAGTGTGTGTTTTAGTGTGTGTTTTAGTGTGTGTTTTAGTGTGTGTTTTAGTGTGTGTTTTAGTGTGTGTTTTAGTGTGTGTTTTAGTGTGTGTTTTAGTGTGTGTTTTAGTGTGTGTTTTAGTGTGTGTTTTAGTGTGTGTTTTAGTGTGTGTTTTAGTGTGTGTTTTAGTGTGTGTTTTAGTGTGTGTTTTAGTGTGTGTTTTAGTGTGTGTTTTAGTGTGTGTTTTAGTGTGTGTTTTAGTGTGTGTTTTAGTGTGTGTTTTAGTGTGTGTTTTAGTGTGTGTTTTAGTGTGTGTTTTAGTGTGTGTTTTAGTGTGTGTTTTAGTGTGTGTTTTAGTGTGTGTTTTAGTGTGTGTTTTAGTGTGTGTTTTAGTGTGTGTTTTAGTGTGTGTTTTAGTGTGTGTTTTAGTGTGTGTTTTAGTGTGTGTTTTAGTGTGTGTTTTAGTGTGTGTTTTAGTGTGTGTTTTAGTGTGTGTTTTAGTGTGTGTTTTAGTGTGTGTTTTAGTGTGTGTTTTAGTGTGTGTTTTAGTGTGTGTTTTAGTGTGTGTTTTAGTGTGTGTTTTAGTGTGTGTTTTAGTGTGTGTTTTAGTGTGTGTTTTAGTGTGTGTTTTAGTGTGTGTTTTAGTGTGTGTTTTAGTGTGTGTTTTAGTGTGTGTTTTAGTGTGTGTTTTAGTGTGTGTTTTAGTGTGTGTTTTAGTGTGTGTTTTAGTGTGTGTTTTAGTGTGTGTTTTAGTGTGTGTTTTAGTGTGTGTTTTAGTGTGTGTTTTAGTGTGTGTTTTAGTGTGTGTTTTAGTGTGTGTTTTAGTGTGTGTTTTAGTGTGTGTTTTAGTGTGTGTTTTAGTGTGTGTTTTAGTGTGTGTTTTAGTGTGTGTTTTAGTGTGTGTTTTAGTGTGTGTTTTAGTGTGTGTTTTAGTGTGTGTTTTAGTGTGTGTTTTAGTGTGTGTTTTAGTGTGTGTTTTAGTGTGTGTTTTAGTGTGTGTTTTAGTGTGTGTTTTAGTGTGTGTTTTAGTGTGTGTTTTAGTGTGTGTTTTAGTGTGTGTTTTAGTGTGTGTTTTAGTGTGTGTTTTAGTGTGTGTTTTAGTGTGTGTTTTAGTGTGTGTTTTAGTGTGTGTTTTAGTGTGTGTTTTAGTGTGTGTTTTAGTGTGTGTTTTAGTGTGTGTTTTAGTGTGTGTTTTAGTGTGTGTTTTAGTGTGTGTTTTAGTGTGTGTTTTAGTGTGTGTTTTAGTGTGTGTTTTAGTGTGTGTTTTAGTGTGTGTTTTAGTGTGTGTTTTAGTGTGTGTTTTAGTGTGTGTTTTAGTGTGTGTTTTAGTGTGTGTTTTAGTGTGTGTTTTAGTGTGTGTTTTAGTGTGTGTTTTAGTGTGTGTTTTAGTGTGTGTTTTAGTGTGTGTTTTAGTGTGTGTTTTAGTGTGTGTTTTAGTGTGTGTTTTAGTGTGTGTTTTAGTGTGTGTTTTAGTGTGTGTTTTAGTGTGTGTTTTAGTGTGTGTTTTAGTGTGTGTTTTAGTGTGTGTTTTAGTGTGTGTTTTAGTGTGTGTTTTAGTGTGTGTTTTAGTGTGTGTTTTAGTGTGTGTTTTAGTGTGTGTTTTAGTGTGTGTTTTAGTGTGTGTTTTAGTGTGTGTTTTAGTGTGTGTTTTAGTGTGTGTTTTAGTGTGTGTTTTAGTGTGTGTTTTAGTGTGTGTTTTGGTTGATCTTGGATATTACCTTATCAAATACTTCCTTTTTTTTTTCATCTTGATCATCTTCTTTCAAGCACAACAAAACATTTTTACAAAATTCTAGTGTTCCATCTGAATAAGAAGCAAGTTCATCCATACGAATGAAGATCTTCTTTTTTCTGCTGTTCAAAAAGACAACACCAAAGGATGGTTCTTCTATGATCTGACCAATACTGAGCTGTTCAATGTCTCTGGTGTAAAGACTTTGATCTGGATATGGTACATTGATCTTTCTCTTAACCACTTCAAAACCAATTTGAAAGTCTTCCAATGAAGCGTATTGAATGCAGCTTGACATGTATCTTTTAACTGCTTCAAAGGCAATAACATCTTCCTTGTACCTTTGCATTGCATTCAAGAAATGGTTGTAGAGAAAGATAATGTCATCAACTGGTAGCAGCTTGAACTGAGCTTCTGTGAATCTGTACATCTTATTGTTATCTCTTTTCACATGAAAGCAAGGTACAGATATAGAAATCCTTTTAACCAAAATCACTCTGACGAGCACCAAAATCTTGTGATTTCTTTGTTCTTCCAGAAGCTTTGGATTGTATTGCTTAGTGAGTTTGAGAAGCTCTTTGTATTCTTCGATTTGTCTTGCTTCCTTAAACTTATACATCGAATCCAATTCTGGTCTCTTTGTTTTGGTTACTTTTGTAGCTCCACAGAAGATTGGATAAGCTCTTTCTTCCAGAAATCTTGACTTCTTAGCTGCCTCCTTTGGCTTAACACCCAGAGCAACCATTCTTTCTTTATCCCTCAAGAAGTATCCCCGATTAATAAACCTCCTTTGTTCCTCAGTTAATTCTGTTGGAAAATAATCAGGAAGGACTTCCTCGGATATGATTGCTTCTTTCAACACTTGTTTATACGTTGATTTCTTGAAATTCTGGGATGCAGCTTCAGGAGTCTTTCTTAATTCATCAAAACTATTGAAGTCTTCAAACGTATAGTGTTGAGGAGTTGTGAAACCCTGAGTAGAAGATTCTCCAGCTTCTTTTCTGCTTGAAGAACCTGTTTCAAAATAATCAAGATCTGGGAAGTCTTCAAACGTATAGTGTTGAGGAGTTGTGAAACCCTGAGTAGAAGATTCTCCAGCTTCTTTTCTGCTTGAAGAACCTGTTTCAAAATAATCAAGATCTGGGAAGTCTTCAAACGTATAGTGTTGAGGAGTTGTGAAACCCTGAGTAGAAGATTCTCCAGCTTCTTTTCTGCTTGAAGAACCTGTTTCAAAATAATCAAGATCTGGGAAGTCTTCAAACACAGGTTCCTCAACAGCTTCATCATTTGTTGGATTCTCAACTATTTCTGGCTCATCAAATGTTACATTATCTTTCAATGCTTCAATATCTGCATCATCTTCAGCATATTCCATAACTTCACTTTCAATCACAAATCCTTCTTCTTCATTAACCTCAATATTTCCAAACTCTACTTCACTTTCTACATCCGACTCAGCACCAAACACATCAACTAACCTTCTTCTAATCACATCATCTATTGTTTCCTCAACATTCTCAACATTCTCAACATTCTCAACATTTTCAACATTCTCACATTCTCCATTCTCCATTCTCAACATTCTCAACATTCTCAACATTCTCAACATTTACGCCCTCGGCTCTTTCTTCCATCACCACATCTCCAACATTTCCTTCAACTCTTGCCGAAGTATTATCAATGTTCGTTTGACCTTCTCCTTGGTTCTCCCCCTCGGGGTGATCATCAGAATCAGGATCATCCCGACGAGAAGGAACCGAGGCCGGTCGGCAAGATTCTAACGCCAACAATCTCAATTCAAAAGCAGCAAGCTTTGCATCATATTCAGCCTTTTGACGTTCAACTTGATCTTGTAACTCTTTCACTCTTCTTTCAGTGGCTATTTCTCTTTCTCGCACCTCAAGAGCATTCAACACCCCTCTTTCAGTTACCGTCAACAAATCACCCTCAGACCTTAAAATATTCAATAAACCTTCACAAGCAGCGTCTTTTGTAGGTAAATTTGTTGAGGTTGATGGAATTTCATTTGGTGTTGGTGTTCTTTGTGTTTGTGTAGGAGGTGGAGTAGCCAACCCGGGGGTTGTTGGCACACTTGTGATGTGACCTAAATTCAGCGATGCTGAGTCAGGATTTCCTGCGGATCCTCGGGTTATACCCTCACCAGCAGTTTCAGATTCATGGGCTTTGCAACCCGAATCAATTGGTGTCCTAGACTGTGATAAATCACTGTCCTGGACTTGTTGTTGGGCAACACCACTAACAACACCGGGGTTAAAAATCAAATTGAAGTCTTCAAACGTATAGTGTTGAGGAGTTGTGAAACCCTGAGTAGAAGATTCTCCAGCTTCTTTTCTGCTTGAAGAACCTGTTTCAAAATAATCAAGATCTGGGAAGTCTTCAAACGTATAGTGTTGAGGAGTTGTGAAACCCTGAGTAGAAGATTCTCCAGCTTCTTTTCTGCTTGAAGAACCTGTTTCAAAATAATCAAGATCTGGGAAGTCTTCAAACGTATAGTGTTGAGGAGTTGTGAAACCCTGAGTAGAAGATTCTCCAGCTTCTTTTCTGCTTGAAGAACCTGTTTCAAAATAATCAAGATCTGGGAAGTCTTCAAACGTATAGTGTTGAGGAGTTGTGAAACCCTGAGTAGAAGATTCTCCAGCTTCTTTTCTGCTTGAAGAACCTGTTTCAAAATAATCAAGATCTGGGAAGTCTTCAAACGTATAGTGTTGAGGAGTTGTGAAACCCTGAGTAGAAGATTCTCCAGCTTCTTTTCTGCTTGAAGAACCTGTTTCAAAATAATCAAGATCTGGGAAGTCTTCAAACGTATAGTGTTGAGGAGTTGTGAAACCCTGAGTAGAAGATTCTCCAGCTTCTTTTCTGCTTGAAGAACCTGTTTCAAAATAATCAAGATCTGGGAAGTCTTCAAACGTATAGTGTTGAGGAGTTGTGAAACCCTGAGTAGAAGATTCTCCAGCTTCTTTTCTGCTTGAAGAACCTGTTTCAAAATAATCAAGATCTGGGAAGTCTTCAAACGTATAGTGTTGAGGAGTTGTGAAACCCTGAGTAGAAGATTCTCCAGCTTCTTTTCTGCTTGAAGAACCTGTTTCAAAATAATCAAGATCTGGGAAGTCTTCAAACGTATAGTGTTGAGGAGTTGTGAAACCCTGAGTAGAAGATTCTCCAGCTTCTTTTCTGCTTGAAGAACCTGTTTCAAAATAATCAAGATCTGGGAAGTCTTCAAACGTATAGTGTTGAGGAGTTGTGAAACCCTGAGTAGAAGATTCTCCAGCTTCTTTTCTGCTTGAAGAACCTGTTTCAAAATAATCAAGATCTGGGAAGTCTTCAAACGTATAGTGTTGAGGAGTTGTGAAACCCTGAGTAGAAGATTCTCCAGCTTCTTTTCTGCTTGAAGAACCTGTTTCAAAATAATCAAGATCTGGGAAGTCTTCAAACGTATAGTGTTGAGGAGTTGTGAAACCCTGAGTAGAAGATTCTCCAGCTTCTTTTCTGCTTGAAGAACCTGTTTCAAAATAATCAAGATCTGGGAAGTCTTCAAACGTATAGTGTTGAGGAGTTGTGAAACCCTGAGTAGAAGATTCTCCAGCTTCTTTTCTGCTTGAAGAACCTGTTTCAAAATAATCAAGATCTGGGAAGTCTTCAAACGTATAGTGTTGAGGAGTTGTGAAACCCTGAGTAGAAGATTCTCCAGCTTCTTTTCTGCTTGAAGAACCTGTTTCAAAATAATCAAGATCTGGGAAGTCTTCAAACGTATAGTGTTGAGGAGTTGTGAAACCCTGAGTAGAAGATTCTCCAGCTTCTTTTCTGCTTGAAGAACCTGTTTCAAAATAATCAAGATCTGGGAAGTCTTCAAACGTATAGTGTTGAGGAGTTGTGAAACCCTGAGTAGAAGATTCTCCAGCTTCTTTTCTGCTTGAAGAACCTGTTTCAAAATAATCAAGATCTGGGAAGTCTTCAAACGTATAGTGTTGAGGAGTTGTGAAACCCTGAGTAGAAGATTCTCCAGCTTCTTTTCTGCTTGAAGAACCTGTTTCAAAATAATCAAGATCTGGGAAGTCTTCAAACGTATAGTGTTGAGGAGTTGTGAAACCCTGAGTAGAAGATTCTCCAGCTTCTTTTCTGCTTGAAGAACCTGTTTCAAAATAATCAAGATCTGGGAAGTCTTCAAACGTATAGTGTTGAGGAGTTGTGAAACCCTGAGTAGAAGATTCTCCAGCTTCTTTTCTGCTTGAAGAACCTGTTTCAAAATAATCAAGATCTGGGAAGTCTTCAAACGTATAGTGTTGAGGAGTTGTGAAACCCTGAGTAGAAGATTCTCCAGCTTCTTTTCTGCTTGAAGAACCTGTTTCAAAATAATCAAGATCTGGGAAGTCTTCAAACGTATAGGTTGGGCAACACCACTAACAACACCGGGGTCACTGAGAATGCCCGTTAATACAGTCTCAGGTTGATCCTGAGGAACAGCAGTGTCACTACGGCGTTCATACTGCTCCCCAGTCTCGGTCTGAGGACTGTTACCTGCGGCTAAAGCTGGCGTGATGTTAGCTAAGGCAGGATTTCCAAGCTGTCCTTGAGGGTCACACAAAGTGGGTCCCCCTCCGCTTGTTCCGGCACCAGTACTCAACTGGGCTTGTGAATCCGTGTCCCTAGGAGATCTAGACTCTTGTGCATGAATTGAAGGCGAGAGGTGGGGCTGATCCTCTCTAATTTCAACACTCTCATCCTCCAAATGAGGAGAGTGTGGTGAGCGTGGCTGTTCCCCGTGAATTTCTGAGACTAACTCCTGTTGTGAGGAGTCAGAATGGCTAGGAGAGGTTGGTGCATACGAGAATGGGCAGTTCCCGATTTCTACCCTAGGGTAAACAACCCGGCTAGACACATTTGTTTGAACTAATGGAGGGCCATCGTTTTCTTTTGCCCTTGTCCTAACCCGGACCGCACATCCTCTCTGGTATTTTCAACTCCTCCCTCAGTCCCGCCTTGTTCCTCCTGCACAACATCATCTCCAGTGCAAACATTCTCAGGCTCAATCTCAGATTCAACATTATGCACAATTCTTGTTGCTTGTTCAACATCAAACTCCGCTGAGGCACCAGGTTGGTCATTCACATCTGCTGAAGAAGATTCAAGTCTTTGTCTTGCAGATTTAGACGACTTATGTTTTCTTTTTAATTTCTTCTTCTTTGAAGTGTGCTTTAGGACACTTCTAGCAGACATTTTAAGTCGTCTACCTGGAGGTGGAGTTGGTTCATCAGGTAAAGCAGATGCAAGTGGTGTTGGATCAAAAATCGGTGATGAACGAGGTGGTGTTAGAAATGGTGGATTCGGTGAAACTACAGATGGTATAGGTGTAGATTGCGAAGGTGAAGATTGCGAAAAGCGAACGGTTGGTGTAGATTGTGTAGATTGTGAAGGTGATGTTTGTGATGTAATATTTGGTGTAGATTGGGAAACAGGTGATGTTTGTGAGGTAATGTTTGTGTAGATTGTGAGATTGTGAGATGTGATGTTTGTGAGGTAATGTTTGGTGTAAATTGTGAGATTGTGTAGATTGTGTAGATTGTGTAGATTGTGTAGATTGTGTAGATTGTGTAGATTGTGTAGATTGTGTAGATTGTGTAGATTGTGTAGATTGTGTAGATTGTGTAGATTGTGTAGATTGTGTAGATTGTGTAGATTGTGTAGATTGTGTAGATTGTGTAGATTGTGTAGATTGTGTAGATTGTGTAGATTGTGTAGATTGTGTAGATTGTGTAGATTGTGTAGATTGTGTAGATTGTGTAGATTGTGTAGATTGTGTAGATTGTGTAGATTGTGTAGATTGTGTAGATTGTGTAGATTGTGTAGATTGTGTAGATTGTGTAGATTGTGTAGATTGTGTAGATTGTGTAGATTGTGTAGATTGTGTAGATTGTGTAGATTGTGTAGATTGTGTAGATTGTGTAGATTGTGTAGATTGTGTAGATTGTGTAGATTGTGTAGATTGTGTAGATTGTGTAGATTGTGTAGATTGTGTAGATTGTGTAGATTGTGTAGATTGTGTAGATTGTGTAGATTGTGTAGATTGTGTAGATTGTGTAGATTGTGTAGATTGTGTAGATTGTGTAGATTGTGTAGATTGTGTAGATTGTGTAGATTGTGTAGATTGTGTAGATTGTGTAGATTGTGTAGATTGTGTAGATTGTGTAGATTGTGTAGATTGTGTAGATTGTGTAGATTGTGTAGATTGTGTAGATTGTGTAGATTGTGTAGATTGTGTAGATTGTGTAGATTGTGTAGATTGTGTAGATTGTGTAGATTGTGTAGATTGTGTAGATTGTGTAGATTGTGTAGATTGTGTAGATTGTGTAGATTGTGTAGATTGTGTAGATTGTGTAGATTGTGTAGATTGTGTAGATTGTGTAGATTGTGTAGATTGTGTAGATTGTGTAGATTGTGTAGATTGTGTAGATTGTGTAGATTGTGAAGATTGTGTAGATTGTGTAGATTGTGTAGATTGTGTAGATTGTGTAGATTGTGTAGATTGTGTAGATTGTGTAGATTGTGTAGATTGTGTAGATTGTGTAGATTGTGTAGATTGTGTAGATTGTGTAGATTGTGTAGATTGTGTAGATTGTGTAGATTGTGTAGATTGTGTAGATTGTGTAGATTGTGTAGATTGTGTAGATTGTGTAGATTGTGTAGATTGTGTAGATTGTGTAGATTGTGTAGATTGTGTAGATTGTGTAGATTGTGTAGATTGTGTAGATTGTGTAGATTGTGTAGATTGTGTAGATTGTGTAGATTGTGTAGATTGTGTAGATTGTGTAGATTGTGTAGATTGTGTAGATTGTGTAGATTGTGTAGATTGTGTAGATTGTGTAGATTGTGTAGATTGTGTAGATTGTGTAGATTGTGTAGATTGTGTAGATTGTGTAGATTGTGTAGATTGTGTAGATTGTGTAGATTGTGTAGATTGTGTAGATTGTGTAGATTGTGTAGATTGTGTAGATTGTGTAGATTGTGTAGATTGTGTAGATTGTGTAGATTGTGTAGATTGTGTAGATTGTGTAGATTGTGTAGATTGTGTAGATTGTGTAGATTGTGTAGATTGTGTAGATTGTGTAGATTGTGTAGATTGTGTAGATTGTGTAGATTGTGTAGATTGTGTAGATTGTGTAGATTGTGTAGATTGTGTAGATTGTGTAGATTGTGTAGATTGTGTAGATTGTGTAGATTGTGTAGATTGTGTAGATTGTGTAGATTGTGTAGATTGTGTAGATTGTGTAGATTGTGTAGATTGTGTAGATTGTGTAGATTGTGTAGATTGTGTAGATTGTGTAGATTGTGTAGATTGTGTAGATTGTGTAGATTGTGTAGATTGTGTAGATTGTGTAGATTGTGTAGATTGTGTAGATTGTGTAGATTGTGTAGATTGTGTAGATTGTGTAGATTGTGTAGATTGTGTAGATTGTGTAGATTGTGTAGATTGTGTAGATTGTGTAGATTGTGTAGATTGTGTAGATTGTGTAGATTGTGTAGATTGTGTAGATTGTGTAGATTGTGTAGATTGTGTAGATTGTGTAGATTGTGTAGATTGTGTAGATTGTGTAGATTGTGTAGATTGTGTAGATTGTGTAGATTGTGTAGATTGTGTAGATTGTGTAGATTGTGTAGATTGTGTAGATTGTGTAGATTGTGTAGATTGTGTAGATTGTGTAGATTGTGTAGATTGTGTAGATTGTGTAGATTGTGTAGATTGTGTAGATTGTGTAGATTGTGTAGATTGTGTAGATTGTGTAGATTGTGTAGATTGTGTAGATTGTGTAGATTGTGTAGATTGTGTAGATTGTGTAGATTGTGTAGATTGTGTAGATTGGTACAATTGCACCTCCAGTTAAAGCATTATTTAGTGGATGATAGCTGAGAATCTCTGGAATGATGGGAAATTTGCAAGCAAAAGGAATATGTAATGCTTGATTAGCTTGCATTTTCATTGAATCTCCTTCTCTGAACATTGCCATCTGGATACTTTATTATTTTTTTTTCTTCTGTTCAGTTTGCCGAGCAAAGCTCTGCAAACAGTTGATTTTAAAAACTTGATTCACTTTGAAAACCACAAAGACTTGAATGCCGAGCAAAATGCTCTGCAAACAGTTGATTTTAAAAACTTTGAGAAAATTCTCATTTTGTACTGTTTGCCGAGCAAAATGCTCTGCAAACAGTTGATTTTAAAAACTTTGAGAAAATTCTCATTTTGTACTGTTTGCCGAGCAAAAAGCTCTGCAAACAGTTGATTTTAAAAACTTTGAGAAAATTCTCATTTTGTACTGTTTGCCGAGCAAAATGCTCTGCAAACAGTTGATTTTAAAAAACTTGGTGAAAATTTTTCATTTTGTACTGTTTGCCGAGCAAAATGCTCTGCAAACAGTTGATTTTAAAAACTTTGAGAAAATTCTCATTTTGTACTGTTTGCCGAGCAAAATGCTCTGCAAACAGTTGATTTTAAAAACTTTGAGAAAATTCTCATTTTGTACTGTTTGCCGAGCAAAAAGCTCTGCAAACAGTTGATTTTAAAAACTTTGAGAAAATTCTCATTTTGTACTGTTTGCCGAGCAAAAAGCTCTGCAAACAGTTGATTTTAAAAAACTTGGTGAAAATTTTTCATTTTGTACTGTTTGCCGAGCAAAATGCTCTGCAAACAGTTGATTTTAAAAACTTTGAGAAAATTCTCATTTTGTACTGTTTGCCGAGCAAAATGCTCTGCAAACAGTTGATTTTAAAAAACTTGGTGAAAATTTTTCATTTTGTACTGTTTGCCGAGCAAAATGCTCTGCAAACAGTTGATTTTAAAAACTTTGAGAAAATTCTCATTTTGTACTGTTTGCCGAGCAAAAGCTCTGCAAACATTGATTTTAAAAACTTGATTCACTTTGAAAACCACAAAGACTTGTTTGCCGAGCAAAATGCTCTGCAAACAGTTGATTTTAAAAACTTTGAGAAAATTCTCATTTTGTACTGTTTGCCGAGCAAAAGGCTCTGCAAACATTGAATTTAAAAACTTGATTCACTTTGAAAACCACAAAGACTTGAATGCCGAGCAAAATGCTCTGCAAACAGTTGATTTTAAAAACTTTGAGAAAATTCTCATTTTGTACTGTTTGCCGAGCAAAATGCTCTGCAAACAGTTGATTTTAAAAACTTTGAGAAAATTCTCATTTTGTACTGTTTGCCGAGCAAAAAGCTCTGCAAATGAGCTGTTCAGATTCACTCCTTTGAAATGTATGAAATTTTCTTATATTGAACAACAAAAATGTTGTCAATTGATAAAGAACAATTTCAATGAGGAAAATTTCAATTTGTACTGTTTGCCGAGCAAAATGCTCTGCAAACAGTTGAATTTAAGACTTTGTGAATTTTTTTTTCATTTTGTACTGTTTGCCGAGCAAAATGCTCTGCAAACAGTTGATTTTAAAAAACTTGGTGAAAATTTTTCACTTTGTACTGTTTGCCGAGCAAAAAGCTCTGCAAACAGTTGAATTTAAGAACTTTGTGAAAATTTTTCATTTTGTTCTGTTTGCCGAGCAAAAAGCTCTGCAAACAGTTGATTTTAAAAAACTTTGTGAAAATTTTTCATTTTGTTCTGTTTGCCGAGCAAAAAGCTCTGCAAACAGTTGAATTTGAAAACTTAGGTTAAAATTTTCACTTTGTACTGTTTGCCGAGCAAAATGCTCTGCAAACAGTTGATTTTAAAAAACTTGGTGAAAATTTTCACTTTGTACTGTTTGCCGAGCAAAATGCTCTGCAAACAGTTGATTTTAAAAACTTTGAGAAAATTCTCATTTTGTACTGTTTGCCGAGCAAAATGCTCTGCAAACAGTTGATTTTAAAAACTTTGAGAAAATTCTCATTTTGTACTGTTTGCCGAGCAAAAAGCTCTGCAAACAGTTGATTTTAAAAACTTGGTGAAAAATTTTCACTTTGAAAACCACAAAGACTTGAATGCCGAGCAAAATGCTCTGCAAACAATTGATTTTAAAAACTTGATTCACTTTGAAAACCACAAAGACTTGAATGCCGAGCAAAATGCTCTGCAAACAGTTGATTTTAAAAAACTTGGTGAAAATTTTTCACTTTGTACTGTTTGCCGAGCAAAATGCTCTGCAAACAGTTGATTTTAAAAAACTTGGTGAAAATTTTTCACTTTGTACTGTTTGCCGAGCAAAATGCTCTGCAAACAGTTGATTTTAAAAACTTGACTTTGAAAACCACAAAGACTTGTTTGCCGAGTAAAATGCTCTGCAAACAGTTGATTTTAAAAAACTTGGTGAAAATTTTCACTTTGTACTGTTTGCCGAGCAAAATGCTCTGCAAACAGTTGATTTTAAAAAACTTGGTGAAAATTTTTCACTTTGTACTGTTTGCCGAGCAAAATGCTCTGCAAACAGTTGATTTTAAAAACTTGATTCACTTTGAAAACCACAAAGACTTGAATGCCGAGCAAAATGCTCTGCAAACAATTGATTTTAAAAACTTGATTCACTTTGAAAACCACAAAGACTTGAATGCCGAGCAAAATGCTCTGCAAACAATTGATTTTAAAAACTTGATTCACTTTGAAAACCACAAAGACTTGAATGCCGAGCAAAATGCTCTGCAAACAATTGATTTTAAAAACTTGATTCACTTTGAAAACCACAAAGACTTGAATGCCGAGCAAAATGCTCTGCAAACAATTGATTTTAAAAACTTGATTCACTTTGAAAACCACAAAGACTTGAATGCCGAGCAAAATGCTCTGCAAACAATTGATTTTAAAAACTTGATTCACTTTGAAAACCACAAAGACTTGAATGCCGAGCAAAATGCTCTGCAAACAATTGATTTTAAAAACTTGATTCACTTTGAAAACCACAAAGACTTGTTTGCCGAGCAAAATGCTCTGCAAACAGTTGATTTTAAAACTTGGTGAAAATTTTTCACTTTGTACTGTTTGCCGAGCAAAATGCTCTGCAAACAGTTGATTTTAAAAAACTTGGTGAAAATTTTTCATTTTGTACTGTTTGCCGAGCAAAATGCTCTGCAAACAGTTGATTTTAAAAACTTTGAGAAAATTAGAAGATATTTTAGTTTTGAATTTGGTAAATGACCAAATGGACCGCCCATTTTTCATTTAAACTCAAATTCGGGTCGCGGGTCTGGGTGTGACCCGCGTGTCAACCCGAATCCAAATAAGTCTTGGGCTTAGCATGGCAGTTGGGCTCAAAATGGTTTTGGGCTTAAACTAACAACAACTAAAATAATAACCAATAAACATAGAAATTAAAAAAATAATAAAAATAACACAGATTAAAAAAAATAAAACAAACACCAAAAAAATCTTTTTATTATTTTAGAATTTTCTAATTTTGTATTTGATTTTTCAGATTTTAACTACAAACACACATAAAAAAAAATTAAAACAAAATAAAAAATAAACAAATAAAACAAACAATTAACAAATAAGCAAACATTTATTCACATGCATTTGCACACTCCCCCTCAAATTAAGCATTTTAGACTATACTAAATTTACAAACTCCCCCTAAAATCATGCATTCTACCCTTTTTCTCCCCCTCAAACATTGCATGTAATAATAAGTAAAACACAGCAATGTTTGAAACAGAAAAATAATATATAACACATGGCATGAAAAACATTTAAGTTTGTAAATCAAGCATTCCCAACTTGGTTTTCAGAAAATTGAACCTGTTTTCATCCAAAGGCTTGGTAAAAAGGTCTGCAAGTTGGTAGTCTGTTGGGACAAAATAGAGTTCGATGTTACCTTTCTCGACATGATCTTTAAGAAAATGGTACCGAACATCTATGTGCTTGGTCTTGGTGTGTTGTACAGGATTGCAAGAAATAGCAATAGCACTTTTAGAGTCACAGTAGATGGGAATCCTGTTAAACTGAAATCCATAATCAGTCAACTGTGTCTTCATCCAAAGAACTTGTGAACAACAGCTTGCTGCAGCTACGTATTCAGCTTCTGCAGTAGATGTGGATACACAATTCTGTTTCTTTGAAGACCAACTGACCAATCTGTCCCCTAGAAACTGTACACTCCCAGAAGTACTCTTTCGATCAAGCTTACAACCTGCATGGTCAGCATCCGAATATGCAATTAACTGAAATCCGGTATCCCTTGGATACCAGATACCAAGGTTCATAGTGCCTTTCAGGTATCGGAAGATCCGTTTAACGGCCTGGAAATGACTTTCCTTGGGATTGGCCTGGTACCTGGCACACATGCATGTGGCGAACATAATATCCGGGCGACTAGCAGTCAAATACATGAGTGACCCTATCATACTGCGATATTTCTTTTGATCAAAAGATTTTCCATGTAAGTCAGCATTAATCTTAGTTCGAGCTTCCATGGGTGTCCCAATTGTTTGACAATCCATCATATCAAACTTTTTCAACATGTCAAGAATGTACTTAGATTGACAAATAAAAGTACCATTTGACAACTGTTTTACTTGTAGACCAAGGAAAAAGTTTAATTCACCCATCATGCTCATTTCAAATTTCTTGATCATTAAAGCAGAGAAATTCTTGCAGTATTTAGGATTAGTTGACCCGAAGATTATGTCGTCAACATAAATCTGGATTAGTATAATGTCACTCCCTTGTCGTTTGATAAACAAGGTAGTATCAATCGAACCTTTGCTAAAACCAGATTTCACAAGATAAGAGGATAGAGCATCATACCATGCACGAGGCGCTTGTTTCAGACCATATAATGCCTTGTCTAACCTGTAAACATATTCTGGATGTTTGGAACTCACAAAACCTTCTGGTTGTTCAACGTACACTTCTTCTTTGAGAATTCCATTCAAGAAGGCAGTTTTAACATCCATCTGGTAGACTGTGAAGTTCTTGTAGGCAGCATAGGCAAGAAACATCCGAATAGCCTCAATTCGTGCAACTGGTGCGAATGTCTCATCGTAGTCAATTCCATCTTGTTGGCAATATCCCTTTGCAACCAATCGTGCTTTGTTGCGTACAACTACTCCATTTTCATCCTTTTTATTCTTGAAGATCCACTTGGTTTTAATTGGCTCCTTGTTCTTGTAAGGATTTGGAACCAATTTCCACACCTCAAGTCTTTCAAATTGATTCAGTTCCTCTTGCATCGCTTTCACCCAATCTGGACAACTTAGAGCTTCATTCACTGTCTTTGGTTCAACAATGCTTAGAAAATTCACAAACAGACATTCATTCGCGGAAGCGGATCTTGTCTGAACTCCAGTTGTTGGATTTCCAATGACTTGAGAAATCGGATGAGCTCTAGTCCATTTGGTTGTGTGAGGAATTGGGTCAATTGGATCACCAGATTCTTCAGAATCAATAAAATCAGGAGTATGTTGTTCTGTCAATTGTTCAAGTGAAGTAGCAATTGGTTCAACAAAGTTATCTTGATCATAATCTGCTGGATTGGTTGATGGATTTGTCACTTGAGAGATAACATGAGGTTGAGTATGCAACTCTGAATAATCAGTAGGTGGAGGAGAATCAGATGATGAACTAACATCTGATGATTGTGCTGGTGAAGACTCATTGGGATCCATCACTTTCGGATTTGAATTCTCATCAGATTCAGAAACTTTCTTCGAAACTTGGAAAAATTCTTCAAACAAGATATCCAAATCTTGTGAAGTCGGAGTTGAGAATGATTTGACATTTGATGCAGTCTTAGTTGTGGAAGCTTGTGGACATTGAAGTTCGGGTCTTGAACTGTGTTGTTCAAGAACCATTCCCGAGAGTTCATCAAATTTAACATTCATACTCTCTTCGATTCTCTTGGTTCTTCGGTTATATACACGATATGCAATGGATTCTCTTGAATAACCGATGAAATATGCCTCATCGCCTTTTGGTTCAAATTTGCCCAGATTTTCTCGATCATTGAGAACATAACATACACATCCAAAAATGTGCAAAAAGTTCACATTGGGCTTTCTTTTGTTGATCACCTCATACGGAGTTTTATCAAACCTCTTGTTTATGATGGATCTGTTTTGTGTAAAACAAGCAGTAGCAACAGCTTCAGCCCATAGATTTGGTGGCAGCTTCGAATAGACAAGCATTGTTCTAGCTGCTTCAACAAGAGTTCGATTTCGACGTTCAACTACTCCATTCTGTTGAGGTGTTCTGACAGCAGAAAATTGGTGTGAAATACCCATGGACTTGAAGAAAGAATCAATTGTTGAATTCTTGAATTCAGTGCCATTGTCTGAGCGAACAATTCTAACAGATGATTTAAGATTGACTTGGGTCTTCTTGATGAAATCAATAATCACTTGTGGAGTTTCACTCTTTGCATGAATAAAGAATACCCAAGTGTAACGAGAATAATCATCTACAATCACTAGAATGTATCGCTTCCCATGGATACTTTGAACTTTCATTGGGCCACACAAATCCATATGAATAAGGTGCAAAGGACCTTCTGTACTTAAGTGCTTCTTTGGTTTGTGTGAAGCTTTCTTCATCTTTCCAATTGCACAAGCTGGACAAACATGTTCACTTTCATACTTGTAGTCCGGAAGACCTTCAACAAGTTGTTTATCCACGAGTGTATTAATTGTTTGAAAGTTAAGATGAGAAAGTCGGCGATGCCATAACCAAGAGTTTTGTGCAGTTGCTTTCGAAAGAAGACAAATTTCTGAAGAATTGGATGTGATGTTGTTGAGATCAATTGTGAACAAATTATTGTCTCTTGTTCCAGTCAGAATATCCACACCATCTTCAGTCTGCACTTTGCATTCATATCTCCTAAATAATACTTGAAGATCATTGTCACAAAATTGACCAACACTAAAGAGATTGTGTCCAAGTCCTTCAACATAGGAAACTCTCTTGATAGTAACTCCATTTTTGACAATGTCTCCATAACCAAGAGTTTTGTGCAGTTGCTTTCGAAAGAAGACAAATTTCTGAAGAATTGGATGTGATGTTGTTGAGATCAATTGTGAACAAATTATTGTCTCTTGTTCCAGTCAGAATATCCACACCATCTTCAGTCTGCACTTTGCATTCATATCTCCTAAATAATACTTGAAGATCATTGTCACAAAATTGACCAACACTAAAGAGATTGTGTCCAAGTCCTTCAACATAGGAAACTCTCTTGATAGTAACTCCATTTTTGACAATGTCTCCATAACCAAGAGTTTTGTGCAGTTGCTTTCGAAAGAAGACAAATTTCTGAAGAATTGGATGTGATGTTGTTGAGATCAATTGTGAACAAATTATTGTCTCTTGTTCCAGTCAGAATATCCACACCATCTTCAGTCTGCACTTTGCATTCATATCTCCTAAATAATACTTGAAGATCATTGTCACAAAATTGACCAACACTAAAGAGATTGTGTCCAAGTCCTTCAACATAGGAAACTCTCTTGATAGTAACTCCATTTTTGACAATGTCTCCATAACCAAGAATAGGAGCGATATGATCGTTTTCGAATCTTACAGTTCCCATAAACTTTTCAACAAAGTTCGAAAGAATTGATTTGGTTCCAGTCATATGGCGAGAACATCCCGAGTCAACATACCATACACAAATGAGATATTCCTGCAAGGACAGGGAATATGGTTTAGGTACCCATGTAGATTGGGTCCTTGCAGGTTAGGTGGATAACATGCAAGTACACATAAAGAAAATCAAGCAAAATAAACATCAAGCAATATGACAAACAAACAAACATTTTATTGAAATAACACACAAGCACACAGAATTGTTCAAAACACAAATACGAATTACAAGCATGGGAATGTAAAAGTTTATACACATGATTTGGTACAAGCAGGACTAGTCCTAGATTTAGATGCATTATCTAATGTAGATGATCTACGGACAATCCACACTTGTTTGACATGGGTAGTGTGTCCATCAAGTTTAACTTTTCTAGTAGCATGCAAGAATTTATCTTTTGGAATCCATTTACTGCTACTTTTCATGCACAAGTCACCTGAAACACGAACATTCTTAGAATTAGCAACTAATTTTGCATTTATGTTCTTAACAGGTTTCTTCTTGATGGGTTCTGTGGTCTTATTCACTTTCTTAATGTTATTAGGTGACAACCATCCATACTGGTCTTTGTATTTAGTCATGCCTGTAACAGTATCTCTAACCCTATGTAAAGTGCACTTAGGATTCTTCTGAGAGTACCTAGGAAAACTAGAATACCTAACCTGCTGAGGTTGTTTGTTACCTAATGAGAAAGTTTCAATCTTAACAATCTTCGGACCACTGCTTGTTTTGACTTCTTTCTGTGATTTAGGTTCAGATTTGACCTTGTACATCTGTGTTTGCCTAGAGGTCACATTGGGACCTTTCTTTGGTTTTGGTCTTGAAATAGTCTCAGGTGATTGGTTAGTCTTGGGTTTTGCAACAGTCTTTGGTATTGGTTTGTTATTTGGTTTTGAAGCAGTCTTTGGTAATGGGTTGGACTTTGATTGTTGGGTGGTCTTTGGTCTTTGGAACTTATTGATTGATGAAGATTGTGAAGAGTGTGACTTTGGAATCTTCTTTAGATGAAAATCAAGTTTTTCTTCCTTTTTAACAAAATGTTTTTCAAACTCAGGATCAAAATCATGATTGTCTTTGATTGTGTTGTGTGTAGAGTTAGCGAAAAAATCATATGACTCATCCATTAACTCATAGTTAAAATAGACTTTTGCACCCTTTTCTAGAAAATCATCAGCCTCATAATCACTATTGGTCGGTCTCACAAATTGGTCTGTCATCCCACATCTCAGATAAGATTCGTTATATAACGATGGGACTTCTTTTTGTGCTTCGAGCAAACATTTTGGATTATTATAACCCAACCCTGATGTGAAAATTGTTTCTGAATTTCTGGGCCTGTTTAAATAGACTTGTTGATATGAACGATTTATCTTATACAACTTTTCTTGATAGGACTTGATTTCAGCTTTCAACTCATCATTTTCTTTATGAAATTGAAGTGCTATTTTCTGAAGTTGGGATTCAACTTTTAAATCATTAAGTTCCTTTAGCACATTTAATCTCTGTTTTCTTTCTTTTTCAAACTTTTGTTTGAAAGCATCAATTTCATTCAAGTAAGATTGAGTTCCTTCAGAAAATTTGGTGAAAGTCTCAATTTCAGAGGTAATTGGGAAAAAATAATCATCAATATCATGAACATCATCTAAATCACCATCAGTTTGAACAGAAACATGGACAACTTGACTCTCAGTTTTCACAGATGCATTCATGATTTCACTTATAGAACATGTATTTTGTGAAGTTGTCTCATTTTGACAGACAGATTTGGTTGATGGAGATGGAGTGGCCATAACTTCACAAACAGGACAATTGGGGTGGTCACACTCATTTTCATGATTCTTGAGTGGGTCAATGACATAGTGATTTTGAGGTTGTAGATTATCTATCAAAGATTGCTTTTCATCAAGTGACTTTTCCAGATTTTCAAATTCCGTCACATCAGGGATAGATTCTTTCATCTTGACATTCAAAGACTCAATGTCTTCAGCCAAAGCATTTGCTCGAAACATCTCATTGGTCTTCTCAACTTGAAGTTGTCGTACAATCTTGCTCAGTTCAAGAACTTTGGTCTCAAGTTCTTGTTTCTCAAGATGCAGTTTGGAGTTTTGAGTAAAAGAGACTGCTGCTTTTTCAGATTTCAAATTTTCAAATTCCGTCACATCAGGGATAGATTCTTTCATCTTGACATTCAAAGACTCAATGTCTTCAGCCAAAGCATTTGCTCGAAACATCTCATTGGTCTTCTCAACTTGAAGTTGTCGTACAATCTTGCTCAGTTCAAGAACTTTGGTCTCAAGTTCTTGTTTCTCAAGATGCAGTTTGGAGTTTTGAGTAAAAGAGACTGCTGCTTTTTCAGATTTCAAATTTTCAAATTCCGTCACATCAGGGATAGATTCTTTCATCTTGACATTCAAAGACTCAATGTCTTCAGCCAAAGCATTTGCTCGAAACATCTCATTGGTCTTCTCAACTTGAAGTTGTCGTACAATCTTGCTCAGTTCAAGAACTTTGGTCTCAAGTTCTTGTTTCTCAAGATGCAGTTTGGAGTTTTGAGTAAAAGAGACTGCTGCTTTTTCAGATTTCAAATTTTCAAATTCCGTCACATCAGGGATAGATTCTTTCATCTTGACATTCAAAGACTCAATGTCTTCAGCCAAAGCATTTGCTCGAAACATCTCATTGGTCTTCTCAACTTGAAGTTGTCGTACAATCTTGCTCAGTTCAAGAACTTTGGTCTCAAGTTCTTGTTTCTCAAGATGCAGTTTGGAGTTTTGAGTAAAAGAGACTGCTGCTTTTTCAGATTTCAAATTTTCAAATTCCGTCACATCAGGGATAGATTCTTTCATCTTGACATTCAAAGACTCAATGTCTTCAGCCAAAGCATTTGCTCGAAACATCTCATTGGTCTTCTCAACTTGAAGTTGTCGTACAATCTTGCTCAGTTCAAGAACTTTGGTCTCAAGTTCTTGTTTCTCAAGATGCAGTTTGGAGTTTTGAGTAAAAGAGACTGCTGCTTTTTCAGATTTCAAATTTTCAAATTCTTTTTGAAATGTATCAATTTTAATTTGAAAATCTTTTTCTTTGTCCTCCAAATCTTTCTTTAATTTTAGATTCTTTTTACTCAACTCCCTGCAGTCTTTCCTTGCTGTCTCAGCCATATCCATATAATATTTCAACACAGATTTGGGAAAAGAGATTACCTCATCCTCGACTTCAGAAACACTTTCATCTTCTTCCTCCAACTCCTTTGACTTCTTGATCTTTGTCATGAAGCACACATTTGCTGCAAGTTCGTCTGTCTCCTCGTCAGAAAGATGTAACCACTTGTCATCCTCAGCGAGAAGAGCAATTCCGCTTTCCTCTTGTCTTGCCAGCAAAAGTTTGTACTTGTAGTACTCGGAGTTCTTCTGTCTCCTCGTCAGAAAGATGTAACCACTTGTCATCCTCAGCGAGAAGAGCAATTCCGCTTTCCTCTTGTCTTGCCAGCAAAAGTTTGTACTTGTAGTACTCGGAGTTCTTCTGTCGAGGTTTGGTGCAGTTGATTGCAAAATGTCCAGTCAAGCCACAGTTATAGCACTTCTTTTCTTCATTCCTTCTCTCCATTACCTTCTTCTCAAACTTCCTCTGATTTTCATATTTCTTCTCACCTCCAACAAACTCTTTCTTCTGATCAAACTTAGGAGCATTTGCATTTTTAGCATAAGAAGAAACTGACGAAGTCCTAAGCTGATTGTTTGTTGGTTTCTTTTTGAAGAATTTCTTCTTGAAAGCCTTGGTGAAATAAGCGAGTTCTTTGTACATCTGTTTTTGGTTGTCATCCAGATCAGAATCACTCATATCACTCGAATCAGAATCAGTTTGAACTTCAACAAAACTGTGTCTTGACATTCTAGGAGTCTTCTTTTCAGCAACCAAAGCCAATGGATCTGAATGTACACTCTCTTCTTTCTTCTTCTGAATTCTTTTAACATCTTCCACATTCAGTTGTAGCTTTTCAAACAGAGTATGAATTGTGAGCTTTGCAAAATCTGATTGTTGGTTGAGTTGAGTTCCATATACTTGCCATTCTTCTTCCAAATTCTTGATGAATTTGATGTTCAGTTCCATATTGGTTCTTTTAACATCATTCTTTCTCAGCTCATTGATGACATTACAGAATCTGATGTATACCTCATTCAGTGGTTCACCTTTTTGCTGTCTGAATGTTTCATACATGTTCAGAACAGTTGACAACCTAATGGTGTTTGATACATCTGATCCTTCCATCTGCTTCTCCACTTCATCCCAAATGTCTTTTCCTGTTTCATAGGAATCCACATTGCAGTAAATGTCATCAGGAAGTGCTTGGTAAAGAAAGGCAATTGCACTTTGGTCAGCCTCAACTCTGCTTCTTTGATCTGTGTTCCAACTCTCCTCAGGTAACACTTCTCCATTAATTGGGTTCTTTGGTATTTCAGGACCTTCTTTATAAGATTTTCTCAGCAGTTTTCCATTCTTCTGCCTGTCTATCCAGTTCAGAAATCTTTTCTTCCATTGAGGATAAGATCCTCTAAACAAGACAGGTGGTCTTCCTTCAGAACCAAGTGCTAAAGCTTCCCTTGAAGCCATTGCAAGCAATAAAAGTCTTAGAAATTTTTTTTGAGATTTTTCAATTTCAACTAAATGCAGAGCTTAAACCTCTGCAAATAGTGTAAGTGACCAAATTCTTAAAAACAACTAAATGCCGAGCTTAGTTCTCTGCAAATAGTGTAAGTGACCAAATTCTTAAAAACAACTAAATGCCGAGCTTAGTTCTCTGCAAATAGTGTAAGTGACCAAATTCTTAAAAACAACTAAATGCCGAGCTTAGTTCTCTGCAAATAGTGTAAGTGACCAAATTCTTAAAAACAACTAAATGCCGAGCTTAGTTCTCTGCAAATAGTGTAAGTGACCAAATTCTTAAAAACAACTAAGTGCCGAGCTTAGTTCTCTGCAAATAGTGTAAGTGACCAAATTCTTAAAAACAACTAAGTGCCGAGCTTAGTTCTCTGCAAATAGTGTAAGTGACCAAATTCTTAAAAACAACTAAATGCCGAGCTTAGTTCTCTGCAAATAGTGTAAGTGACCAAATTCTTAAAAACAACTAAATGCCGAGCTTAGTTCTCTGCAAATAGTGTAAGTGACCAAATTCTTAAAAACAACTAAATGCCGAGCTTAGTTCTCTGCAAATAGTGTAAGTGACCAAATTCTTAAAAACAACTAAATGCCGAGCTTAGTTCTCTGCAAATAGTGTAAGTGACCAAATTCTTAAAAACAACTAAATGCCGAGCTTAGTTCTCTGCAAATAGTGTAAGTGACCAAATTCTTAAAAACAACTAAATGCCGAGCTTAGTTCTCTGCAAATAGTGTAAGTGACCAAATTCTTAAAAACAACTAAATGCCGAGCTTAGTTCTCTGCAAATAGTGTAAGTGACCAAATTCTTAAAAACAACTAAATGCCGAGCTTAGTTCTCTGCAAATAGTGTAAGTGACCAAATTCTTAAAAACAACTAAATGCCGAGCTTAGTTCTCTGCAAATAGTGTAAGTGACCAAATTCTTAAAAACAACTAAATGCCGAGCTTAGTTCTCTGCAAATAGTGTAAGTGACCAAATTCTTAAAAACAACTAAATGCCGAGCTTAGTTCTCTGCAAATAGTGTAAGTGACCAAATTCTTAAAAACAACTAAGTGCCGAGCTTAGTTCTCTGCAAATAGTGTAAGTGACCAAATTCTTAAAAACAACTAAATGCCGAGCTTAGTTCTCTGCAAATAGTGTAAGTGACCAAATTCTTAAAAACAACTAAATGCCGAGCTTAGTTCTCTGCAAATAGTGTAAGTGACCAAATTCTTAAAAACAACTAAATGCCGAGCTTAGTTCTCTGCAAATAGTGTAAGTGACCAAATTCTTAAAAACAACTAAATGCCGAGCTTAGTTCTCTGCAAATAGTGTAAGTGACCAAATTCTTAAAAACAACTAAATGCCGAGCTTAGTTCTCTGCAAATAGTGTAAGTGACCAAATTCTTAAAAACAACTAAATGCCGAGCTTAGTTCTCTGCAAATAGTGTAAGTGACCAAATTCTTAAAAACAACTAAATGCCGAGCTTAGTTCTCTGCAAATAGTGTAAGTGACCAAATTCTTAAAAACAACTAAATGCCGAGCTTAGTTCTCTGCAAATAGTGTAAGTGACCAAATTCTTAAAAACAACTAAGTGCCGAGCTTAGTTCTCTGCAAATAGTGTAAGTGACCAAATTCTTAAAAACAACTAAATGCCGAGCTTAGTTCTCTGCAAATAGTGTAAGTGACCAAATTCTTAAAAACAACTAAATGCCGAGCTTAGTTCTCTGCAAATAGTGTAAGTGACCAAATTCTTAAAAACAACTAAATGCCGAGCTTAGTTCTGAAATTGATAGCGAAGGAAGATATACTGATATGAAATCGATCGGTGAACAAAATTAGAACAGAAACACACTTAATTTGCAGGAATCACTGAAACAGTGAGCTCTGCAAATGAACCTTTCAGAAAAATTACTCAAATTCTGAAATTAAGCACAATTTAAGCTTGTAATAAGCTTTTGGATCGTTCAGCAACTCTGATTGTGCTCTGATACCAATTGTAGAGTATAGAATTCGAGCTTTAGTGTGTGTTAATGGAGGTTTCTAGTGAGAGAAAGTAGAGAGAGAGTAAAGAGATGTCAGGGAAAGATTAGCTTGTATTATGTGGTAAAAGGTTACATATTCACTTATGGAGGGGGTTTATATACATATGATCTATTTACACTATGCCCCCTTCCATTCTAACATGTTTACATTCTAAGTACAAAACAACATAAAGTATACAAATCAACTACTACATTTATATTTCTAACATGGTTTGAAATAAACCTGATCAGTGTAAGACAACTTTGTGATGATGGCTACAGAGTTTTGTTCGATATTGCTCAAGGCACCATATTTAACAAGGATTGGAAAGTGGTGATGATTGCACCAAGAAAAGGAAATGTATACATCATGGATATGGAACCAGCTCCAAAAGAGCAGTGCTTCTATACCAAGGCTGATGAGGACACCAACTGGCTGTGGCATAAAAGATTATCCCATCTTAATTTCAAAATAAGGTACTTGAAACATTTTGCAATGACACTGGCATATCTCAAAACTTCTCATCAGCACACTCTCCAGAGCAGAATGGAGTTGTGGAAAGAAAGAATCGCACACTGATAGAAGCGGCCAGAAGCATGCTATCTGAATCAGGTCTTCCCACCAGTTTTTGGGCTGAAGCAGTTGCAACTGCTTGTCACACCCAAACCGGTCAGTCTACATCAAGAGACATAAGAAGACTGCCTATGAAGTACTCAGGAATCAAAAACCAAATATTGGATATTTTCATGTATTTGGTTGTCCAGTTTATATCTTAAATGATTCCAGTCAGCTTGGAAAGTTTGATGCAAAAGCTGATGAAGGTGTATTTTTAGGCTATTCAGATATTCGAAAGGCCTTTAGAGTTTATAATATAGACTCCAAAAGGTTAATGAGACAATTCATGTCACATTTGACGAGTCAAGTGATGCAATTAACAAGAGACCAACCCTTGATATTTCTCCAGTCGTTCCAATAAATTTTGGTGAAACTGACCAAGTTCATCAGTCAGTTGTTTCACCAGAAGATGTTTCCAGTTACTCTCAATTGGAACCAGTTAAGAAGAAGAGCACCACCAGTGACACTTCATTTTATCCCTCCATCAGTTTCAACTTACCACAGAAACTGGTGATTGGATCTGATGTACGTGCCACTCCAATATCAGCACCAGTTTAAACTCCAACTTCTCCAGTTCTTCAAGAAATGCCTTTTAATGAAGAATTTCATGATGCAAATCGTGACCTCATTGACTCTGATGAGGATATAGAAGTAGTTTGGACTGATCCTCCTCTAGAAGTTGCTGCAACTGAAGAAGATCGCCAGGTGACTTGCACTGATATTGTAATACACCAGCCTAGTCAATACACTAAATGGACTCGAGCACATCTAATTGAACAGATTGTTGGAGATCCAAGTAGTGGGGTTCAGACTAGAAGAGCCACCAGTGAGCAATGCTTAAACGTCACCTTCTTATCACTGATTGAAACAAAGAAGATTGACGAGGCTATGGTAGACCCAAGCTGGGTGGAAGCTATGCAAGAAGAGCTCATCCAGTTTGAAAGGAATAATGTGTGGGAACTTGTTCCTTGTCCACCAGGGTTAAAGAAAGAACCCATTGGTGCAAGATGGGTCTACCGAAACAAGATGGATGAAGATGGCAATGTTGTAAGAAACAAAGCCAGATTAGTTGCCAAGGGTTATTGTCAGGCAGAGGGCGTTGATTTTGTTGAAACTTTTGCTCCAGTTGCAAGACTTGAAGCCATCAGAATATTTATGACTTATGCAGCCCATCTGCAGTTCAAAGTCTTTGATGTGACCAATTTATATAGATCGCCCACATCATTATTGGCCTTTTTCGTATGTGTTTTGAGTCAATTTTGTATGCATTTGGCGCGTTTATGGTGTTTGTTAGTGCTTTCAGGTTCTTAGCAGGTTGCGCGTCCATTTGGTACATTTTTTGACGATTTTTGGCCAAGAAGTTGACCCGAGTGTTCGAGTGATGTTGATAAAGAAGAACCATAGATTCCAGCAGGATTTAACTGCGCCGCAGTGGGAAGACTTATGCCCCACTGCGCCGCAGTCGTTGGGTGCCAAAGATACAAGATTCCAGTGGTTTAGCACTGCGCCGCAGTGGGAGTGTACTTTCCCCACTGCGCCGCAGTCAAAGGTCGAGAAAGAATAAAATATTCCAGTGGATTACCACTGCGCCGCAGTGGGTAGACTTATTCCCAACTGCGCCGCAGTCACCTTATGATCAGAATTCCAGGGACTTTCCACTGCGCCGCAGTGGGAGAGCATCATGCCCACTGCGCCGCAGTGGAGATTTAACTGCGCCGCAGTGGGAAGACTTATGCCCCACTGCGCCGCAGTCGTTGGGTGCCAAAGATACAAGATTCCAGTGGTTTAGCACTGCGCCGCAGTGGGAGTGTACTTGCCCCACTGCGCCGCAGTGGGAAGACTTATGCCCCACTGCGCCACAGTCGTTGGGTGCCAAAGATACAAGATTCCAGTGGTTTAGCACTGCGCCGCAGTGGGAGTGTACTTGCCCCACTGCGCCGCAGTGGGAAGACTTATGCCCCACTGCGCCACAGTCGTTGGGTGCCAAAGATACAAGATTCCAGTGGTTTAGCACTGCGCCGCAGTGGGAAGACTTATGCCCCACTGCGCCACAGTCGTTGGGTGCCAAAGATACAAGATTCCAGTGGTTTAGCACTGCGCCGCAGTGGGAAGACTTATGCCCCACTGCGCCACAGTCGTTGGGTGCCAAAGATACAAGATTCCAGTGGTTTAGCACTGCGCCGCAGTGGGAAGACTTATGCCCCACTGCGCCGCAGTCGTTGGGTGCCAAAGATACAAGATTCCAGTGGTTTAGCACTGCGCCGCAGTGGGAGTGTACTTTCCCCACTGCGCCGCAGTCAAAGGTCGAGAAAGAATAAAATATTCCAGTGGATTACCACTGCGCCGCAGTGGGTAGACTTATTCCCAACTGCGCCGCAGTCACCTTATGATCAGAATTCCAGGGACTTTCCACTGCGCCGCAGTGGGAGAGCATCATGCCCACTGCGCCGCAGTGAGTGCACGGGAGAATCAGGGTTGCAGCCTTTTGGTGCAGATTTTGGGAGAGATATATAAAGAAAAATATACCCTATTTCCCATTTTATCAAGCTTTCTTTCTAGGAGCTGTTCTAGGCGAATTCCTCGAAGGATCATCTCAGATTTCATCAATTGATTCATTGAAGATTCAAGAACACTCATCTAGATCGTATCTACTTTTCCGTCTTTGCAATTTCTATTCAAACAATTTGGTACAATATGTTCTATTTCTATTTCGTTTGTTATTTTCAATTTAGCATGAGTGGCTAGATTTATAATCATCCACTTTGATGAAACTTGATGAATGATATGATTGCAATATTTTAAATCAAGAGTTGATTCAATTATCGTTGTGTCGTGATCTTTATCAATTAATTCCTTGTGATTTATTCTTTTGATGTTGATGGTTTATGTGTTTATCGTTAGTGGTACTAGGTGAATATGTTTATCATTTCAATTCGATTGTCTATGGTCGTTTGTCACCGGTTCATGGTATGACGGTGAATGTCAAATCTATAATAGGAGTTAATTGGTAAACGTGTTTAGAAACGGTTGGTGGTACCACGTTTTCATTCACATAGGCATAATTGGTAATTGGATAATCAAGCAAACTAATTGTTGTGGAGATTTTCTAGGCATTGGTGGTACCGGCTTGGGTAATTTAACTAGCAACTTAGGTGTTTGGGTTATTTGTGAGCGGTTGGTGGTACCACGCGAGCATTTTATCCTTTCACGATTATCTAGTCAACTCTAAATAATTTGAACTTTATCGTGTGCAATCATAACTGAAGTCAAGTGGATTCGAAGTAGATGATCTTTATTTATATTGTCTGAACTTTCTTTACTTTTAAATTGTCTTGTCGTTTAAATTTCTTTAAATTCAAATTGTCAAAGTGAGGTAGCGATTCGGCTACGGTTCCATCCTGTTTCCAAAACTGCTTTAGCATACAATTATTTCAAACCAATCCCCGTGAACGAATTCGGACTTACCTTTTAGCTATACTATATACGAACGGGTCCACTGCCCGCGAGTGTGTAGTAGTCAGTTTTAGGGTAATTCTTGTTTATAAATTTTAAACTCGATTTCACACATCAAGTTTTTGGCGCCGCTGCCGGGGATTGTGTGCCGATTTAGTTGTTAATTTAGTGGTTTGATCCTTTCTCACGCATGAGGAAGTTACTTGTTTTATTAGTTTAGTTTTCTTTTCTTATCACAGGTGCATTTGACGTGTTTGTGTTAGTTGTGTGTTTGCAGGCATATTTCTTTAGTTGATGAACTTGCGTTCTTCGGGTCTACCTTTGAATAGTCCTTTGTCTACTCCGAGAAGACCAAGAGGGCGTAGGTTTAACTTCACTGAACCCACAACACCTATACCGACACCATTTTCACCTATAGCTAAACCCACTCCTGATTCGGACGGGGAAGGGTTCTTTTTAGACGAATTCTTCAATTTGGAAGTTAAGCAGGAAGAGATGGGTGACGAACAACCTAGGGACCTAAATGACACTCGCTATGGCGAGAGGGTTCGAACTATTCCAACAAGCCGTGGCTCCGCCATTAGACCACCGGCCATTGATCACACTTTCAATTTGAAAGGAAATCATCTTAAGAGCATAGAAGAGCACCAATTTGATGGAAAAAGGAAATGGGATCCTTACCAACACTTGGATAGGTTTGAAAAGTTGGCTCGGCTTTATCAATATGGTCAAAATCAAATGAATGCCGTGAAACTTGAGACATTTCCCATGTCAATCACCGGAGACGCACTTGATTGGTTCAATGATCTTCCAGAAAATTCAATAACTACTTGGAACCAACTTAAGGAAGCTTTCATTGGTGAGTTTTATTCACTAAAAACTCAAAGAAGGTTGGAAAATATGATTAGATCTTTTGAACAAGATGATGGGGAAGATGTTGTTGATGCTTGGGTTCGTTTCAAGGAAATGTTGAGAAATTGTCCAGGTCACGATTTGACTAGGGAAAAATATGTGGAGCTTTTCTTTGATGGGTTAGATAAGAAGTCCAAACGCGAATTGGGATATGCTTTCGGGGGTAGTTTCAATAACATTACACCCAATGAAGGTTATCAAATCTTGGAAGATATGGCAAAGGATAGCTCAACTTTGGATGATGAAAGGTTCTTGAAGAATGAAAGAAAGATGAAGAGAGGTACTAACCAAGGGAGAGTTGCTAAGGTTGAAGCTAGCAATGACCCAGGGGTTATTGGAGAAATTAAGGCGCTATCTGAGCGCATGGAAAAGGGGTTTGCTACTCAAGAGAATAGGTTTGGAGCAATTGAGAGGGATGTTAAGGTAGTCGCCGATGGGTGTGATCATTGTGGTGATATGCACTATTCTGATGAGTGTCCAAATCGGGCACCCGAAGATGTGAACTATGTTCAGAATCAACCCCAAGGGAATTTCCACTGCAACACCGGTTTCCAGAACCGACCTTCAGGTAATACTTCTTATAACTCTTCTTTTCAGACTAATAATTCTCGTTTTTCAGGTAACAGGTGGCAAAGAGATAATTATCAGAATCAGCCACAACAGCAGACTCAACAAGGACAAGGATCAGGTTCTTCTTCTTCTAATGCCGATCCTAATGCCGAGTTGAGGGAAATGATGAAGCAGTTGGCTAGTAACCAAGTTGAAACAAATACTAGCATTCAAATGATCAGGGAAGACACTAAGACTTTGAGTGAGAGGTTGGATCAGTTAAGTGGGAAGGTGGAGATCAACATGAAAAACCAGGGAGTTAATTTCAAGGATCTCGAGAGTAGGATGGCCGCTCTTGCTAGGCCCACGGGGACTCTTCCTAGCAACACGCAGCAGAATCCTAGGCCTCAGTTTAGCCAGGGACAGAAATACACTCCACCTCCAGTCCGTAATGAGCAAGCCAAAGCCATCACCACTCGTACTGGTAGGTCTTATGACTCACCTCCTATGCCTCATGTTGCTGTTTCAGATGTGCAGGATAAAGGGAGTGATGATGAGGTTGATGAAGAGATTGAAATGGAGGAAGAGTCGACCGTGAAGACTCCGGTCACTCCACCAAAACCGGCTGTGGTTCCAGAGGTTAAACCATACAAGCCAAAGATACCATTTCCACAGAGGTTCAGGAAAGCAAAGCTGAAGGAGCACTATAACAAGTTTGTGGACATGATAAAAAATGTTCATATTAATGTGCCTTTAGTTGATCTTATCCAGGGGATGCCCCATTATGCCAAGTTCATTAAGGAGCTTGTGACAGACAAGGGGAAGTTTGAAGAGGCAAAGGCTACTTTTATTAATGCCGAGTGTTCTGCTATCTTGCAGAACCGCATTCCACCGAAGCTTGAAGACCCAGGGAGTTTTCTTATCACTTGCTCTATTAGAACCATTATTTGTAAGGCCTTAGCTGATTTAGGAGCTAGCATTAATTTGATGCCTTACTCAGTTTATGCTAAGTTGTCCTTGGGAATCCTTCGCCCTACTCGCATGAGTATAAGACTAGCTGACCATTCATTTCAGTATCCCATTGGGATTGCTGAGAATATTAGAGTCAAAGTAGGCCATATTGTTTTTCTTGTTGACTTTGTTATCCTCGAGATGGAGGAAGATACGCAAGTCCCTCTTATTCTTGGATGCCCATTCCTTAATACCGCGGATGCTATTATCCGTGTGAAGGATAAGGAAATTTCCTTAGGCGTAGGAACTGATAGGATTGTGTTTAATGTTGAAAAGTCTATTAAGCATTCATATTCTAATGATGAGACTTGTTTCAGGATTGATGTCATTGATGATGCATTGGATCGAGAATTTCAGGACTTCATGGAGACAGATATTGGAGAGGAGGAGATCGCTAATTTAGGATCGGGAGAAATTTCTGATGAAGCTTTGTTTGCAGAGGTCATGGCACTGAGTTTGGATGAATCAACTCCTGAGGATGAGACTTTTGAGGAGGTAGTTGCTGACGGGAGTTCAAGGGTACCTAACTCTGTTGATGTGCTGAGTTTAGGGATATTTTGAAGAAGGGGTATAGAACACAGGCCGATTTGGGTGATGGAGAGTCTATCGTGCAATATTACACCAGGATCACGGGGGGAGAGACATGGACATACACAAGTGGTGTGTCAAAGATTAAGAATGTACGTTTGAGGTTGCTCCACCGGATGATTGTGACTTTCCTGGTACAGAGGTCTACTCATTGGGAGAAGGCGTACAAGAATGATCTTTGGTTACTTAAGTTATTTTCTGAGGGTGCTCCATCCAGGTTTGCTTTGCCTCCTCTTGTGCTTCTGGACCGTATGTGTAATCATACCGATTCGACTCTGGTTTTGGGACACTTTATCACGGTGATCTATAAGAGGATGGGAGTTTTTGCTTCTGATGATTGCCAGACCTATCTCTCATTGCCAGTACATCAGGAGGATTTTACGTATCAGGAGCTTTGGAGGGCAAAGATTTTGAAGAAAAAGAAAGACAATGAGCAGGAGCGGTTGTTAGATGATGAGGGTGAGGTTGAAGGACCACCTCCTGTACAGGAGGAGGATGAGGAGGCTGATGTTGAGATGGCTGATGCTCCACGGGAGCCACCGAGGAGGACTGGACGTAACATTCCCATCCCTCCTTCGTTTGATCTTACACTCTTGGGGAACACTATTCAGAACATCTATGAGTCTCAGCAGAACAGTCAGCGAGAGTTTGATGCGTACCAGAAGAGGGTGGACCAGGATTTCACCTGGATTGGATCACAGCAGGCCCACACTAACTATAGCCTTGATTATTATCAGCCTATGTGGGATGCTCAGTATCATGGCCGAGAGTTTGTTCGACCTGACCCGATTCCTCCATTCTCTCCACCGCCTATTTATGTCCCCGATTATCGTCAGGGGGGTCAGCCCTTTTTCTCTCAGACGACTGTTCCGGGGAACATGTCACCACCACCTCATGATTTAGGGGGATCTCCTCGAGGTCCAGTGCAGTTTGGGGTCTTTCAGGGTGGACATGTTGGCGGTGATTCTTCATCTTTTGCAGGTTTGGATGCAGGTGCTCATTCAGGATTTGATGCTGGTCAGTCAGGAGGAGGTGCAGGTGGTTCAGGTTCAGCTCAGGAGGAAGAGCAAGATTGGGTGACGAGTATTTTTGGGAAACCTGGACTACCCTATGGCTACCATGGACATCAGGAGTGAGAGGAGATGATTCCCATCCGGTACCGTGGGATGGAATCATATGATGATTGATTATTTTGGTATTCTTATGACATTACTTTATTTATTATTGTCTGGTATCCACCCTACGGGGTGATGAAACATTTGTAATTTCCTTTGTTTCTTTTATTTTCTGCATGATACTGTTTTGGTTTGCATTTAGTATGGATATTTGGGATTTGTTCTTGTGATGTGTAATTGAGCAGGTTTGATCCGAATTGATGAAAATACTTAGTGGAAACCAAGTGTGGGGGAGGACCCGTTGTATTTGTTTGATTGTGTGATCGTGTTAGTAGCTCACTATGATGTCATGTGCATATGCTGGCAGTAAGTTCAGCGCAATATTTTTGATTGGCATCTTTATTAACATTGTTTCACACACAGCTCTCGCACCTTCCATTTTGGACTAAGTTTGTTTCTCCCGTCAACCAAATTGGACTTCCTTTTTAGGAAGAGCAATTTGTGGTGCGGGGTCGACTTACTTGTTTTGAAACGGAATGTGTCCATGATCCGGTATGTGTTCTCATTCTTTATGTCTATTTTGCTTACCCCTATTTACCTTTGTTTTGACCGAATATTGGACATTGAGGGCATTGTCCATCTTAAGTGGGGGGGGGTGGCAAATAGGTTTAAGTAACCGGATATATCTCTTTTGTTGTTTTGCCATTGAGATTTAGCCATTCTTGTGGATGTGTCCCTCTCGTAGGCTTTTGGGTTTTATCCAGGAGTAAGGGTTCTATCTTGAACTCTGAACTATGATGTGCATGTTTGAGAATGGTTGCTTTGATTTGGTAGGATGACGGAAGATGGTATGATTTGAAACTTGTGTTGAGCTTGTCCTTGTGGTAAATTGCTTTTGTCACTTAATTCATAATAACTTAATGAGCAATTTCACTACAATTTTTTTTTCCTTGGTACAAATTTAATCGGCGAAATGTGTTCTGAACGGTTATTAGGCTAATCCTTGTGGATTGATAACATTACTTGCATACTCAAAATTCCCAAACACCTAAAAGTTGTGAGATTCATCATTCATTTATAGATGTGCTAGGTGTTGATGGTTTTGGTTTGATTGCCTTGTAATTTGTCCCTCTCTTAGGTTCTTGGATTTATTCGGGAGTAAGGGTTCCATTTCAAACTCTGAACTAAGATGTGCGAATTTGAGGTTAATTTATTCCATTTCCGGGTTACTTTCTTTGATATGAGTGTGCCGGTGATGTGTTGAGCTAGAACTTGGCCTGGTGATCGTTACGAGACCGCAGTGAGATCACTTTTGTGATATAAGTACATTGGATGACGAATTGGCATATTAGGTTTGACCCATATTTTCTTTCTTTTCACCCTTTGCTTTTGTATATTTTTACCTTTAGCATACATACTTTTATACATGTACATACATGTTTGGTGTTTTTCCTTTCTTTGTAAACCTTTGTTGCACTCATCTTTAGTGCAAGATACACTTAGACACACTTTTTGAACTTAGCCTTTTCCTTTGTATAAATCCACTCCAATATGTAAACTTTACCTTGCCATTCCGATAGTCTAATTTTGGGGGCCATTGATTGTCATTGGTTTGTTTGGACGGTTTGGGAGAGCTTCAATGGGTTATCGGTTGGAATATTCTTGGACTTTGGGAATACTTTGATTGGTCAAGTTATTGGGGAATGTCTTGGATTGTTCAAATAAAGTGTATTGTTATAGACATTGTTCATCATTGTAAGAGGGTGCCTACTAGTAGAGTAAAAATGGTTCATAAAAAAAAAGTGAAGTGAAAAAACAGAAAAATATATAAAAAAAAGAGAAAAAATGAAATAAGAAGAAAAAAAAAGAAAGAAAAGAACTTGGGCTACTAGTGGGTACTTCTCATTTTTATATGTCAAAAGAATTGTTGTATAATTTGGTTCGTGAATAGTTTGGAAGATTTGGTTGTGCCTAAGTTGTTTGGAGTTGATACACCACATTGGTGTCGGGTTTGCTTGTTACTTTTGAGGTGTGTTCAAGGGATAGCATCTTATGGGTTGTTGGCAATCAATGGTAAGGGTTTGATTAGACTATTTTGTACATAACTTATACTTTTGTTACTTCCTATCACTAACCTAAATTTCCCAAATCCCATTGTAAATACCCTTAGCCTAACTTTACAACCGACTTATATGCCATATTTTGATGATGTACTTGGTGCTCACGCCATGTCGGTGAAGCTATGATCCTTGTTCAAGCCTATGGTAAGATATGCATCACGACCGTGCAATGAGTGATTATTCATATATATTCAACCCCAATAGTAAGTTCGTTGGAGTAGGATGATTTTGATAGGCTCATTTGTTTCACTTTTTCTTAGTCGTGTTATTGAGGCTTGTGGATTGTTTAGATATTGTCAAACATTTCGGATTTTCATTTAAGATTAAAACTGCTTCACCAAAGTCCTTGTCATCGACATACCTGGTTTGGCTTCTTTTTGGAAATTTGTAATGTGTTCATGTAGCTTCGTGCCAAGGAATGCTTTTTGCTTAATTTCCAGATTTGCTTGAGGATAAGCAATGCTCAAGTGTGGGGGGATTTGATGTGACCAATTTATATAGATCGCCCACATCATTATTGGCCTTTTTCGTATGTGTTTTGAGTCGATTTTGTATGCATTTGGCGCGTTTATGGTGTTTTAGTGCTTTCAGGTTCTTAGCAGGTTGCGCGTCCATTTGGTACATTTTCTGACGATTTTTGGCCAAGAAGTTGACCCGAGTGTTCGAGTGATGTTGATAAAGAAGAACCATAGATTCCAGCAGGATTTAACTGCGCCGCAGTGGGAAGACTTATGCCCCACTGCGCCGCAGTCGTTGGGTGCCAAAGATACAAGATTCCAGTGGTTTAGCACTGCGCCGCAGTGGGAGTGTACTTGCCCCACTGCGCCGCAGTCAAAGGTCGAGAAAGAATAAAATATTCCAGTGGATTACCACTGCGCCGCAGTGGGAAGACTTATTCCCCACTGCGCCGCAGTCACCTTATGATCAGAAATCCAGGGACTTTCCACTGCGCCGCAGTGAGTGCACGGGAGAATCAGGGTTGCAGCCTTTTGCTGCAGATTTTGGGAGAGATATATAAAGAAAAATATACCCTATTTCCCATTTTTATCAAGCTTTCTTTCTAGGAGCTGTTCTAGGCGAATTCCTCGAAGGATCATCTCAGATTTCATCAATTGATTCATTGAAGATTCAAGAACACCCATCTAGATCGTATCTACTTTTCCGTCTTTGCAATTTCTATTCAAACAATTTGGTACAATATGTTCTATTTCTATTTCGTTTGTTATTTTCAATTTAGCATGAGTGGCTAGATTTATAATCATCCACTTTGATGAAACTTGATGAATGATATGATTGCAATATTTTAATTCAAGAGTTGATTCAATTATCGTTGTGTCGTGATCTTTATCAATTAATTCCTTGTGATTTATTCTTTTGATGTTGATGGTTTATGTGTTCATCGTTAGTGGTACTAAGTGAATATGTTTATCGTTTCAATTCGATTGTCTATGGTCGTTTGTCACCGGTTCATGGTATGACGGTGAATGTCAAATCTATAATAGGAGTTAATTGGTAAACGTGTTTAGAAACGGTTGGTGGTACCACGTTTTCATTCACATAGGCATAATTGGTAATTGGATAATCAAGCAAACTAATGTGAGATGCAAAAACAAAGCATATTGACATCAGGTATCATTTCATTCATGATCATGTTATGAAAGGAGACATTGAAATTCATTTCATCCCCACTGACAAACAGCTCGCTGATGTTTTTACAAAACCTCTTGATGAGAAAACCTTTAAACATCTCATCAGCGAACTGGGAATGTAAATCCTTAAAACTGGAGATTTTGGTTATGAACGCGTCAGTGACACTGATGAAGTTCTCCAGTTGAGGAGGTCCAGATAATCTTTGCTCGCCAGGCTATCGAACGCCACTATCCTGGCACTAATCGATTTCTGGATCATCATTTTAGGGGGAAAGACTCAAAATAATTTTCTGACTAAAATTCTTTTTGTTTAAAAATGGCAACTGGAGAACTCTCCAGTTGGAAACTGGCACTGGACTAATCCTCCAGTGTACATGTTCAGTCTTGTCTTAAAACTGGTGGTCAACCAGATTTCATAACGTTAAAATACTTGGTCAATATTTGTGACACGTGATGGTACTCGAGTGTTTTAACCCACTCAATATCGTCATATGACGTGTTTAAAGTCATTTTTGTAAAAGACAACTGTTTTTTATTGGGAATATGAAAGTTAGTGGGCGCGTGGTAAGTTAAGCCGTCGTAGCATTTAATGCTGACACGGAGAATTAAATTGTTAGTTCAAAATTCAAATTAACTTTTGTAAAAATATCTACAAAATTGAGTTTTGATAATAAAATAATTCTTGGTATTTCATTGGGATCATAATTTTCCTTATAAATACCCCTTATTTACTCCGATCACATTTACTTTCTTTTACATTCTTCATTTACTTCCAATCATCATCAAAATAGCTTCATTCCTCTCTCTGTTTCATAAATCAAAAACCCTAATTCCCAAATTTTCAGTTTCATATTCAAATCTTTCAAAAATGGCACCTAAATCAAGAAGTAGGGATGTAAATCTGCTTACAGTCCCTTATAATCCATCAAACAATGTCAAACGAGCCAGTGGTGCCCCTTCAAATTCCACATCAATAAAATTAAATCCAAACAATCCAATGGCTAGTTTGAGAGGGACTCAAGCCGCCGATACTCTAATCGGGAGAATCCAAGCCTTTTCTTCGTGATTCTCCCCTCGGCGAGTCTTTTTCCCTCAACCCACGCAAGATGTACCATGAGTACTTGTGTGAGTTTTGGTACACAGCAGAACTCTCCGAAGACTGTTCATCTATCTCCTTCACCCTTAAAGATGGATCAGTCCAGTGTACCATTACTGCAGAAACGTTGAGGGATGCTCTGCACCTCAACTACTGGAGACAGGGTGAGTCTCCAGTTGTGATATCCCAAAATATTAATTTTCGCCAGGTACTCCTTGATATGGGAAAAAGTGCGTTCCTTAATGGAACATTGGAAGAAGAAGTGTATGTTAAGCAGACTCCAGGCTTCATCAATGAGAAGCATCCTCACTGGGTCTATAGACTGAACAAAGCTTTGTATGGTCTTAGACAAGCCCCAAGAGCCTGGTATGATACTTTAACTAAACATCTTCTCAAAAATGGCTTTCAAAGAGGTGCAATAGATAATACCTTATTTATCTTGAAAGAAAAAGGTAATATCTTACTGGTACAAATTTATGTTGATGACATTATATTTGGTTCAACTGATGATGCAATGTGTAAAAGGTTTTCTAAAATCATGTCATCTGAATATGAAATGAGTTTAATGGGAGAATTAACATTTTTCTTGGGTCTTCAGATTAAGCAAACTGAAAATGAAATTTTTATAAACCAAGAAAAATATGTCAGAGATTTGTTAAGAAAATACAAATATGATTCAATCCCATCGAAAAACACACCTATTGCAGCACCTTTAAATTTGGACTCTGACCCAACTGGCAAACCAGTGAACACCACTGAATATCATGGTATGGTTGGTTCACTGATGTATTTAACTGCCAGTCGACCAGATATAATGTTTGCAACATGTCTATGTGCCAGATTTCAGGCTAACCCAAAAGAATCACATTTGCATGCTGTTAAGCGCATCTTCAGATACCTGAAAGGGTGTCCTAGCCTTGGTCTTTGGTACCCCAAAGGCTCAGGGTTAGATCTAATGGGTTATTCATATTCAGATCATGCAGGTTGTAAGATAGATAGAAAATCAACAACTGGTGGTTGTCATTTCCTTGGAGGAAAACTGGTAAGTTGGACCAGCAAGAAGCAGACGTCAGTCTCTATGTCCACTGCTAAGGCAGAGTACATTTATGCGGCCAGTTGTTGTGCCCAGATTCTCTGGATCAAGAACCAGTTACTAGATTATGGTAAAAAGTATACAAGGACCCCAATCTTTTGTGACAACACCAGTGCAATTGCTATATCTCACAACCCAGTGATGCACTCTAAGACAAAGCATATTGACATCAGGTATCATTTCATTCATGATCATGTTATGAAAGGAGACATTGAAATTCATTTCATCCCCACTGACAAACAGCTCGCTGATGTTTTTACAAAACCTCTTGATGAGAAAACCTTTAAACATCTCATCAGCGAACTGGGAATGTAAAATCCTTAAAACTGGAGATTTTTGTTATGAACGCGTCAGTGACACTGATGAAGTTCTCCAGTTGAGGAGGTCCAGATAATCTTTGTTCGCCAGGCTATCGAACGCCTTTGTGATACTATCCTGGCACTAATCGATTTCTGGATCATCATTTTAGGGGGAAAGACTCAAAATAAATTTTCTTACCAAATTCTTTTTGTTTGAAAATGGCAACTGGAGAACTCTCCAGTTGGAAACTGGCACTGGACTAATCCTCCAGTGTACAGGTTCAGTCTTGTCTTAAAACTGGTGGTCAACCAGATTTTCATAACGTTGGAAATACTTGGTCAATATTTGTGACACGTGATGTACTCGAGTGTTTTAACCCACTCAATATCGTCATATGACGTGTTTAAAGTCATTTTTGTAAAATACAACTGTTTTTATTGGGAATGTAAAAGTTAGTGGGCGCGTGGGTAAGTTAAGCCGTCGTAGCATTTAATGCTGACACGGAGAATTAAATTTTTTTCAAAATTCAAATTAACTTTTGTAAAAATATCTACAAAATTGAGTTTTGATAATAAAATAATTCTTGGTATTTCATTGGGATAATAATTTTCCTTATAAATACCCCTTATTTACTCCGATCACATTTACTTTCTTTTACATTCTTTCATTTACTTCCAATCATCATCAAACTCTTCATTCCTCTCTCTGCTTCATAAATCAAAACCCTAATTCCCAAATTTTCAGTTTCATATTCAAATCTTTCAATAATGGCACCTAAATCTAGAAGTAGGGATGTAAATCTGCTTACAGTCCCTTACAATCCATCTCAAAATGTCAAACGAGCCAGTGGTGCCCCTTCAAATTCCGCATCAATAAAATTAAATCCAAACAATCCAATGGCTAGTTTGAGAGGGACTCAAGCCGCCGATACACTAATCGGGAGAATCCAAGCATTTCTTCATGATTCTCCCCTCGGCGAGTCTTTTTCCCTCAACCCACGCAAGATGTACCATGAGTACTTGTGTGAGTTTTGGTACACAGCAGAACTTTCCGAAGACTGTTCATCTATCACCTTCACCCTTAAAGATGGATCAGTCGAGTGTACCATTACTGCAGAAACGTTGAGGGATGCTCTGCACCTCAACTACTGGAGACAGGGTGAGTCTCCAGTTGTGATATCCCAAAATATTAATTTTCGCCAGGTACTCCTTGATATGGGAAACAAGGAGTGTTTGGAAAATGGGGTATTAAAAGTCAAAGGTGCTATGACTATGAAGGGCCTTTCACCATCCTGGAGGTACTTCTTCATTCACCTAGTTGAAAGCATTGGTGGGAGTTCTGGTGGATTGGACCAGATCAACTCCACACAAGCAGAGATGGCTTACTGCTTGTGGAATGGACTCAGAGTGGACTTTGCTGATATTTTATTCAGAAGCCTGGTGATTAAACTGAAGGGCTCCAGGGGATTATGCATCCCCTTCTCCAGGTATTTGTCACTCTGTTTTCTACAACTTTTGGGCAGTGAAGAATATCATAATACTCAATCACTGTACACTGTCCCAGAGTTGCTGAGGAATCTTGACTCCCTAACATCTGTCGATGGGGAGGTTGAGATCCCTCAGAGAATGTTGCTGGCATTCTCTAAAACCAATGCACCAGTCCAAGGTGAGTCAGAAAGACAACTGGGCGGGCCTCAAAACAATGAGGGACCCACCAGTTCGTCTGCTGGAATTGTGACCATTGCCGAACCCGGGCAACAGTCTAACCCCTCCAGCTCCAGCGTGTCTGTCCCCTTAACCATCTACCCTGGAGACCTCCCAACAGGTCCTTCAGGTGTTCCAAAGGCAAAAAGAACACGTCGCCCTAGGACTCAGTCAGCACTTGCCACTGACAGTAGAAACCAACCAGCCCTCCAGTTTCCTCCCAACAGAACCTGGAGAAAGTCAAATGGGACAACCGCAAGCAGTCACCCTCGAATTTCTGTAGGAGAGGGTGGTGAAGATGATACTGGGCTACCCCAACCCAGAATAGAGTTAGAGTCTGCACAAAGTGTCCACGGCCTATCTTCTGACACTTCTCTTGCATGAACTGACGACGTCTCTGGCCAGTCACTGCTGGAGACTGAGGTTCCAAACTCTACGGCCGATGATGTTATGATTGTGGATAGAGCAATTATAACTGAGGCAACCCCAGTGACCTCTATCCCTGGTAAAGTTACCCTGGTAACTGAATCTTCAACAGATGCAACCTTCCAGGAAACTGGAGAAGGTCATCTGGAGACTGACCAATCTGGTCAGCCCTCAATTACATTCATGGATCTGGACATGAGTGTTAATGACGAGGAAATCCTTATTGAATCTTCGGATTCTGAAGGTACTGCTTCAGACATTGAGATTTTTGAGTCTTCTGTACAAGATCAAAACCCTTCATCTCATGTCTCGCCTCCAAAAGCTTCAATTTCAATTTTACCATCTCAAGAAAATGAGCTTACTGCAAATCCATTTCCCACTTATAGCTATATATCTGGAAACAGACGTATGGCACCATCACCATCTGGGCAGTTCTCACTCCTTCGAGAAATGCCACCACCGCCACCGTTGGACACACCTGAGCATTCTCAGCATGTCCAACAATTTGAATTTCCTGTCCTTCCTTCTTCCACCACTCCTGTTATTATTCCCTCAACTGCTGCGATGTCAACTGGGGAGGCTTCTCTCAATTTGCCTCCTCCAGTTACTCCAGTGGTAGCTGCTGCTGGTCCAGTGACACGTTCTCCTCCGTCACTGGACACTCAATTTGCCTCCTTCCAAGCCGACATCCAAAACCTTATTCAAAGGGTGGAGGATGTTCAAAAGGCAATTGATAAAAATACCAAGTCCCTCTCCAGATACAACAAGGACACCACCACAAATTCTAAGGTTGTTGATCTGGGGATAAATAAGTTTGCTGAAAATGAGGATCTGGTATTCAAGAAGCTCAATGAGCTGGTCGAAGGCTGTAACAATCTGGCCACTTCTCTAAAGGAAGCCTTGACCTTACTAGACCTTTAAACACCCAGGTATCAATTCACTCTCAGTCTATTGACAAACTGACAACTGAAGTAGAAAATTTGAAGAAAAAGGATGAAGAGGTTAAGGACAAGGTGGTTTCTGGTCTGGATGAAGATTCTAAGACTTTGAATGAACTAAACTGGTCAGCAACAAGTTGCTGCAAATGTTCTGACCCAGTCTAAAGAGACCAACCATCTGTGGAGATCTTTCAGGATGATGTGCACAATATTTAAAGAATGCAAGGACATGCAATCATGGCAGCCTCTTGACCGGTTTCCATCCAGCCATTCCGACTGGGAAGTCATAAGGGCAGGTCTAGATGCTGCCAAGGGGGAAAAACGTGCAGTCCTTGCACCAATTGCAACTGAAAGTACTCCATCTGGAAGTCAAACTGGTAGAGAAATGGTAGTGGCTGCCAGTACTGAAACTGGTGAGCAAAGGGTTGAAGATATGAAGATGTGATTGATATGGGGATGTGTCGTATTTTATACCATTTCCCACATGATTTTAGTACCAATTATTCGTAATTTTTATAGTTTTATATCCAACTTTCGATGCTTTGAGGTAGTGTTGAGTGTTTTCAGGTTGGAGAATGAATATACGGATGAATTGGTTCATTTTGATGATTCATGGAAGAAACGAGAGAAGGATTCGGTTGAAATCAAGTGAAAGACGAAGAAAACGAGAACTGGAGCTTCTAACGCCCGTTAGTCCTGTAACGGCAGTTAGGCATTTCTTTCTGTAACGGGTGGTAACTGCCGTTAGGTGTTCTTCAGAGGTGTAACGCCCGTTACATGTGTAACGGCCGTTAGGGCTTAGAATTTCGCAATTAAAGCTAATTAATGATTAAGGCTCGTTACTGTAGCGTGTAACGCTCGTTACACCTTGTAACGGCCGTTACACGGGGTTTTGATACATTTACCTGGCTAGGGTTCAGATGGATGTACGTTTTTCATTAGACTTTTTCTTAGCATAACACATAGTTTTTGGTATTTTGGAGCAAACAAGCTTTTAGGGTTTTTCATCTTGGAGCTTTGGATTGTAATCATTATTGCTACCAGATTATTCGCAATTCATTGGTATAATATGATTTCTTCTATTCTTGTTCGTTTTGATTCAATTATTATGAGTAGCTAAATTATTTAACACCCGCTTGGATGGTGAACATGTCATAGGGTCAATTTAATGTTACTTGCATTTGTTGAATAAGATTTTTATGTTTAATCGCAGATCCGCATTTATTTGAGTTTAAATATTGTTCTATCTTTTATATTAATTAATTGATGATTGTAATTAGAAGTTCGGGAGAAATCTATGTCATTGTCAATTGGTTTATGAAACGATTAATCGGTCTTTAATTAATCAAAAGTCGTTGGAGTTCGAGAGAAACTAGCGATAAAGATTTAAACAATTAAATTCATTTTGAGTGTGTAAACATCTATGATAGAGGGATCTGATTAGGTGAATAAGCAGTTCGGAGAAAGCTTTTAAAGATTAAATCATAAAATCAACTTAGGTTCTTAATGCTTAATTGTTTGAGTAGAAATTATTCGCGGGAGCGATAACTATATTTCGAGCAATTAAAGTTTCAAGTATAACGGGAGTTCATCTTGACTACCTTTTAAGTGTTCAACAACGCAAGTAATGTTTAGACCCGATGATTGACATGTAAGCTGATCCAAGTAGGTGTCTTTCAATATTATTGTCTTTAAAATCATTTGGATTTCCTTTCGATTAATCCTTTGGGATTACTAATTATTGACTAACTTTTGCAAAGTGACAATTCGGTCACAACCCCCCTTTTACTTGAATTACTTAATGTCAACAATTACTTAGTTTTAGTCCCTGTGTTCGATCCTGGACTTACTTTTAGCTATACTATATACGAACGGGTCCACTGCCCGAGAGTGTGTAGTAGTCAGTTTTAGGGGTATTTCTTGTTTATAAATTTTAAACTCGATTTTACACATCAAGTTTTTGGCGCCGCTGCCGGGGACTTAATTTTAAGTAGTTTTATTTTGTAGTTCGATCCTTTTTCACATTCATTTGTGAGAAAGTTATTGCTTTATTAGATAGTTGTATTTTATTTCATTTCAATTATACCACAGGTGCGGTTGACGGTTTGTTTGTGGTGGGTGTGCAGGTTCTTGTTAGTTGATGAACACAAGAGCTTCTGGCCGACCTTTGTTTAGCCCATTGTCTAATCCAGGGAAAGTCAGACGTCGACTTGTGTCAAGAATTACCAGGAACCATTCACACCAGTCAAAATAGATTTAGAAACCGAAACCAGTGTCCCACCCGTTCAGGATTTAGAAGATCAGTTGGTTAATAAGTTGAAAAAAGCAGGTAAAGTATTTGGGAGTGGAGAAGATTCAGATTCAGAAGAAGAAGAGAAAATCCAAACACCTGAACCGAGTACTATTGTCATACCTAGAACCAATCTTAATATTAACCAACAACAAAGGGGTAGAAGAATGGGTGATGAACAACCGGTAGATCCGAATGCCCGTCCGTACGGGGAGAGAAGAAGAAATATACCGGCGGACCGGGGCACAGCTATTCGCCCTCCGAATATTTCAGTGGATTTCTCTTTGAAAGGGAATCATCTCAAGAGTGTGGAAGAAGATAAGTTTGATGGGATTCAAAGAAATGACCCATATGCACATCTTGAGAGATTTGAGAAGATATGTAGGCTTATCAATATGGAGTACAGGGACAAGCAGAAGCCGTTAAGTTGGAACTATTTCCTATGACTCTCATTGGAGATGCATCTTCATGGTTTAAGGAGTTACCGAAAACTCATTTACCACTTGGGCCGAACTTCGGGAAGGCTTTATTGATGAGTTTTATTCGGTTAGAACTCAAAGACAATTAGAAAACAAAATCAGAGGTTTTTCTCAAGAACCCGGTGAAGATGTGGTTGATGCATGGAAAAGGTTCAAGGAAATGTTAGAAATTGCCCCGGACATAGTATGGGCACTGAAGAAAGCTTCGAGATTTTCTATGATGGTTTGGATAGGAAAACAAAAAAGGGAGCTCGGTTATGCATTTGGGGGTAGTCTAAACAACATTTCCCCAAATGAAAGATATAAGATACTTGAGGATATGGCTAGAGAGTATTCTACAAGGATGAGGACCGTGATAAGAGATCTAGTAGAACCACCGTGGCTAAGGTGGAAAGTAGTGATGACTCTAAGCTTATCACCGAAGTCAAGGCTCTCTCAAAGCAAATGAATGAGAGATTTGATAGTCAAGATACTAGATTCAAGAGCCTTGAGAGAGATGTTAAGGTTATGGCCGACGGGTGTGAGCATTGTGGAGACTTGCATTATACGGAGGATTGCCCGGATAAACCAGTTCAAGATGTTAGTTACGTTCAGAATCAAGGGAATTTCAACCAAAATACCGGTTATCAAAACCGGCCATCAGGTAGTTCTTACCCTTCTTCTTCTTTTGTTAATGCTAACACTTCTGGTTATGGTGGTAACATGTTTAGTAGGTTCACCAATCAAAGAGGCCCGGATCCGGAATTAAGAGACATAGTGAAGGAGTTCATTGGTGCCCAAAAGGCAACTAATGAACAAGTTGCGAGAGTCAAAGAAGGTGATTCATGTTTTGGACGCTTTGACTACTCGCTTGGATGGACTTGGACATAAGTTGGATCAAGGAGCTAAGAATCAACAAGCTACCATCAAAGATTTAGAAGGAAGACTTGAGAGGCTAGGAAACTCGAATAGGCAGCCCGGTACTCTACCGAGCAACACTCAACAGAATCCAAAGCCTCAATTCAATAACCAAGGGCAAAGTAGTCAAGGATCGGGATAGAAGTACACCCCTCCAAATGCTCGAAATGAGCAAGTGAATGCCATCACTACAAGGACGGGTAAGACTTATGATTCTGCAAACCCTTTACCTAATGATTCTTCTCCACTTGTGCAGGTTAATGAAGAAGAGGAGACGGTTGATGAAGAAGTTGAGATGGAACCGAACCAAGCCGTGCCGAATACCGGCCGTTCCATCCAAACCCGCTGAGAAACCGACGGTGAAGCCTTATCAACCAAAGATTCCATTTCCTCAACGGTTGAGGAAAGAAAAAGTCAAGGAACATTTTAAGAAATTTGTTGATCTTATTCAATCTGTGAATATTACTGTTCCTTTAGTTGATTTGCTTGCAGGAATGCCTAATTATGCAAAGTTCCTCAAGGAACTTGTAAGTGACAAGAAGAAGCTTGAAGAGGCTAAAACTGCAGTCCATGACCTCGAATGCTTCAGCCCAATCATTTCAGAATCAACTATCCTCCAAAATGGAAGATCCAGGGAGTTTTCTAATTGCTTGTTCTTTTGGTGCTTATTTGTGTGAGGCATTGGCCGATCTTGGGGCTAGTATAAACTTGATGCCTTATTCTGTTTATAGGAAGTTGTCTCTAGGAGAGTTGACCCCTACCCGCATGAGCATTAGGCTCGCGGATCGTTCTTTCCAATATCCCATGGGGATAGCGGAAAATTTGCAAATTAAGGTGGGGCATATGATATCAGCGTTGATCTTGTGTATCCTTGGATGCGCACGTTATGGCAACCCCAGTCCCGAACTGGCCACCCCCGAAACAACTAGGCCCGACCATTTCTTATGACCGCGGATGCTATCATCCGGGTTAAGGCTAAGGAAATTTCCCTAGGTGTCGGTAATGACCGAGTTGTTTTTAATGTTGATAGAGCACTAAAGCATCCTTACTCTTGTGATGAAACTTGTTTCAGGTTAGATGTGATTAAAGAAGAAGATGCTTTGGAGAAAGAGCTCATGGATTTCTTGGATATGGAAGAAGGAAGCATTGCTAGCTTGCAGTGAAGAGGAGCAAGAATTGGTTGGAGAAATGATGCAAGAGATTATGGCATTAAGTGTTGATGAAACTCCACCGGAAGATGAGACCTTTGAAGAGATCACCACTAGTGATAGCACACGGCGTGCTAACCTTCGGTAG
>CM067167.1:266180494-266230684 GCA_034093135.1 Erigeron breviscapus
GCAAGGAAAAGCATACAAGTGCCAGTGGAAAGGAACAACCACAAGAAAAAGGACAATATGAGTAAGTCCAATTCCTCTTTATGATGACTAATACGGCGCTCGTAAACAAGTCAGTAAAACACGCTCCTTCTTCGCTTCCAGGAAAGGGAAATACTTCAACCTAAAGCATATCACATCCAGCTCAGGCTGCGGATATGCAACAAATGGCCAAAACGATCTAACGAATCCAGCTATCACGTCCAGCTCAGGCTGCGGATATGCAACAAATGGCCAAAGCATCCTAATGAATCAGCTATCACGTCCAGCTCAGGTTGCGGATATGCAATAAAGGAAAATGATCATGTAAAAGCAAGCTATTCCGTCCAGCTCAGGCTGCGGTATCGATCGGGCCTCTACCGCGAGTATGATCGATAAAGCATATTCAACTAAATAATAAAGTGAAGTATAATACTTCCCGCAAATCCCCCCTGCCTGGTCCTGGCCACAGGGCGGCATATTAAAAAAGAGAAGGTCAAAATAAAACCAACTAGTCCCTGTCCAGCACAGGCTACAGGAAAATATACTAAGCCCTGTAACGAGGTTTTGGAGCATAAGCAAGAATTTATCCTGCAGAAACGAACGCGGCACAACCTGCTAGGCTGAGAAAAGAAAAGCACCCAACCAAGCAAGGCGAACAAACATAAAGCGGGAATTAGAAGAGGTCATATATACACTGGCACATGCAATGTACCCAAAAATAGTATGTTCAACTGGCTAACACAAACCAGCACAAACCACAAAAGTTAAATGTTCAAGGGCATCTACCCTAAAAAGCCACGCAGGGCTAACCACACAACAATCAAGGGGCATCATCGGGAAGGACAACAAGCTCTAACAAAAGGATCTCGGCAACAGGAAGAGAGAAACAAGAGGCCAAGTGACTAAGGAATGGAAAATCTTTACTAGCAAGAGTGTCCGCATCTGAGAGCAACTTGAAGAATGCATGGGGTTTGTAAACAGGCAAGGAAGCCAAATTCGTACCCTCTTTGAAGAAGGATCGAAGAACACCGATAGCACGATGACCACCGGCATCCATAACAACCTTCTGCACCGCCCCCATCTCCTCATTAAATTCGTCGCTTTGTAGAAACTTCCGGACAAGCGATGGAAGCCCCTCCAGCAACGTCCGCTTTTGATCAGCAGACTCCTCCAAGTTGCGACGTAACACATCATTCTCAATCCTAAGTCGATCAGCCTCCAATGCTAAGTCAGAAGAGCGAGCCTTCTCAGCCGCCAGCTCTGCCTGATACTCCCCGGCTTGACGAAGAGCCTCTTCACATTTACCCTGCCAAACCTCCAACTCAGAACAACGCAACGTCAACTTCTCCAAGTCCGACCGAAGAGACGATGTATCCTCACCGGAACCCTGATGGGCGGACAACTCCCTCTGCAACTCCATATTCTTTATTAGCAAACGACGCCTATGCTCATTAACAATAGATAGACGCCGCATGAAGTCGGACTACAAGAAGCAAACAAAGAGAATGAGAATGCATAACAAACTATAAACGACACACGACGAAAACAAGTAATAATAATAAAAAACACATGTATATATATACCTGAACAGCAATCAGGTCGATCAGCGAATGGTTAGCAAAATCAATGAACTTAGCCTCCTCCATACACTCCGCAGCCTCCATCCTGGAAGGAACCATGATATGGGAAACATAATCAAAACGTTCCTTCGAAGTGTCCAACAAACTGGTACTCGAAACATGCTCGAAGGAAGGAAGAAAGAGGTCAGGAGCATTTCCCTCAGAGGAATCCGGAGAAGGCACAACAGTAGGAGTACCCTCAGAGTCCTCAACCATTGCCGCTCCCAATACCGGATCCCCTCCATCAGAAGGAATGGGAGGAGTAGCAACTTGCTCAACGGAAAGAACCAAAGGAGAGGAAGGCGGCCTACGAGCAGACCTCTTCTTACGATGCCTCGTTGACTCCTGACAAGAAGTCCCAACACTCGCGACCTTGCGTTTACCAAGAACCGAAGAAGAAGTACCAACCTCAACCTACAACTGACTAGTAGCATGATTGGAGACAACAACTGGACTATTACGTGCGGCATCACCAGCATCAACAGCAACATCATGGTTAACAACTAAGCGACCAGCAAAATCTACATACTCAATCTCCGTCGCATCATCCGGATCCAGATCAAAAGAAACATTGCCATGGTTACCCCAAAAGTAGCGACCCAAGTCCAAGATTAAAAAATAAATGAATACTAATAAATATAATAATCAATAGTAATAAATACACATGTATAAGTACAATAATAAATATGGGAGTATCGAAAGTACCTTCTCCATCCGCACGGATAACAGGAGTGGCCGGATAGAAAGCCCAGGTAGAGGAAAGACGGGCCACATACAGCACAGCTTCCGGAAGTACACGGTAACGAACGGGCCTGGCTATCATCCTGCCCCACAAGGCCGTATCAAAACCGCCATGAGGAAACGGATCAGCCATAGTACCTCTAGACTGCTTCTTCATAACACCGGCCCAGGGAAAAGCCGGACGGATAACCGAACTAGAAACAAAGAAGAATTTACTTTTCCACCCTTTAAGTGAATCCGGAACCTTAGTCAAGCACTCACCAGCACCACTATCAGCACGCCTTTCAAAGGTATACCAAGAGCCAGCCTTACCAAGACGAAAGAAACAACGAAAAAGCGAGACCGTAGGCTCACCACCATGTGCACGGCAAGCAACCTCAAATAATGCTATTCGACAGTTAGCAAAGGGATTCAACTGAGAGACATGAACCCGAAAGTGATCAAGGACGCTAAGGTAGAAGTCCGTAAACGGAAGACGAAGATTCCCAATCTCAAAAGGAGCAAAATACAAGGTTACCATACCGGGAGGGGGATGCTCCGCCGTATCATCCGGACCCGGAGCCATATACTGGAAGTTGGTTGGAAACCTATACTTGGATAAGAAACACGCCACATGATCTGGGGTAACGGTACACAGTTGCGTACCAATATCATTTTTTACAGCAGCCATAGGGTCCGGTGGAGGTAATAGAGCGAAGAAAAAAGAATAAGAAAGTAAGAAGTGAAAAAGGAGGGGTGAAAAGTCTTTAAATAAGCAGAGAAGGACAGGTTCTGCACGATGAAGGGACGTTTTAGCGGACAAAACCTTAACAGACGCCACGTGTCTCTGAAACTGAAACGGCGTGACAGACGCCATTATTACGACATTAATGGACTAGAAGACAAAACGTCTACTCACAGAAGACAACTTGGCGCCACGCGCACGCGTGACACGCCAAGCTGGGGGGCATGAAGGCATAACTCCGTGGTTATTTCAGCAGCAAAATGCGTAAAGGCCGCAAAAATAAATTTAAGATTGATTAAAGCTTAGCATTTCAATAGCACAAAATGCCAAGCTGGGGCTTGATGGTGCATCGTCATGGCACCCTTGCCAGGACCGTCCCCGGAAAGATAACCGGAGTGAAACAAGAGCGCACTAGGTCCGAGCAAGCGTCCGGTAGAAGGACGGGCGGCGGTTAGAGCTAACTAGGCTACGATGGTACTACCCCAAGTACTGTTCCCACAAGATTGGTCCCCCATACTGACACTACAAGACAAACAACACGTTCGAGGATCCCCATTGGATCGTACAAAGGATCGAGGGCCCGACCTCGATCCACAACCCCTATAAATACCTATCCCAAATCCACATTTGGGACATGACACTACTCACATACCCAAAATACTTGGTGGCGTGGATGACGAATCCTTCACCGTAAGGGAATCGCCAACAAGTATCCGCAACCTTCCCGTCTTGTCCTCAGCGAGATTAACCCCATGTACCTAAGCGAGAACTCTTGCTTAAACAGGTTACAACTTCAGGAGATCAAAAAATCCAACTGCATTTCTTTACCTCTTTCATCATCTGACATCTTTCCTTCTTTTTTTCTTCAAACTGCAACTTTTTTATTTAGCTAATTATTACAAATTAATAAACAAAAGTAACGAATTTGCCAATAAAAAAGAAGTTGGAAAAAAGGGGTTAACTGGAATCGATATTGATATGGTGTTAATCTTCATATGTTTCGTTCTTTAATTTATACTTTATCTATTTGAATTTTATATACCATACTTCGATTTTGAATTATATATTTTGAGACGGCCGGTAATGGACGGGCTTGAAGACTAGTACATATAGATAAGATTAAGGTTAACATATGAGAAGAATAGATGTTCGCAATAAGACGCACAGCTACCGGCTAAGCTGGTAGTTTAAAAATAAAAATACGTAGTAGTAAAAAAGGAAAAAAGAAATAAGAAAAAGAAAAAGAAGAAGCTATTTGTAGGTAGCGTCGGCAAGTTAATAGGATCAGTGAGAGAGTATTTGTATCTCCCCCGCCAAAAAGCCATGAAGTTAGCTAGCCACAAACACCTCCCTGAAATCAGCATATTTCTACACAAACATTCCGATTACTCAGGTGTTCTTTACTACTATGTCTCACTCATCTCACCAGATCCTAAGAAATTTTCAATCTCTAACTCATCATCATCATCATCGTTGCCGGAATCTCATTTCCCATACTTCCGGCCATTTTCCGATCACGACCGCAATGCGTGGTTCCCTTTAAATATTCAATGTGATTGAGCTTTGATTTCAGTGTTGCGATGGTACGTCTGTTGTTCCTATTACATAATAATTTTTGATTCGAGATAACTCTTGATATTTATGTATATATATATATATATATATATAGATATTTATGTATATATATAATGTGAATGAATTTGGATTAATTTCGGGTTACGTGTGTATATATACACACATGTTCGAGTTTTTATTGTGATTATATTTAGATAATTGAGAATTTGAGATCTATATTTGTGCGGTTTTTTCTAATAGAAGAGAAAATAAATATGTAGAAGCTTACTACACTATTTAGGGCTAAATGCACCCAAAATGTATCAAACTCGTTTCGCTTTGTTGTACTGTGTGTATTTGACTGTTAATTCATTGCTATTGTATGTATGTGACCTCGTGTGGAGGGGATTTTGGATGTATAACTCAGCTCAGAATGACTGCATGCTTTGGTGTGAAATTTGTAGAGATCTTTTTTGTACAATTATCTAGTAACTTTTACTAGTATAATTTTAGATACATTTATGGGTAAAAGGGGATTTACCCTAATTAGCTTATTTAAGATACATATATATGTAAAGACAAAATTGCTGTATTTAACTATGCATCAAACTTTCAGATATTTTTATTATTTTTTCTGACCTCATATAGTATGTAAACTGATGATGTGTCTCTGTTTTTAGTTATGACATGGTATGTCTATGGTTGCTACGTCATTTAAGAAACTAGTGGCTTGATGAAGAGGTCATAGTATGTACATACAATACAAAGTTTTTGGAAGTTTAATACATACATTAGAAACTTTGTAAGTTTAATATGTACAATATCACATGGTGACAAGTTCAATACATTCCCAGATAATGTACCCTTTTATGAAGCTCTAAATTTTGCACAACTAGTAAGATGTGAGGCTGAATGTAAGGGGCTAGACTCGTATACTACACATGTTATTACTTCTCCATTCCTGTTGACCGAAAAGAATAATATACAATGCCTTTCATCTTTGAAATACACAATCGAGAGTCAAGTTGTGTGTAGTATAATACTAATGACTATGGAATAAGGTTTAGTATTTGTGTGGTGCGTGGAAGACTTTGTACAAGTATCTGAGAATGAACTTATAAATACTATGATAATGGAACATCAAGCAACATGCATAATTTTAGTTCATTTTCGGTGGATATGTAATTCTTTCTATATAACTTCTACATTATGGTAATTGGATGTTTCTGATACATGGTATAGCTTGCTTGAATACTGCAATTAAAGGACAATTTTTTTTTTTTTGTTTTTGAATGAAGGTGTATATATGCTTGATTAAACGTGATCTGATGGGTCGAATTAAATGTGCAGGCTGGTACAGTTAATATCATCCTAGGTACCCATGTATGGGCAGAAGACCAATCAGTATGCTGGATTGATGGACAGGTTACGAAGATCAATGGACAGGAAGTCGAGATCGAAACAACTGATGGGAGGAAAGTAAGATGATCTTATACTCTTTCTCCTAAGCATAATTTATGATTTTAACAAATTTAATCGACTGCTCTATGGGGAGGTGAAAGTCGAAGTCAAAAGTAAAATACTAATTTTTTTAGTTCTGTAGTTCCCTCATAAGTTACCATTGACAGGTCACAGCAAACTTATCAAAAATATACCCCAAAGATGTGGATGCGCCTGCTGGTGGAGTTGACGATATGACCAAGCTTTCTTATTTGCATGAACCTGGAGTACTGCAAAATCTATCCACCAGATTTCAACTCAATGAAATCTATGTAAGGAGATTCTCTATGTCCAATTCATTTTTCTCTTTGTTGTTAATTTTCCAAGGGAAAAAGGAACTTATATGGCTATGGGCTATGGCAATGTTGTATAATACTCTGATATAATGGCAGACTTATACCGGAAATATCCTCATTGCCATTAATCCATTCCAAAGATTACCTCACTTGTATGAAACTCATATGATGGAACAATACAAAGGAGCACCATTGGGGGAACTAAGTCCTCATGTTTTTGCGATTGCAGACGTTGCTTTCAGGTAATCTCCTTTTCATTTGCAGTATGAAAACTTAGCATATCTGTGACTATGTAAACATTTTTACTTGAGGTGAATCAGGGCAATGGTTAAGGAAGGGAAAAGCAACTCGATCTTGGTTAGTGGTGAAAGTGGGGCTGGTAAGACTGAGACTACTAAAATGCTAATGCGCTATCTTGCCTATTTGGGTGGTCGTAAAGGCACTGAAGGACGGACAGTTGAACAACAAGTTCTAGAAGTAAGATTTCTACGTCTTATATACAAGGTTGTAAATAACGCCGACCACCTTTAAGGATAAATCTCATTTCGCGGAGATATATCGGCGTTATAACGGAGACTATAAATTATAAAGGAATATCTTTTTTAAAAGATATATATTAAGAATATCTCTACAAAATAAGTCAATAACCATAGAATACTAAAAAGTCTAACATAAAATATCTATGCTTTATTTTTATATGATTATTTTATTTGTTTAAATTTACAACAATAATGTACCTACCAAAAAATGTTGGTGGTTTTATTTGAACCAAGTCATTTTTCTGTTTCATAAGATATTTGTATTGGTTTCAAAATCAAAGTTGGCATAATAAACACAAAATCATTAGGTTAAATATATGTATCTATCTATTATCCATGGCCCCAGCCTCGTTAAGTTCGTTATTTGACCCTTATTGACTGCAACCTTTAAATCTACCCTACAAGACACATAACGTAACGGTAGACCACCTTTAAGCATTATAACGCCTTTATAACGGCCTTTAAAACCTTTATTTACAACACTGCTTATATATTTTGTAATGATTTACTGAAATATACATGTTCTAAAGTAACTAAGCAATTAACTAGCTCATTTAGGTAATGCACAGATTCGTTACTAGCAAAAGTAAACTACATATTGATTCCTTTAATTGAGATCCATATGCGCAAAAGATCTGATGCAATGATTATATTGGGAGGAGGGGATGACAAGTAGCATGCAACAACTACTACCGTGGCCTAAGCTCTGAAGTAGCTATGTATTGTGAATTACTGTGGGCCCTTGCTTTTTTACCAAAACTGACATTGGATTTCAATTGATAATGGACCCCTGTTTAGGTTTTCATACCCGACCATGATTTGATTAGTAGTCAGGGATACTGTATATATCAAACATTCAAACCACAAGCCAGGAAAAGAACTCAATGTTGGGATATCCAGGTAGACTTATTGGGTTGGTAGATGTCATGTTAATCTTGGCTACCTTCAGATGTCAGCCATATTTAGAAACATCATATCTAAGAGGGATTCACTCATTTTTGTGGAGCAAGTACTGCTTTCATTCCCATTTTTGTATATATCATTCAATTAAATTCGTGATGTCTATTGTGACATATCTGTCATTATCTGCACTTGTAGTAGATGATAAGGCTTCTAGTAGCCAACTAACCACTCATCCCAAAACTTGAGCAGGAGTAGATGATAAGGCTCCTAGTAGTCGCTCTCCAAAAACTCTCTAAATGAAATTATGCAGGCTTGGACTTATTTTCTTTCTATTTCTAACTAGCAACTTATTTAACTCTCTTGATTAAATGTTTTATCCTCAGTCAAATCCAGTTTTGGAAGCATTCGGAAATGCAAAAACTGTAAGAAACAATAACTCAAGGTGCGGTACTCTAATTTTATTACAACAGAAATTTAATAACATTTATTCAGTGTGGATTTTTGATGCCTTTGATCCATCCTCATTGCAGTCGTTTCGGAAAGTTTGTTGAGATTCAATTTGATAAACATGGAAGAATATCTGGAGCAGCCATCCGAACATACCTCCTTGAAAGATCTCGTGTTTGCCAGATTTCTGATCCTGAGCGCAACTATCACTGTTTTTATCTTCTATGTGCAGCACCTCAGGAGGTACATTTACATGCACTGCTCATTTTTAGCTGATTATGAATACTAAACTCTTTTCAAAATTTTCAGGAAGTAGAGAAATATAAATTGGGAGAACCTAAGACATTTCACTATCTCAATCAATCAAATTGCTACCAACTTGTTGGTGTAAATGAAGCTCAAGATTATCTTGCGACTAGAAGAGCCATGGATGTTGTTGGAATAAGTGACCAGGATCAGGTCTTAGGATCTTCATACCGTGTCTTTCTGTGATTTGTGCAATACTAATGGAAACTGCAATAACATGTTCCCCTACTGTGTATCTTCCAGGAAGCAATTTTTAGACTTGTAGCTGCAATTCTTCATCTTGGTAATGTTCAATTTGTCAAAGGAAAAGAGGTTGATTCATCACTCTTGAAAGATGACAAATCGAAATTTCATTTGCAGACGACCGCAGAGCTACTCATGTTAGTTTTGAACTTACATATTTCTAATGTTACTTTCATTGGTAGATTTATATGTGTGTCTTGATATATGTGTGTATTTGGGTATTTATCCTTTATAATTTGCAGGTGTGATCGTGCTGCGCTGGAGGATGCACTACTAAAACGTGTTATGGTTACCCCAGAAGAAGTTATTAAAAGAAGTCTTAATCCTGAAGCGGCAACTACTAGCAGAGATGGTTTGGCCAAGACATTATATTCCCGTTTATTTGACTGGTACTTTGAGCCTTTTCTGGGAGTTGGATTTACCTTGCATTTGCAGATCGTATTTTCTTAGTACATTGTTCTGTGGGCATTTATTAAATTATTTTGAATCACTATTGTGTTTCTTAAGGTTTATGTTGATTAAACTCTGCAGGTTAGTTGATAAAATTAATATGTCTATTGGACAAGATCCAAATTCAAAATCTTTGATTGGTGTTCTTGACATCTATGGTTTTGAAAGCTTTAAGCAAAATAGGTAAAATCTGATTTGGTGGAAAACTCATTTTTAATAAAGCCTTTTCAGTTACTTGATTATGATCAACAAGAGTTGTTTTGTGCAGTTTTGAACAATTTTGTATTAATTTCACCAATGAGAAGCTTCAACAGCATTTCAATCAGGTGTGACTTCCAGGATTTTGTTGATATAATTGGTTATAGTCCTTTTTTTTTTGAAGCTATCTCTGATGTTTATTGTTCTTTTTGGTTCATATAGCATGTGTTCAAGATGGAGCAAGAGGAATATACCAAAGAGCAGATTGACTGGAGCTACATAGAATTTGTAGATAATAAAGATGTCCTAGAACTTATTGAAAAGGTTCACATAACTTCCTTATTGTCTTGATATTGTGAAATTATCTCTAAGCATACAGTAGTGTAGACTTAGAGGCCAAAGAGCTTCATAACATATCTATTTGGCCAAGTGATTAATTTATAGTGACTCGGAGAGGATTATCATGGTTTAAAAATGGGTGGCCTTTGTTAAATTGTCATGCAACAGTTAGATCATCCATTGTTAAATTGAATACACATTGTATGTTTTAATATAGCCTATTTGATTATTTATATGTATAGAGTCATGACTGCATTCTTCTTTGTCTTTAAAAGCAACACAGGGTCCAACAAAACATGATCCTCCTTGAAATGATACTGTATTGGCCCGTCTGCTAGAAAATTGAGAAATGAAGCTTTCTTATTGATAGTATTAAGTTTCTATACCTTTCCATGACAATACTGATGCACAGTCACTATCCCTGCTGTCCTTTCGTTTACTCGGTAATTCTATCTATAATAAAGTTATTTAGACCAACATAACTTACCTCTTAAAAAAAAAAATTTGACCAGCATAACTGATATTTATTGTTGTGCTATTGAGTTCATCTTATTGCCAGGTCCGACATCTATTTATCAGTAAGAAATGTCATATATGTGATCATTACTATACACGGATTATTGACATATTGTATAGCCTGCAATCCAAAGTAACGTTAGATTACATTTGCAGAAACCTGGTGGAATTATTGCTCTCCTTGATGAAGCCTGGTACGCTGTGTTTTACAGTTCATACACACACAGACTTATATGTTGTTTCAGTTTCCTATGCATTTACTTGCAACCCGGGGGTCGGGGGGGGGGGGGGGGGGGGGTTCTAGGAATGGAATATTTTATTACAGCTTAGTCTGCAATACCAAATTAGCCTTCTCTTATCTTACGATGTTTATTGTGTTTACAGTATGTTTCCAAAGTCAACCCACGAAACATTTTCACAGAAACTTTATCAGACATTTAAAAGTCACCCACGTTTTATCAAACCCAAGTTGGCTCGCAGTGATTTCATTGTTTCTCATTATGCTGGAGAGGTAAATAAACCTTAGATATCTGCTATGTACATAGTTGCTAGTTTTTGCCCAAACCTGAAGTATTCGCTTTACGTTTATATTCAGGTTCAATATCAATCTGAACTATTTTTGGACAAAAACAAAGATTATGTTGTTCCTGAACATCAAGATTTGTTGATGGCTTCAAAGTGTTCCTTTGTAGCTGGACTGTTCCCTCCGGTCCCTGAGGAGACAAATAAATCTTCAAATAAATCTGCGAAATTTTCATCTATAGGCTCTCGCTTTAAAGTAAGTTCTCTCTTGAAATATTCCTACAGCCCCACGCTGACTTTAAGGGGGTCTTTGGACTCTCCTTGCAAAAAAATATATTTCGAATAATAGAGAAGATTAAGAATAATAGAACATAAATGTCTATGAAAATTTACTGAATTTAACTATTTATTAGTATTATCAAATTCATTTTGCTTTTTACCCAATCCAACCCGACCCGTTTTCTTTGTCTCAAGCAAGCCATCAAGTCAAGGTTCGCAGCTCGAAGACCCTCCTAACATCAAATCCTAGATCCGTCACTGCCTACAGCAGGCTTGGCTTTTAGAAAGAAATTAATTAAATGGAGCATACTCATAGACCATGGCATCTCCAAAAAGAATGGAAGAAAACTAGAGGATAGATAGATCATAAATGATGTCAATAACTTGGAAATCTTCACTTTGAGAAAACTTCTGATATTGTTCTTTTTATGCAGCTACAACTTCAATCATTGATGGAAACTCTGAATTCTACAGAACCCCATTATATTAGATGTGTGAAGCCAAATAATCTTCTTAAACCCTCCATATTTGAGAATGCCAACATCATGCAACAATTACGTTGTGGGGTGAGTGAACTTGAAGTAACAATATTCCAACTTCTTTTAATAAATCTTAATCTCACGTAGAGGGCTTTTTACTTATCGTGAAGGGTGTTCTAGAGGCAATCCGTATAAGCATGGCTGGATACCCCACTCGCAAGAGTTTTTTTGATTTCCTCAATAGATTCAGCCTTCTCGCTCCGGAGGTTTTGGGAGGGAAGTAAGTATAAGTCATTGTTTTATCTTTACTAGAACAATGCATTGGTTATTACACTGACTTTGTTACTTCCACTGATTTTGTTACTTACGTCATCAGTCTTGATGCAAAGGATGCATGTAAAAAGATTATTGACAAGATGGGGCTTGAGGGTTCTCAGGTAACATAGCTTTTCCCTGCTTATAGAGGGAGCGGAGGGAGGAGCTTACATTTCAAAATTATAGTCACGATTCCTGTTATCTGTTTCACTTTTATTTAACTTGGTTATCCTTGACAAGAAATTTGAGATTGATGGTCAGTTCTGTTGTTATGATCATGCATCAATATATTTGACTTTATCATCTCTCTCTATCTGGCACCTTTTTCCTTTTCAAGTTGTAATGAGTAGGTAAAATGATAGTGACAAGCTTAATAGATGGACCAGGGTGTCAATGCCTTCATAGTTTAGCAGAACATTACATGGGTTGAACCGTTGTATCTATTGGCATGCCATAGTGTCTGATGATCTAAACATTTGTCATGTCATAAGTCTTCACCAAAGGTTTTTCTTCACTTGCTTTGACCTATTAATTAATGTTCTCGAGCAATTTTATCTTTCTTATTCTCTCCTTTGACCTTCTGAAGTAAGTTAATTAGACAACTGTTGCTTGAGATTACCAATCTAATATGTTCATATACACTTATAATTTCTTATTGCAGACTATTCGTATCTCAACTTGCCAGTGAACACAAGAGATAACCAGTAGCTAGACGGACAATAGCTTAAGATATTCCAGTGTTAATAATAAATCTGATAGGTGGTTAGATTCATTTCAAGTTAGTTCTATCCACATAAGATAGGAGATTAACAAATTCAGGGATTATATACATGATCAGAGAGAATTTATGGTCATAGGACATTCCCTGAATTCTTTTTCTTATTTATTTTCTCTATTCCGTCAACTGTTTCATCCCTTTTCAAAAACTAAAAAAGACTGGTCACGAAAAGGATTCTGCATAGTTTTCTTGTTTGTAAACTTTTAGTTTTTAACTTTATTTCAAATTTCCCTGCGCTTAAATAGTTATATGAATGTCTTGGCAGATAGGTAAAACAAAAGTTTTCCTTAGGGCTGGTCAGATGGCAGAACTAGATGCACGGAGAGCTCAAAAACTCAATACTGCTGCCAAGAAAATTCAAAGAAAGATAAGAACTCACATCGCTAGGAACCGTTTTCTTTCTTTGAGGAAAGCTTCAATTTCGATGCAATCTCTATGCAGAGGTTTGTCTTTTAGATAACTTCACCACATGAAATACTTTTTGCTATATAATTCGATGATTCCTGGCATATTTTTAGAAATATATCTTGTAGCATATAAAATTGCATTTTCCTTTTTGTGCATGCTTGCCTGCATAGGGTTTTTTCATTTATCTTGTAATTAATGCCACTAACCCTTTCTTTCGGTTGTTTCTACTAGGAAAGCTTGGTACTAAATTGTTCGAACACATGAAAAGGCAGGCTGCTTCACTAAAAATACAGAAAAATTATCGGCGACACTCATTTTGGATGGCGTACAACAGACTCAAGTTCTCAGTCACTGTTCTCCAGACAGGTTTGCGAGCGATGGCTGCTCGTAATGAGCTCAGACACAAGAAAACAACTAAGGCGGCCATTCTTGTGCAAGTCAGTACCTGGTATCGACATATTGCATATAAATTCAAAATATATTCCATTTTCTCTAATTCATTAATGCTTGCAGGCAAATTGGCATCGTCATAGAGACTTTAAATACTATAAGAGACTGATGAGGTCAGCAGTTGTTACACAAACCCGATGGAGAGGGAGAGTTGCTAGGAGAGAGCTTCGGAAGCTTAAGATGGTTCGTTTCTCTCATGCATTATTTTAAAATTCAACTTTCATGGATATATGTTATGTTCTTATGCTTTGTTTGGTTAAACTAAGGCCGACACTCCATTATCAAGGTGATATTAATAAAGAGAACTGGGGACAATTCGAAAACATGATCATTTGCAATTTTGCATAGATTTTATGTTAATGTGAATATACTGCATTATTAGAGTCTCAGTAAATATATATTCTCGTATAAACACATGCATCTGTTGAAAGTCATATAGGACACTAGTTAAACTTTTTTTCGATATATTCGCTGTTATCCCGTTCCATAACCTGGTTTCTTTTTAAAGCAAAGGTATTGATTTAACTTGAACTTGATAAAGTGTGAAAGGGAGTTAACAGAGAGCAAATTATGCGAGTTTGGTAGAGTTCCTTATGTGAAAGAGTAAGTACGCTGGGTGTTGATGGCCACATGGAGAAAAACTGAAAATCATGTGAAAAAATATGTGCATTATATACGCTGCTTGGCCTATTAGCAGTGTTAAGCCCTTGTTAAATACTGGGTATTTGGGACTATTGAATCATTCTTATTATTTACTTAGGCCAATTTACTCTTTTACTAAATTGTCTTGATCTCCCAACAGAACTATAAATAGTGGTTTAATTCAAAATTTAAGTGATTGAGTTTTATGCCTTCCTATCAAATGAAAAGTTTTGAGATTTTGTATGCCTTAAGAAACTGTTAATTTTTTTTTTATTTAATGATTTGATAATTTCTTTTTTCTTAGGTGCAATGCTCACTTTAGAAACCTTAGTTACTCTATAATTTTCCCCACCCATATATACTAAAAGTCCCCTGCAACAATATTTATGTTGTTAGTTTCTCATTATTATATATAGGCTGCAAGGGAAACAGGTGCCCTCCAGGAAGCAAAGGATAAGCTTCAGGCGCAAGTGGAAGATCTCACTTGGCGTTTACAGTTAGAAAAGCGTTTGAAGGTAATGCTAGTTTAAAGCAAAGATAAGTTGCTTTTCATGCATGGTTACAAAATCTACAAGTTTATCTAACCAGAATCAAATCAGTATTCTATAGTCCATTATGTGTTAAACATGTAGTGGACTGTATTTGTACTTGTTCTACCAAATACATAACATCATTATGTTAGACTTCTGACAAATTGAGAATGCCCCATTGTGCAGACTGACTTGGAAGAAGCAAAAGGACAAGAAATATTGAAATTGCAAAACTCCTTGCAAGCCATGCAGGCTAAAGTCGATGAAACTAATGAATTGCTTACCAAGGAACGCGAATCTGCTCAGAAAGCGATAGAAGAAGCATCGGCTATTGTGAAAGAAGCTGAGCCAATTCATGTGGAAGACACAGAAAAAATTGACAAATTGAGTGCTGAAGTAGAAAATTTGAAGGTAATCTTGATTTCCCATAAATTCTCTCTCTCTCTCTCTCTCTCTCTCTCTCTCTCTTTAATCCTGTCTGTGTATATTATACAGCGATGCATATAGACTACAAGGTACAAGGTGGTCTTTGTGGTTGGCCTACTTCAACAATAATTGGTGTGATAACTGATGGTGCTTTATTAGATTTTACCTACTTGTTTTTGAAAAACAAATGTTACACACCACAAAATTATTCACAACTGTCTAATATGGGACTTGAACCCAAAACCAATTGGTTGATGGGCCACCCCAAATGCCGCTAGGCCAAAGGCCTTTGGTCTTATGGTGCTTTATGTTATATGCCATTTTCTGTGACAGTGATACCTACAGGCTACAGTTCTCTCAGAAAAAAAAGGAAGTCTCTTGCAACATGGTCATTTGACTTTGTTTTAACCAATTACAGCGGATGTAACATGCTAGCCCTCTTCAGTCTGATGGGAGATGTTTAGCATTAAATTTAAGTTCACAACATTAACCTATGATTTGGTAACTTTTCTATATATCAATATGGACTTATGCAAAAGTAACTTAAAATACTCGAGTCTTACCGAGATATGAAATAAAACTGACATTGAAAACCATTTAGAAGACATTAACGAAGAGGAACAGCATACTTGTGTTTGCCCTTTTCAACCAACATGTGTTGGTCAGCATGGACATGTAGTTAGTTCTTTGACCTGCTTGTTTGCCACCTGGACTACGAATAAGGTTCTGAAGTAGTTGTCTCTTGTTATATGACGAAGCTATGCTGCTAGTTAGAGATTCGTTTTACCATCACAATCTCTTACTTGAGGTTGTATGTGAAATGGCATGGACATATGAAATTCCATTAATTTTTGAAGTATGCAAATTGTAGTTTTACCAGATAAAGAATTGAAATGCTAGTGACTATTACTCAATTTTTGATCACCTAATTTACCAAATAAAAAAAAAATTGAAGTCTTGATTCGCCATGTCGATTATGTTTTGATGGGATTTGGGATAAGGTTGTAACTATTATTAGCAACAAACTGAATGGCAATTAGTACCCCTTTCTGACCTGCAAGATGAAGTCTTTCATACTGAATACAGATGTGAGGATTATTATTATTTCTAGCTGGTTCATTCCATCTTGTATGAAACCATACCAGAATTTAATTTTTTTCTCTCCCACGTTCTCTCTTAAGTTCCCTCACTGTCAATCTAATCTATAACCTCATCTTATATGAATACAGAGTTTGTTAGAATCACAGACAAAACGAGCTGATGAATCTGAAAAGAAGTGTGCTGAAGCCCTTGAATCAAGTGAAAGTAAGCAGCTGAAGTTGGAAGAAACTGTAAACCGGGCTAATCAACTTCAGGAATCTTTGACTAGGTATTGTCACAGCTAACTTTATCATAGTAAAAAGATTTGCATCTACCACGGGCGTCTCAGCATTTTAAAGGCATAGATAGAATTTATGAAATAGGGTTTTATCTACTTATAACTCGCCCATTATAGAGCTTAGATACACTTTTGTCTTATCTACTTACAACTCGCCCATTATAGAGCTTAGATACACTTTTGTCTTATCTATTTACAACTCACCTCAAAGTAAAAAACTGAACACTCAAATGTAGACTGGCTCTTTAGCAGCTTTACCCTTAAGACACCCCTGGCATGTACTATTTTAAATGTGAATCATAAGTAAGATTAAATTTTTTTCATGAATGTAAGCAAGATACGGGTTCTTACTCATTAAGTCGAGATACCCTTGGGAATTCTAGAGCCGTTCCCAGCACTATATTTGACACGCCTACTACAAGTACTTATCTCATGGTGTGACCGTTGAGCACTCCCCAACCATGCTTTTCGTAATGATGTTTTAAAGATACACAGTTACATACAATTTAAATCTTTAGTGGATGATTTAATTTCATGACTCTATCTGGTCTATATGTTCCTCTCACAAATGTATTTAGTCAATCTAGCTTATGGAAGATAATTATCATGATTTACATATGATATCAAAATCTCGTTACATTAACACAAGTATGTGGTCAAATTATGTGCTAATTTAGCGAGCAATTCCTGGTTGTTGTTTTTGCGTTTTCTGCCAGAACCTAGCTATATGCATCAGGTCTTGAGAAAAGATTCCTTGTTGATTAACTAACATCATAGTCATTACTTAATCAATCAACAGGTTCATGAACAAGTATAGGTAAGCATTCAAATAGACATCATACAGTCTACTGTGTATATGTAATTTAGCACATTAAAAGGCCAGATGCTTCTTGGTTTATAGGCTCCATTTTGCACACTTCTTAGAATACTGTGGTGGATTAGCAGGGACAATTTGGTTTTCTTTACCTTTATAGTTGAATACAGTGTTGTTCTTCTCGAACAATTTAACATCATTGAGGTAAATTTATCATCTCAACTGTTGGCTGATCCCATTTATCAATTGTGTAACATATATATCCTGCTATTTTTGTATATCGGGCTTTGTTTGCTGGCATGGTGGTTTAGTGAAAACTTAATTATCTGTAAATTTCAGCTCAGACTTACTATGATTATTTTTTAATTGCAATATAGATTGCTCAAGCCTATAAATGTTACCTCAACAGTTGCAATTTAAATTGTCCTTGCCAGGCTTGAGGAGAAGCTCACCAATATAGAGTCGGAAAACAAGGTTCTTCGTCAACAGGCTTTAACAATGGCACAAAATACAAAACTACAGGCAGCACGATCAAAATCGATAAGGGTACTCATAAGACTCTACATTTACTTCTTAAGGATATAATTCTAATACTCACATCTCTCTTTTTTTTCTCCTTTGAGCAATGACAGAGGATGGAAAGTATAAAAGCTCAGTCTGTGGTAAGTTAAAGTTTCTTCAAGTTAAGTAAAGAAAGGCTTTAATACTTGTTCCTGTTTGAATTTCGATTCCTACCGGCTCCATATACTTGGACAGCAAGCAGTTTTCGAGGAAAGTTAACACATTAAGCCATTAACGTAAAGAGGGTTTCAATGCGATGACCATTTTTATCCAAAACGCACCTTGTGAAGCACAGATAAGACCTTGTGCATCACAAAAACCTTATCCGTGATTCACAATTGATACTTTCTACGAATTTGTGTCTTTTACCAGATCTTACTCCTAGTTTCATAAATTTGTAATGCATATACGTAATTGATTCCACTCATGTCGGTATCCTTTTCTATTAATATTGTAGGATCTTCACAGCCCTTCAATGCAAATGAGGGATAATGACGTGGAGGAGAGACCACAGAAGTCACTTAATGAGAAACAGCAGGAATACCAGGATTTGCTTCTTCGATGTATTGCACAGCCCCTAGGATTCTCGAAAGGCCGACCAGTTGCTGCTTGCATCATATACAAATGTCTCAGACAGTGGCGATCATTTGAAGCTGAAAAAACCAGTATTTTTGATCGTATAATACAAACAATAGGCCAAGCGATTGAGGTAAGGATTGCATCAATTTTTATTCATGTGTTACAGGTACTGGTATATTTTAACATATTCTGCCTTTTGAATGAAGACACAAGATAACAATGAAGTCTTAGCATATTGGTTATCCAATGCATCAACGCTGTTGCTGCTTTTACAACGCACATTGAAAGCTAGTGGTGCTGCTGGGGCCCCACCGCACCGACGGACAACATCAGCTACATTATTTGGGAGAATGACTCAGGTTAGAAAACTGAACTCAAGAGTTTGAAGTTATTATTAATTATTAACAAAAGGAAGAAAACTAAGAGAAAAAAGTCATGTAATATAACACGTTTAAACATTTGATGGTTTGTAGAGCTTTCGTGGAACTCCACAAGGTGTAAACATTTCTATAATAGATGGGGAGACAACTGGTGCATCCGACACATTACAACAAGTTGAAGCCAAATACCCTGCTCTGCTTTTCAAACAGCAACTAACAGCATATGTTGAAAAAATATATGGGATGATACGTGATAACTTAAAAAAAGAGATTTCTCCATTGCTTGGATTATGCATTCAGGTACTCTCGCTGTTAATTAATCTCAATTTCTTCGCAAATTACTATACTTTCTCTTTCAAATTAATTTGTTTGAAGTTTTAATGTTATCCTTGAATCGTCTAGGCACCAAGATTATCCAGAGCAAACTTGCTAAAGGGGACAGCTGTAGCACTGGCAAGTGCTGCTTCTCAGGATATCCTTATTGCGCACTGGCAAGGAATTGTCAACAACATTGGATGCTTCTTAAACATGTTGAAATCTAACAATGTCAGTGCATTAATCCTTCACATGTTTGTTTCTCCTTTTACCATATGGCAAACCACATGCTTCTGATAGGACCTAGGTAGCAATGTCAAAGAAATCGAAAAATATTGAATATAATAGAGTTTGCGATGCTAATGGACAAGATAACTACCAATATTTATGCAATTTAAAATTAAATAAAATTTAAAGAAAGATAGCAACGTGTTTAAGATAAATTGTAATGATTAGAAAAACTTCATTCATGAGTTAAGAATTCAGAATTTCAGATAACAATAAATCTTTGATATTAAGTTTTTTTTATAAATTGTGACAGCCTGTGGATTAAATTAAATATGTAAAGAAAATTTCTGTTGACAGAACTAGATCATCCCAAGCTATTTTTGATCCAAACTGGTAAGATTTGATTTAGGAAAGTGGACACAAGCAATGTGTTTTAAATCATACAATAAACATTTCTTTCATTTATTTGTTTAGATTTATCAACCATCAAGATCTGGATCAATGAAAATGTTTTGTTTTTATGTCAGTTATGACACTTAGACTAAGTCACTAACCATGGAAGCTAATCTAGTAAGTTTTGGCTATTTTCGAACGTATAAGCATGGGCATAAACTTTCAGTTATTCCCATTTCTTTCTTTGGCAACATATGATAAATTGTGAGAAGTCTCATTTTCTTTTAGTGTTAACCCCTTAATCTGTGAGCAACATGTAGAAATGTTTCATAAATTTATGTTCTCATCATATAACGCTAAGAACCTCACTCATCTTTGTCACATATTCTTTTTTCGTAGGTGCCTCCATTTTTGGTTCGCAAAATCTTCACACAGATTTTTTCTTTCATCAATGTACAATTATTCAACAGGTTCTGAGACAAGAATCTTCTGATATATGCCTATTTATATATATATGTGCAACCTTGTTCATATCTAATAATCTATACATATAATTCGCTAAATATTATTTTTAATCTATGCATGCAGTCTTTTGTTGAGACGAGAGTGCTGCTCTTTCAGCAATGGGGAATATGTCAAGGCAGGGTTGTCTGAATTGGAACAATGGTGCTACAAAGCAACTGAAGAGGCAAGCTTTCCTTTTCTTTATCTAATTTGCTTTCCATTCCATTTTCCATAGTGGTTCCACATCTTTTGCTGAACATGGAGGAATCTATAATTTACAGTATGCAGGATCAGCTTGGGATGAGCTCAAGCACATAAGACAAGCTATTGGGTTCTTGGTACCACATCTTATTCTTAATTGTTTATACAAATATGATATTAGATCTCTGGTGGTCATCTTATCTCTTCAAATCGTTTTAAAAATACTATATCTAAGTGTTTGTCCCTATATATTTGTCCTAAATATAAGTTGCTAGCTGTACCTAAACAATTTTAATTTCTTGGTTTTAGGTTATTCATCAAAAGCCAAAGAAGACACTGGATGAAATAAGTCATGATCTGTGCCCAGTAAGCCTCGACTTTCCATCTTAATATTAATATAGAGCAATAACGGCATTGATACTTCTTAAACTAATCGAAAACTATTGCACCTGCAGATTCTTAGCATTCAGCAGCTATACAGAATCAGTACTATGTATTGGGATGATAAATATGGCACACATAGCCTTTCTCCAGATGTATGTTTGTCGATATGATCATGCATAACTATTATAGGTGTCTAAATGGGTGGGGCGGGAATGGGTCAGAACGGTTAATTTTGTATGGTCATGCTTCGGTTTGCCCCGAAACACTTTTTTGTCAATTTTTTTAATATTTAACTCGTTAGTTATCAACTCTCAACACATCCGACCATCCAACTCGATTAGTTATAAGCTAATTTATTTTATTTTCCCTGTTTGACTGTTAGAGATAAATGTAATCTGAATCAATACATTCATAAATAATTGGGTTGATATTGCTCCCCTAGTAACCATATATTATTAGTTTTTTTTTGGATAATCACCCATATTGAACTCATTTCTGGTATCAACTTATCAAGATATGGACCCGATCCTTGAAGAACACCTTCTGACAGATGTCAACGATATCATCTATGTTTTGTTGACAGGTAATTTCCAACATGAGGGTGCTGATGACTGAAGATTCAAATAATGCAGTCAGCAGCTCTTTCTTGCTGGATGATGATTCAAGGTTGAACATATTATAAGAATCTATATAGTATTTGTTTTGCAGTACTCTTCATATCCTCAGTCTTATCAAATTGAATATTTCTTGTCAAATGGTGCAGCATACCGTTTTCGGTTGATGATCTCTCCAAATCCATGGATCAGATCAATATAGCAGATATTGAGCCACCACCACTTGTTCGTGACAATTCGGGTTTCAGTTTTTTGTTGCCGCGGGCTGAATCATGATAATTCAAGCTCCAGTTTTTCATTAAGGTTCACTTAGCTGGAAGTTAAGGCATGATCGTAGGTTCGATTTAAGCAGAACATCTAGTGAAAGTACATAGTCACAAATGTTATTCGAACCTCATTTCATTGAGCTCATTAAGCCATAGAGTTCAAATTGTTGAAAGTATAGTTTATTTTCAAAAGGGCTGATTGTTTCTTTGCAAAAATAAAGTTATATAGGATTGGGCAGGCAGTGACCCTACAGTATTCTCCTTTCTTGCCGGTAATCACGGTATCCGACATTTGGCTAACTAATCCTTCGGGTCCGAGCTTACTGGCGCAGAAATTCAAGCGGGGTTGACCTCTCACAAAGGGAGATTGGCCCGACCACACAAGGGTTTTCACTTTTCTTTTCTTTCATAATCAATTTTCAGCAGTAACATACACTAGCCACGATACACCTGATTGATCAAGGGTAATGCATATGAGCGCATATGTTTGTTTTTAACAATTAGACCAGTTCTGACTTCCATTTTTTATTTTTGTTTGCTTCTGGAACAAGTGCCTAAAAGTTAAGTTATGTAGCATAAATGCTAAATCACATTGTAATATACCTTCTTTACGATTGAAATAGTGTAGATGACGCTGATTATACGAGTTATATTTGTTATGCAATCACTGCTTCATAATTTGATGCTCAACAATTTCACTCCTATTCTGCCAAAAGAAGTTACTCTTCCACCTGACACATATCCTTGTGCTTTTAACACTACAGTATATTGGTTACTGCTGATTTTCTTGTTTGAAGAAGGGGAATGTTAGGCCATGGGTTGCATATAAATCATTTAGTGAAACAACAACATAAAAATTAGATCTAAAGGTCTATGGATGGTTTCTTTAGGTTAAATGTCCATGAGTCCATCCATAAGATTTACATGGCCACGTGGATTATAACCTCAAACTATGACGGGCGGATCTCCGGAAAGTCGTACCAGAAGAATTTTGATATTGATTATCAAGTATTAACAACTTCGTAATGAATTTTGACATTTTAAGTTCTCAAATATGAGTTTCAATGTTTCATTGGAATGATCATGCAATTATATCACCTGAGAAAGGATTCTGTTACAACAGCCAAAGATTAAACCCATACTAACCTTTCAATGTAATCAATACGAAAAACAAAGACTAAAACCTACTTATAAGCGAAGGCTATAATTGTTGCACGCAACAATCACCATTAGCAATCATTGAATATTAAAATACATAATACTAACACTCGGAATAGTCCGAGTCCACAGTACTGTCGCCGTCGTTGCGATGAATGTATCGATAGGGTTCAGGAGACCCGGCAGCGTCGCCGGGTTGAGGAGATGCATACTCCTCCACCGGGTCAGTCTGGTAATCTACAGGTCGACCACCACCGACACTGCCTTGCCAGAATTCCGCGTGGTCTAGCGTGGCTGTTAATGTGGAAGAGGCAGCGGTAAGCTGGAAAATAATTTGATCCAGCCAATCAATCTTCTATCGAAGATATACAACATACTCATTTTCGACGGCGCTACGAATCCGACCTACAACTTCAATTCGTTCGATTTCGGCTATGTAAGCCGCCTTGTTATCCGTTACGCTCTGAATCACATTGTTTACTCCAGATCTGTGTCTGGCGTCGTTAAGCATGTGATTTTGCATCGCCATTTTTACATCAAAAACGGGCATTGCCCTGTTGTTTGCCATGATTTGAGGTATGGAAGGAAAGATGTGTGTATAAATTTGAAGATAGTGGATGAATGTGTGTGTAAAATATGATATGTGTTGTGTGTAAATATATATAGGGAAGGAATAAAAATAAAAAAAGAAAAAAGAAAAAAAGCAAACAACCGTTGAAAAGTAAAAAGTAGCCGTTGCAAGCACCTCGATCGTCACTCCCGCTATCTAACTTTCGCGTGGTCTGACCACGCATTTCTTCACCACTACGCGTGGTTGGTCGTTGGCGGCGGTGTTCCCGTGGTGGTGGCACGCCACTACGCACCCATAATCCATGGGATGCCATCACTCTAATGAATAATATATACCCCAACCCATAGCGCAGACGTTAGGCTAGCATTAATTTTTTGATAATCATTAACTAAAGAAATTTGAATCATTCGGGTTTTTTTTTTTAATCAATATACGTGACTCAAATTAATTGGTGGCCGGGCTTGTTTATGACATGTATATTTTTTTTCTTTCAAACATTTAGTCAGAATATGACATTAGAAAAATTTCATAGTATAATAGTGAAGCCTTAGATGTATAATTAAATAGATTTTCTTATACGTACAATAGCACTTACTATAATTATTTTGGAGTAGTCTTCATATCCAAATTTAAAGGGAGGCGATATATATACTTAAAACTACTTTTGATACATATATTACATTTATATGCTGTTGACTTGTATAATAAGGTGTAAAGTTTGTATATAATGGTCAATAAATCAAAATTAGTGGTGGATATGATCATCTTCCACATTAATTGTGACATAATTTAAGCTAGATGAGCTTGTGATACACCATTGTACAAACTAGTACTCATATAATAAAGCTATTTGTTGGAGTCAATAATAGGTTTCCAATATAAATATAGGAGAGCACACAACTCTAGCTAGTCTTAACTTCACTTCCCTTTCCTTTCCTTCGTTATAATTACATACTTCACAGTCCACACTCTTTCACTACTTTTGGGAGGAGACAATAAAATTAAAGTGCGAAATGAATCACAAGTTCAAAAGCAACAACTACATATTTGATCAAAAAGATTATTATGGGTTTTCATGGCCTCAAAGAAACTTTATGTGCACCTTTTGCAACAAAGAATACAAATCTGCACAAGCTCTTGGTGGTCACATGAATGTTCACAGAAGAGATAGAGCTAAACTAAGACTCTCATCACCTCCTCCTCCTCTTGCTGATGATGATCAACCAAACCCGAATAACTCTAACACTGCTAAATGTGTATCACCACCATCACCGGTTCGTTACCAACCTTACAAGACAACCTACCATCCTTCTCTTTTTCCTCATCATGTTTCCACTACTAATGTAGAAGATGAACAACGCCCCTTATTTGCGTGTACTGGAGGGATAGACTTTCTCGGATGTGTGGGAAAGAAGAATATGAGAATGGAAGATGGGGAAAAAGAAGAAGAAGAAGAAGAAAATGGGATTAGGGTTTGGAAGAAAGCTGAAATTTTTAACATGAAGATGGAGATGGAAATGGGCTTGCTTAAAGATGGAAAGAATATTGAGCTAGATTTGGAACTTCGACTTGGGCGATCTTGATCAATTGTTTCCTTTTATTTATTTATGTTGTTGTTTTTAGGGTTTTGCAAATTCACAACTATATGCTGTGATTTGTTATGATAATGTTGTTCTTGTTTTAAGAGATAACTTGCTTATCCATTTGCTCTTGTTGTTCTTGTTCTTCTAATTGAAACTATATATATATGTTTACAATGTACAATAACAATCACGGGTCAAGATTTTATATGCTTCACACTCATGAGTACGTATTAAAAAGGGTATTAGACAATCATTTCAAAGACATCATGCATATATAGTCTCATTTATATATTGAAGGAACACTATGAAAGAGTTAATATCATCTACGTACATTTTTTTTTTCCTTTCTAGTTACGATGCTAAAAGAACAGTCATTTATAACAATTCGTCAAACTGTTCAACAAAAAAAGTTCAATGTTTGTTTGGTAATGCCCAAATTTTGAAATTTATGAACAAAATTTGTGTTCCATTAGTTAAACAAATTAATAAGCATAAATTATAAATATTGGTCTCCTGCATTTATATATGTTTGTGAAAGCGAGTAATTCATTAGCGAGATACCGTTTATATGTGTGTATCATATATAGTATCAGGGCTGTCTTCAAGGGAGTTCAATATCGCAAAGACACACCACCTTTTTTAGCCTCACAATTTATTTAGTAAGGATACTCCATTCATAATTGTTGAGTCAATTATGTATATTCTATGCATGAATGAAAAGACGAAGACTTTATAGATGATTGATAAACTTTATCTATCTATCTATCAGTTCACTTAGAAACCAATTACTCTAGGAAAAGGAATAATGTTTAATTAGCTGTTGAATAATATATATATATATATAGGATAGAGATCTAAGGAGAGAAGTGTGAGAAGGTTGGTTTTTGATTTTTTTTAACTTGTTTTTTTGAACTTTTTTTCTTTTTTTCAGCTTTTTCATTCTTTCTTTAATTAACTTATTCCATATAAAAATTTTAAAAAATCTTTAAAAATATTTTTTTTTCCAAAAGGGCGTAGCCCGTAAGCTATAGGCGAAAGCCTCTCAGCTTATGGCGGAGCCATAATAGCTAAGGGCGAAGCCCGTTAGGTAGATCACCCCATCACCGATCACCCCCTATGACTTATCACCCTCTATGACCTATCACTCCCACCAGCTACCCCTTATTAATATCCTTAAGGGCGAAGCCTGTACCGTACCCTTACATGTATAACTCACTAACTCGGGTTAGAAATTTTTTATTTTTATTTATTTTTTAAATTTTTTTATGGATTGAATTAATTAAAAAAAGAATGAAAAAAGTTAAAAAAACAAAAAAACAAGCTAAAAAAAATAAAAAACGAACCTTCTCTCTGGATCTCTACCCTATATATATATATATAATTATATATATATGATAATTTTCATCTCGTTATCTAACTTCCTTGGCAAGGACTCTTAATTAAAATAATGTATTATGGGTGTGTAAGCCTGACGAGGACGCCAAGAGATTAAGCTAGTGAGTTTGTGGTAACTGATCATCCCACATTGGAAATTAAAAAAATAGAGGTTTGAAACCTTATAAGTTTAATTAGGGTACGTAGTGGGATACTAACATGTTTCATCATGGTTTTAGTTGTAATCTCGAAGTACCACATCAGCCTAGTTAATTAGGGCTAACTTTGGGTGTTAGGGACGTTATTAATGAACAGTTTTAATTCACAGCATTCTATATATATATTCTGGCTTATTTGATCCTATGAGATATAATGAAGGAAAAAATAATACTAGTAACCGTTATGGGATTCAAGATTTCAATTAAGTTCTCATTGGCACACATATATATGACTCATACAACTTTTCGGCTTATGAAAATTGACTAATTAAACCCATGGCCTCAAAAATAAGCTAGTCTGGCCTAGCTAGCTCCTTCCCTTCCTTTGACTAATTAAAGATACCAAAGACTAATTAATTATTACCATATATATGTTATATATATGTAAAGAAGCTAGGAGTGTGTAAGGAGAATGATGATTGCTGGCAATTAGTGTGTGTATGTATATATGTGGGGTTCCAAACTACACATGAATAATGCTTTTGCTTGTTCCCAACAATTGGCTTTTAGAGTTTTTGTCAGTCAGTTTCATGATGCCTCTTTCCTTATTTAGAAACCAGACATTTTGTATCAGTTTCATCATACACATATATACATACATAATGTATATTATATGTGGTGCTTCTTCTCATGGGTGGAGAGTTTCAAAGTTGCATAGAGAGGTCCCTACAACAGGTGAAAATCAAAGTGCTGAAAAAAGGTGTACTTGGGAAGGAGAGAACATCCTGTTTCATGTGTATGTTTTAGTGCAAACAACAATAAATAAGTATGGGACAAACAGGTTTCATTGGGTATAATGTCATATCTATCATCTCTCGATCCCCCTCTATGTATCTCTCACTATGAAATCGTACATTGGTTAGTACCTATATTTGTATGTATTTAATTATGTATGTGCATTTGGCTATATATATATATATATATAAACAAATAAGTTATAAATACTACACTGTTTGAAAATATTACTAGTTTATAAAGTTTAATTAGCTAGCTCCTTTTTACCTTTTTAGGTACTAAGTTTAGAGAAGCAAATGGGTGTTACAAGAAACTAGATTAATGTGACTCCCTCCCTCTTACAAAAAATGTCTTCCAATCAAAATTTCTTTGCATGTAATTATATTTGATATCCAATATATAATGTAATAATATTTTAAACATAAACTAACTAAGGACGACGTTATGTAACTAAGGACGACGTTATATAGCTAGGCATTGATTGGGGCCGATCATTGAAAAAGGATCATGTAAGTTCAAAATACCATCAAAAGTACAACAAAAAAATAAAAATCGTAATTATATTAGCTTTTGGTATGATCACGTCCTCTAAGACAAATACTTGTCAATAAATATTTGGTCTAGTGGTTTTAGGGAAGACTTAGTGAGGTCTATGGGCTTAAATCCAGACATTATTATATATTACGTTGCAAGTCCACATACCAACATTGATCTTTTCATTTTTTTCGTTTCTGCCACAAAAGTTTTCGGGTTTTAGTTTTCGACATTATCTTTCATCTTCTTTACTCTCGACGCTTTAGTTACTGCCTGAGAGAAAAATTAAAGATTTTTTTTAAAAATGTAAAAGCGACAAAGTACATGTATTGATTGTGATTGCTGCTGGCATTTTCCATGACCTTTGACCTTTTCCTAGTAAGACTTGGTCAAATACAAGAATTTAACAAGAATCAACTGTTGAAAACTTGAAATTAAGTTGATCAAGCACGTACGTACATTATTATAGGAGTAAAGTTATTACGAGAACTAAAAATTTGTCGAGAAGTACGAGAACTAATCATAGCCATTAGATTAAATTGATAAGGGTTGATAAACATCAATGGCATTTATGTAAATTAGTTCAACCATCTATCCAAATTAAATAAATTAGTACTTATTTACTCCATTAACTAATTATATCAGTGGTCTGGTATGTGATCTTTTCGACACTTTCTAACTGCTACGACCCTACGAGTGAACCAAAATTGTAAATCACAAATGCTAAAAACAACACACACACACACCTTAGAATGTTTTATTGTAAAGAATATATATTGGTTAATATATGTATCTTATATAAGTGCCTGTCACACTTATAAAGTTATAAATTAACCAGATAATTAAATATGTCATGTTTATATTGTCAATTGCGTTACAGAATTACATGTTGATGTTGATGTGATTTCTCGATCATCATATTAATCAAATTAATTCTCATGATATTTCCAGTAATTAATTAAAGAAAGTACGTTTTAAGTTAACTAATTAACTACTGTTATCTATTTGTTCGATGTTCTAATCCAGATGGATCTAGCTAGCTAGTCATATTCTGGGGAAACTGCAACTACGCTAGCTAGCTTCGTGAACATTGTCACATATATTTAGTGTGCAAATTTTGCAGACTGAGGTTATGGTTCTTTCACTTAATTGGTTATTAGTTCATAGGAACAAATGCTCTAATTTGTCTTGGGCCAAATCCTTAACCATTTTGGCTCTAATCTTATAACTGTACAAGGGCCTCTAGCAGGCTAGCATCTTGCTAGAGTGCTTTAATACAAATACAACGTAATTGCTCAAAAAAAAATGCCTTCTTCTTACATTTTTTATGTATAAAAATTTGCCTAATTAAAAAACGTTAGAAGAATTATCAATAGATCTTGATAGCGCTATAATACTCTAAGTCATGCTACTAACATTGTTGATTTGTTATGTACATTGTTGTTGGTCCTATCATGAAACGAAAGATTGAAGATTTCAATTATATACTTATATATAGAAATTAAGATCCTCCCAAGGTAAAAGACATTAAGCCTATTATGTTAGTTGTTAGCCAGTTATATCATGTTTAAATTCTTTTGATCAGTTCATTTTAACTAATTGAACGGATTTCAACTTCAGGATCTCGATCCAATATAATTTATATATGTGGCTGAAAGAGTGTATCATGTTGTAATCTTTGCTAGCTCGCGTGATTGATGGTCATGTATGTAAACACGACGACCATAAGTCATATAAGTCTATGCACGAAAGACAAACTTTATGCGTATAGATCCAAACACGTCATGTATGTGTCGCGATATATGGAAACATGGGGATAGGACAACATATTAGTCACCCATTGAAGGCATATTTAAACGTAGCCGGCTGAAGAACAAGTCTTGCAAACAAAAGAACTAAACTTCCCCCATCTAATTGATTTAATTAGTAACACTCATTTTGTACAATTAATGGAGCCCATAATAACTTTATGTCACCAAGATCAGCCAAAGAATTCGATTGTAGAAGCTGAAGATCAACGTGATTTGCAAGATGGGCGATCCTATGAGTGCATATATTGCAAGCACGGGTTCACCACTGCACAAGCCTTGGGTGGACATATGAATGTCCATCGGAAAGAAAGAGCCAAAAGCGGGTCTAATTCTTCAAACGACGACAAGATTGGCCCTAGACTCTACCAGCCGTGTTTGATCACGAGTTGCATCCATAGCCATCATCAAGAGGGACAACCTCATGAGTTTATGTTAGGATCAAGGCCTACAATCTATGATAATATCCGTAGGAAGCACCAAGATCCTAATGGCCGATCAATCACAGGTAGTCCTTCACGAGATGAGATAAGCTTGAGCTTGAGCTTACAGTTTGGTCATCATGAGTCACCTGAAGAAGAAAACATCCGAGGGAGATATGAAGAGGATGAACTCGATCTGGAGCTTCGTCTAGGGAATTATATGTAGATAATCTTTGTGATGCAAAATCACCGAAAAGATTGTAAGTTTTTGTATAATTGGTTTGGAAAATGAAGATGCTTTTTTTTTGTTTCATATAAATGTGTCTCTTTTCAATCAAATAAAGGGAAGAGTCTAATCAAATCACCAGACACATTGACAGATTAAGACCAGGTTGGCACAGTTTCATCTTCTTGAAAAATATGAGCTTCCAATTAAAATAAGAGTTTCATCAACTAGTTAGTGAGATATATAGTCCGGCCTTCCTTGTGTTACAACTGATCTTCTTAATTACTTTAATTATTTTAGATTTTCGTGTGTCAAATTTACTTGTTCAGAAACAAGAATTTAATTCTCTACATGTTGCCACAGGGTGTGAGAGCATATCAGTTACTGAAAATATTAGAAAATGTGTATGTATATATAAAATTACCCGTATTAATGTATCTTGTTGGTCGGAGATCCTTATGGAAGCAATCTTTTTACCTTTGGGTAAAGGAAAGACTGTTTACATCCATGGTTCCATAGCTTAGTACTCCTACTATGAATATGCATATATAGTGAATTAATAATATTGCCACATTTGCAAACTTGATTGGTGTTGATGAAGTTGCTCGTTTGATGATGATATAAATATCAGACAAACATTGTTGTTTTCTTTTAATTTACCATTATTAAAGTTACCTTTTTTGTTCTCATAGCAATGACAATACTTTAAGATGTTTGTTTAAGTATATATTTAACATTAATTTTTATTTATTTAAATAATAGAAGAATAACGATCTTACATCAGAATAACGATATTACGTAATAGAAGAATATTTAACTAAATCATACTTTTTCCTCATTTAGATTTTCCCCACTACACTACTAGTCATGGATCCGTCATGTGTATATATATAAGGATGTTAATTAATTTGTTCATCACTTTTATAAAAAACCTAATCATTGTACTAGTATATAATCATTGCATATGAAATTTCATAACCAAAAAATAGTTACTTATGTATACCAAGTAAAATGATACATATGTTATCCTTAATGTAGATACATAAAAATATATATATATTTTCGTTTTGATACTAAACAAAAGCACCAGTGGTCTAGTGGTAGAATAGTACCCTGCCACGGTACAGACCCGGGTTCGATTCCCGGCTGGTGCAATTTCTTTTTTTTCCCCCCAATGTTTAATTAGATTTTATCTGTGGCCATTTTTATCTGACTAAACAAATTTTCACCTGGTAACTCAGATAAATATAAACAATTTAATTTGTTAAATAGTAAACAACTAGATTTTAGACCCGTGTCAAATACACGGGGTTTACAGCATTATAAAAATAAGTTTATACTGTGTTTAGGACATTATAAAGATAAGATTATTATCAAAATACGATTTAATTTATGCAATCCAAAAAGCCTTGTAAATCAGATGTAAAAATTTAGTAAAAAAACAATCCAGTAAGTTTAGATGTTAAGAATGTATCTAACATTAAGCCATGCATTATTTGAAACATGTATTTTCCTTCATCTTTTGCAATATTTTTTTATAGACAGCATTCGATGTTGTGTTATTTGTCTTCCCTTCCTTGTCGTATATCAACACCTTCAGACCCTTTTATGATTCAACCCAAAATATCGTCACGTACAATTATCCAAGATAAAAACGGGACATTATAGATACAATACAACCAACAATACTATCTTGAAATAATAATACTCGTACTATATATAAAATACATACACTCATTCAAGATTACATCATTGTTCTCATTGTTAGCCCATAGACACGTGATTTATTACACTTGCAAATCCACTTATATTTTTTGAGCTTGACACCACAAATTGCTTTTAAATAACTAAGCGTTATAAGTGTATTAGATGAACCGAGATTTTCAAGGAAACTCCGTTCAAGAGGCTTAGACTGATGATCCTCGTGCATTGTTGAGAACAAATGGTGAACAAATGTTTCGATGTAAGTTAATTCGAAAGATAGAGCATCAAACTTAATGTATCAGGTGATATTTGTAGAAGTATAAAAAAAGTTATGAGATCCAAGAATTTTAAGATAACAGAGTATATGCAAAAGAAACACCAATGATATATCCTAATATCATTCCCCTGCAGTTAACTTAATTCTCCCCTTAAGATTTGATATATTAAAAAAGGTGTTGGAAAAATATACAATACTACTGATTTAAATATTTAATCAATAGACAAATCAATAAAACCCAACCAAAGTTTAAGCGAAGGTATATAAGTATACACTAACCCGCGTTATATACTCTTCATTGATCCAAAAAAGTGTTCACCTTGTCGTCATTGAGGTCTTGTAAAAACATAATCTTCTTCTCATCAGCCATAGTTGTTAAGATTAGATTTTGGGGTTTTGAAAGAATTCATAGGGTTTTTATTCTATATGTCGTGGTTTATATAATTTGATTGATATCCTTATTCTAAATTAATAACAATGTTATTAATAAAAACAACATTATAATCGTTTATATAGTTCTATTAGAATTAAAACTCTTTTAAGTATATGGTAATCTTAATAATTATGACATCATCAATTTTCAATTTGATAGAATCGAGAGCTATGATTGGTTAATAAGCTATTAGGTCAGTTGTTTTTTAGTATATATAAAGATTTATACTTGCAACACCTTTATATTAGAAACCTTGACAAGTCCATCCTTGTACAACCTGTGCTCAATACTAGATCTGTAAGCTTTTAGTTTACAATGAAGACATACAAAAATACGGACCATTAGCTACAATAAACCGTACTGTTAAATACAAATATTTTCAAGCGATTTGTGGACTAAAATGGCAAAACCAGATTTCCCAAAGGCATGTCAAATTTAAGTCACTTTAATAAGAAGAACTGCCATGACAAATATACATGTCATTAAAAGCATTACGAGCCATGTGAAGCATGAAGTCTTGGAACTCTCGGAATATATAGACATTGCCTGTGTATTGGCTCGTCCTGTACTTGCTAAGCTATGTTCAATAGCTTCCTCTGTTGAATCAAGAATCTGCACTCAGATTTTACAGCAAAGTCAGGCCAACCCACAATACATGTTTATCCAAAAATATTAAACTATATAACTATTCAATAATAAATTAACTTTTTCAAGAAGAAAAAAAAAAGACCAGGTTAGGGGGCTCAATGCATCTGAATACACTTTGATGGCCCGACTGGCACATTCCTTTAGTTAAATGTTCTAGCTTGACCCATTGAATATAGCACATAATACAAATCGACCATTTTGTGGGTAAACTGGTAAACAATGTCACTTTTATGAAATATGGCCCAATAAAACTAAAAGACAGTTTAAGAATAGAATGTCAGCTCTGGAGACTTACTTTTTCAGTGTTTTTTATGGATTGGTTCATCATAAGAGTACTCTCTTTGAGCTGTCGTGCCAACCCTACCATTTCATCGGTCAAATCTTCTTGGAGCTTCCTGTTTCAGTCCATGCAGTTAAGTTCCGCAAGAAAACACAAACAGACACATAATAGTGATGATAGTGATGAAAGAACTTTCATCTAATGTAACTTGCAAAAACATGCACAAGGCTTGGTCAGCTCTCAGCACTCAAAAAGCACCCAATTTGGGATTTAAGATATGCATTTTGGACCTAATTAAGTTGCTTAAATCATCACATGAAAATTGTAATATTTCCTTTCTGGAACACTTTAATAGAAATTAGACCCAATAGATTCTTTAGAAAATAAACAATATTCTGACAGAAACCCGGCTAGATTCATATTAACAAACAATATAAAATAATGAAAAACAATAAAAAGTTCCTGTTATTCAAAGAACTGGGATCTCCCAAAAGTTTAAGTCTTCTAAGACTCCATTTAATTCATCCATGATGAAACTACATCCCTAAAGCCTTATTTATATAAAAGACTTCCTAATTAAACTCAGATCCCTAACTTATCCAACAAGAATTAAATCTAATTAAAAATAAACTAAAAAGACTATTTAATAAAAACGACACTTAAACCCCCGAACTTTCTGGTTCATGTCATACTCAAGGGTATTTATAACTTTGATTGACTAATAGTCAAACTCAAGGGGTCAACCATATGCCAAGCTGAAGATACAAATAAGCAGTTAAGTATCATAATCACTCCATCGACCCTTATCCTATGTCATTCTACACCTTCTGACCCACAATAAACATCAAAAAATTTCTAGCTGACATACTGAAGCTTCAATCCAGGTACTTGAGAGCTAAAGCGTATCCATGGACACATGTTGTATTTCAATTTTTCTGAAAAGAGCATATACTCCGTTATATTAATAGCATTGATTTCGTCCAAAAACTCTATTTATTGTTTGGGTAGTTTACATTGACTTACATATACATGTTTGTATTACACATTTACACTATTTGCTATACAAGCATTGTATTTATTTTAGAAAAAGGTGAACATTCAGACATATGAATGCAAGCATAAAGTACCTGTGCTTTGTAATATGTTCCTGAGCTGCAGCATCCAACTTGATCTGAGCTGAATCAGTTGCATCAGCGGTGCTTTTGCCTCTATCTTCAACATTTGATGGAGGCCTGTTGAATCGCGATTAAACAACAACGATATACATAACTTTATAACACCAAAATTAAGGTGATCATAAAATCTACTCACACAATTCTTCTTCTCAACCCTTGAGAAGGGGAGACGCTTTCCTCTTCACCTTTTATCGGCTTTTGGTTGACAGAAGTGTCAGCAGTAAGTAGATCATTAGATTCTACATTGTTCAACTAACAAATAAAAGATAAACCAATGTCAAATTAATTATAAAAAAACACTTGTGGATTATATAACAAAGCCCAAGAAAGTGTTAATGTATCACATTAATGCAATCACATGAAACTTTCTTCTTTACATTCTCGGTGAGTAACCAAACTTAGTTGAGAAACTTAAAAAAAATGCTACTTTTGATAATGAACAACGAAAAAACACCTGATAGTTATTGGGGCAATCGGCAATATATGTCTATCTATCATCACTTAAAACAATGGCCCGCTTAATAAGCATGAAAACGTAAGGATTAAAAAAAATAGGAACACACGCACCGTAGGGGAAGCCAAGTTGGCAGCAATCGCTTCAATCTTCTCAGAGTAGTCACTCAATGCAGCTTTCGAGATTCTACAGATAAAACATTATCAAATTATAATCTTATCAAACTGAGTGCCAGTAAAGCAGGAAAGTACAAAATTCATATAAAGAGATATGAGAAGATCAGACCTTGGTAAACCATCTGACGTTCGCTCTGCAGCAAGCTGCTCTAACTGCTCTCTTAGAGTGCCAACATACTACAAAATTATCACACGATACGAGCATGATCAGGCATCAACAAATAATTTATGTAATACTCCGATTCACATACACTATTTAACTTTCATCAACACATTAACATAATTGTACTCAAAAGCGGCGGTTCAAGCAGTATGATATATAACAAACGATACGATAGAAGAAGATAACGACGTACATGAATAAGTTTAGGTTGATGTTGCTGATGAGGGGCAGCTGCTAGCAATCGTCTCAAATTTATTTCAGTTTTACTCAATCCCATCTTTCTCACTAACAAAATATCAAATCAAATAAAAAAAAACTAATAATAATTATACATTGGATGCACATTTGAATTGTAATTGCCGCAGAATATTAATTAATACTGTGACAAACAGAGAAATGATAATGATGATAATAATTAGGGAATTGTTTTATTATATAAGTAGATGTACGCACCGTTTGATGTCGAAGTATAACTGTACACAAGTGTTTGTTGTTTAGATTGTCGGTCGGATCGCCAGGAACAAAGAAAGAAAGGATGTTTGTTAATTGATGATCGCGGATTCGCCTGATTTCATTATTCACTTTCTGTCTTCTGTCTTTCAGAAATTAGAGGGGATGGGTGGTGTTTGGATACGGCTTATAGAATAAAATCAATTAGATTAATTTTGATTTTCCTTTTCCTTTTCATTTTGGAAAAATACAATTTATTTTAAAGGAATGGCTTCTTTTTTTCTTTTTTTTTAACGGCAAATAGCTTCTTTTTTTTAACAACAGATAGCTTCTTTTCTTTTCTTTTCTTTTCTTTTTGACAAAACTTGGGTTTAAAAAGGTGTTTGGGATTACGTTTTGACTTGATTATTTGATTATTACGTTTGTAAAACACGAATAATCTAAAAAAGTGTTTGGATGAAAAGTGATTATTTGCTATGAAAACACAATTTTAGAGAAACATGTCATACATCCTTTTTCAAAACTTGAAAACGCATTATCTATTTTGAAAATGCAAAATCTATATTGAAAATGCAACAACAAACACCCCCTAAGCGTTGAACAAGTTTTTTCAAATACCCGCCTTCAATTTTAAAAACAAAACTCATTTAAGGTAAATCATTATCAACATTTTTGAATAAATTTTACTCACATCAATATTTGAACTCAATACTTTTGAGTTTCAAATCCTCAAATACCAATTCATTTTTTGGTTTAAAGTACAGTAATATATTACTTAAATGCTTCCAAAAAATATTATAAAACAAAATTATAATTTTTGTCCTCCAACTAAGATACATATATAATTCTCATTTACATTTGAAAACATTCAAATAAATGTTATTATAAAACTTTTTTATCTTCGAACTTTTTTCCTTTTGTTATTAACAAAAAAAACTTAATTAAAATCTCATATGAATATAACACCCTCTAGAAAAAAGTTAAAGTTGTTTCGATTAAATTTATAAATACTAAATATTGTCTTCCAACCTCATATTTCCTTCTCATAAATCTTTAAATTCTAAATATAAAAATGTTAAATCTTTCTAAGCATTTCTCTTAAAGATTATCTTAAGTTTTAATTATGTGATCGTGACACTTGATAGAATCAAAAACATAAGATTATGAGAGATATTTAGTTAATTACATCTAACATATAATGATATCGTTAGGAGGATTCTTTTTTAGAAGATTTATTATTGTCCTTATTTTAAATATATATTACAACTATAACTTTTTGAGTTATCAACTCATTCTTTACAAGTTAATTGTCAAACAAATACATTTTGCTAACTTTTGTTTTAAGATATTTACTTATATATAATTATTTAAATTCCAAGTAACCAACTCCTAAATCATTCAATATAGCATGTCTTGTCAATTAAACAGGTCGATTTCCTTTTTCCAATAAGGTCATCTTTTTAAAGACGATAAAGGCATTAGCAATGATAGTAGTCTCGCATCATTATCATATCACAACCACACAACTTCAATAAACAATAACTTCATCAAAACTGTATAACACAATACCCCAATAATCAATCAAAGCAATAAAAAATGAAACACATTACACCCACCTTAGTTGGTTGACACCATCATCTAGGATAATTGGTCTTCCACTTTATCTACACTATAACTATTACCAATGCTTTAATATATTGTGTTTTTTGGTTGTGATCCATATGTATTATGTCTACAATAAAGCGCGCCAATTTTATACTTTTAAACGTTACTCATTTTTCTTTTTTTTAACATCTCTATCAGCATATGTTATCAAAAGTTTTGTTGTATCATATACTCGTATTTGTTAATAGTGAGTTACTTTCTATCCCGATGTGAAGCGCGAATAAATTAATCCTTTTCGGTTTAATTAACCAAGTTCTTCAATGGGAGATTAATCAAAGATTGTTTTTTTTTCTGTTGTTGAAAAAAGTTATGTTAAAAGTTTTTTCTATTAAGAAAAATGACTTTTTTTAGAATAAAATGAAAAATTTCAACCTACTAATACAAATAAACATTTACATTTAATTGTAATTTAATTGAGGTTTTTTTTAAAAGTGATGATATCCGTACCACATTTTGATACATTTACCACAATATACAAGATATACAGCACACTGTATAAGTTATTAGAACAGGAATGTGGTAGATGTATCATAAATTGTGGTACGAATATCACTACTTTTTTTTTAAGGTTTTATCGTAAGGTAGTGATATTTGTACCATATCTTTTCATACAATTACCATTATTATGCATTAACCAGTTGCATAGTAGGCATAACTCTTGTACTTTATGGTAAATGTATCAAAACTTATGATACTAATATCACTACTCTTTGTTGTAAGAGTAAAAGGCTTTTTTCTATAGAAAATTTTACCGAACAACTTAATATTAAAGACATGCATTGTTACCAAAAAGTCCAAAAGAATTTAACCTCTAACCTAAATTGACACCTGTTAAGAGAAAGGGCCAAACATGAAACAAAGGCATATATACAAGGACAATTTCTGCTACCTACTCAATACCTAGATTAAACCCTAAACAACATATCCACATTCCTTCTCTTTATATACCAAAGCTGCATACCAGGTTTTCCAACTTCAATCGTATCGCCGTCACACCTTACCGAAAAAAACACTCACGCCGCGTTTTATATTATATTTCTAAATTGTTTGTTTTTATTTGGTTTATCTACTATAGTGTTTTGATTATATAAGAAATATATTAAGAAAGAAAAAGAGATGATGATGGAAATTGTTTTCCCTATTGGTTTGACTGCCGATATGATGGCAAAATGTATTAGCTCTATCTGATCTTTTATTTTTTTCTTATTTATGTTACTTTTTCATTAGCTATTTTAGTGTTTTTTTTTTCTTTTCGTATAAGAAAAGAGATGATGATGGAAATTGTTTTCCCTATTGGTTTGACTGCCGATATGATGGCGAAAATGTATTAGCTCTATCTGATCTCTCTTTTTTCTTTTACTTGTTCAAATGTTTCAGCTCTTTTGTTATAGATTTTCTTAAAGTTAATATTTGTAAGTTTTTTAAATGTATTTATATATATTTAAAATAATTATCTATAACCAACTTTCAAGTGTCTCAAATTCTGATGTTTATAAAAATTTTCAAATGTTTACAAGATATTGGTGGCTTTAAGAGGTGCTTTTCATTTGTTTAGAAACTGTTAATTTAAGCACCAAACAATTTGTATTTGTTAACATACAAAAATTAAAGTGTTTTTCACTTGTGATATGCTTTTATTCATGGTTGATACCCTGATTAAATCTCAACGGCTTAATTAATAAGTTGAGCACTTGAGAGTTTATATATTTGAGATTACAAGCGTGTACTGATACAATGTCAATACTCAAATATATAGTAGTCGTCGCTAAGATTGAGCATGTTACAGGGCTGTGAATTACTTTGTTCTGTTTTTCTATTCTAATTATATTATATTATATTATATTATATTATATTATATTATATTATATTATATTATATTATATTATACATTATATATTATATTATATTATATTATATTATATTATATTATATGGGTAGATTATATTATATTATATTATATTATATTATATTATATTATATTATATTATATTATATTATATTATATTATATTATATTATATTATATTATATTATATTATATTATATTATATTATATTATATTATATTATATTATATTATATTATATTATATTATATTATATTATATTATATTATATTATATTATATATTATATATTATATATTATATATTAATACAACAGGTTGTGAATAGTAATTACCTGCGTGGCGATATATTATATATTATATATTATATATTATATATTATATATTATATATTATATATTATATATTATATATTATAGGACAATATATTATATATATTTATATATTATATATTATATATTATATATTATATTATATTATATTATATTATATTATTTATATATATTAAGGAATATTATATTATATTATATTATATTATATTATTTATATTAATATATTGAATAGCATGTGAATATTAACTATATTATATTATATTATATTATATTATATTATATTATATTATATTATATTATATTATATTATATTATATTATATTATATTATATTATATTATATTATATTATATTATATTATATTATATTATATTATATTATATTATATATTATATATTATATATTATATATTAATACAACAGGTTGTGAATAGTAATATATATTATATATATTATATATTATATATTATATATTATATACTCTAATTATTGAATATTATATATTATATATTATATATTATATATTATATATTATATATTATATATTATATATTATATATTATATATTATATATTATATATTATATATTATATATTATATATTATATATTATATATTATATATTATATATTATATATTATATATTATATATTATATATTATATATTATATAATATATTATATAAATATTATATATATTTATATATTATATATTATATATTATATATTATATTATATTATATTATATTATATTATATTATATATAATGGATGGTCCCACCAAACTCACATGATATCCATAATTGATGCATATCGGACTACCCCACTAACGAATTATCACTTTATGGATCAACGTCATTAAGCGAAATTCGTAAATGGTTACTTTATTGATCTTTTGACTCGAGATACAAGCAGGTCAGCATGTATGGATTGCACTTACTTGATATAGTTCTAACTCTCCTGAATAAGGGAGTACATAAAGGGCTATTTTCAGAAAGTGTATTGAAGTATGATGACTGACACGTGTAGTCAATACAGGATTTGTTCCTTCAACTTGAAAGTTGAAGTATGATACCATTGGCGCCCTCATTAGGACTAATTAAGATGTTTGCATGGCCGTGCCCAAATAAATCCAGATGGTTCTCGATTATATTTGGTAATCATTAATTAGTTATGGAATGAGAAACAGAATCGTTAAATCATGAAATGACATCGATCCATATTCATGTTTAACACGGTATCTGAACAAAGGGATAATAAATGCCTCAACCATTTAAACATACTTTAAGAAACTATACTTAAATATTTCTGGGAGCATTGGCGTGTTGCTAGACGCTAACCAATGTTATTACCTTCATTTGTTACGAGCTCAAGTGGGAGCTGTTAGTATATGATCACGTAAAAATGAACGTATGTCCAGAAATGATTTAAGCCTACGGGGTCACACGTCTCGACACAAATGTATTTAATATTAATTAATATATTGAATGTATTTAATTAATATGATCATGATTTCAATTAACGAATGGTCGTTAAAAACTAACGGTTACTAGCTAACGGCGTTAGTTAAAGAAGACTTAATTTGTAATTAGGAGATTCTAGAAGTTTCCTAATTATAAATTAAAGGGGGCCGGTTTTTGTTAATGGTTTTAAACCATTAACTTAATTTGTTTTTCAATATAATACTAATCCTAGTTTATGTCAAATACGAAAAGGGTTTTAGAGGTATTATAAAAAGGAAAAATAAAAAGCCTCCCCATACTCTTCTCTTCTTCTCCTCCTTCCTCTTGGCTTCGGCCGAACTCACCAAAGAAAAAGAGTTTCGGGTTTTGGTTGGTTCAATTATTAGGGAGAATAACAAAGGTTGTTCGGTTCGTGATCAAGTACTAGCATACGTACATCCGCGTGTCGTGTGTGCAAACGTAGAGGGATTTACTTCAAATCCTCATAAAGTTTCTTACTTTATTTTTTCTTCAAATCAAAGGTACATGCTTTCTATTCTTGGTTAATTAATTAATTACATAGATTAATTTTCCGCTGCGTGCTTTGTGATTTAATTTGATAATTGTTATATAACCCAACAGTTAATAGATTATAGATTGGGAAAATACCTATGTTACAAAAAGGAAAAAAGAAGAGGAAGAAGAATAAATTTACAATGGTACAAAAAGAAACAAATTGTTGAAGTAGGTACTAGGGGAGTGGAAGTGGTTGTAACTGTGTAATGGGTAGAAGTATGGAAGTAGCACGCATTAGGTGACTATGTAAGGGGATAGAAGTATGGAAGTAGCTAGCACAATACCATATAGGCATTAGGCATACATGTGGTTGATGTAGGAATAAGATAACATATGACTTCTTTTTTTATATTTGTCATGTCCATCCATTGAAATTTATTATAATATACTTTTGATTGTTGGATGGCAAGAAATAAAAAAAGTGTTTAGGATTTTGGAGACACACTTGGACATGATGATAAGAAACATCAAGTTGCGAATATATGAATTCAAGTTATCGGGAACATTTATAATATTTCGGATAGTGTTTGAGACATGGCTTGGATCATATGTATTAAGTCATTTTCTTTTCTTTTATTCATAAACTAGAACCTTTTATCACAAATTAATATATGATCGATTTAAGAAGAAAATCTTGAACTATATTGTTTTGTACGTATAGGAAGTGAAACGAAAGAGAGCTTGAGTGGGGGAAATAAAAAAGAAGGCCATTGAAGCATGAGTGTTGTATTAGATGTAGTTATTTCATTTCTCTTCGATTTTCGATGTGATGTTGGATTTATATATTGATGGTAATGGAAATTCCTTTCACCTATTAAAAAAGAAATCTTGTTGTGATGTTTTCATTTATGTAGGGGTGGAGAATGGAGATAAAAAGAAAACTGTTCAAGAACAAGGAGTGTGATATACCACTATAATATATAGCGCCACTTTCTGGTTAGTAATATCCCAATTGAAACGATAAAAGTTTCATTTGTTTTTATCTTTTATTGACTTTTGTTCATTTTCTATTCATATATTCTCATTGATTTTCTTCATGTCTGCGCATTTCTTCTTACAAATGACGTTCTATTATTCATGTAATGTAAATTTTAACTTTTTTAGAATCAAAGTTTATGTTATGCATGATTAACAAAAATACATCAGCGGATTATTGGGTAAAGATATATACATGATGAGAAGGTAGTACATATGATGTTGGTTCAATTCATTTGATACATGAAGAAAAATTATAAGTTCATTACTTTTGTAATTTTTTTTCTTGTTAGTAGCATTCATATTTTTGATTTAATTAACTAATTAAGTGATTATTCTATTCTCTAAGTTGTTTCAAATTTGTAGCAGTTATATTATGTTACCACTTGTATGGAGTAATCGTTATTATCTATTACCATTCCCTCGGGAAAAAAACTACAAGGATTTAATTTAATATTTTGTTGTGAATGTAAATAACTACTCGTACATCGGATAAATATTATGATAGCTTTCTTATCATATAAATAAAAGAAATAAAGGTGGAAAATTGAATATAAATATTCATATTCATAACAAAAGTCAAAAACAATAATTTTGGGTACTTGTGACTAGGTTTGTGATCATTTGAAAACTAAAATTTTCGTGAAAACTAGAAAACTGGCCAAAACACAATGTGATCTGAATTTAACACAATGTGTTTTTAATGTGTTTTTAGAAAACACATTGTGTTAAGTTCATATCACAGTGTGTTTGAACAATTTTCTGATTTTCACGCGCTATCAAAAACACACTGTGATTTAAAACTTAACACAATGTGTTTTTAGATTACACAATTAAAACACATTGTGTTAAATTCAGATCACAGTGTGTTTTGACCAGTTTTCTAGTTTTCACAGAAAATTTAGTTTTCAAATGAACATTTCACAGCGTGAAGGATATGTGATAGTACAAAGATTAGGTTGAATGGAAATAATGTAGACGAATTCGCCTATTTTTAAATGTTTTTTTATCAATCATATGTTACATTTTTTTTATATGTACTCGCTGTAAAATGACTTCATGAATTTACATTAATTTAAATATTTATCATACTAACATGTCAACTACAAAGGTGTAAAGGTGAATATTTTTTAAATGAACTTGAAAAAATAAATATAGACATATTATTTTATATATATATATATACTAGATATTCGATCTTACTTTTAAACAATTAAATAGAGTTTGGAAACACAAAGAAAGTAAGATATTAATAGTCAGATGTTTTATAATTTATACAAATGAATGTTTTCAAAAATAATATATGATCACACATTCGAATCTCAACAATGACTCTCTTACATTATACATATGATACCGACTTTAGTGGGCCGTACATTGCACAACCAAATACACGCTAGTATATATAATGAATTGGGTGGTGAAGATGAAGATGAGTCAGCAGGGTCACATAAGTAATTTTTCTAAGTCAGCAGCTATGTTTGATTAAATGGGTGAGTCAGCGGTGCCACGTAAGCATTTTGACCTGTTCAGCCGGTAGCTTACATTACTTAGACATATTTTGTATGTTGATTACATTGCATAGACATTTTACGAGATCCTTACATAACATAGACATTTCGTCATAGTTAGTTGAGTAATAATCCCATGAGAATATCATATATCGTTTATAAAAAAATACAATATATTAAAGTATTAATAAAGCTTTTTAACCTCAAAATAATAATTCATTCTATCTATCAATCAATCAAATCTGATCTGATGGAGCTCACCTTGTTCCTAGGAAGGCTTCTTTTTGCTTCTCTCTTCATATTATCTGCTCATCAAATGTACGTATAATATCATTTTTGTTTCACAGATCTGTTTTTGTTTGATTTAAGTTTTACTTTAATGTATGTTTAATTTTCAATGTAGATTATGTTGTTGACTTATGTTTAGTACTATGATGATTTTGTTCTTTCAATGTTGTTAGTAATATGATGTATGGATAATTATTATTTCGAGGTTTACATGAGATTTTATGTTGAGCTGCTGGTTGACTTTTTGGTAATCGAGGGGTCCTGGTCGAGTCAACTTTGTGTACTTGGCAGGAAAAACCGGAGCTCCACGAATACCACCGTGGAGCTGGGCAATTGGATTATTAGGCCGGGGCGGGTGGAGCCGCTTCCCCTTGGGGTTTATTTTCTTGAAACCAATGTATAGATAGACCATGTTTTGGAAAATTGTTGACGTCGTTAACAAGTTTGGTTGATAGTTTTACACTGGATTACATGAAGTGTAGGATAGAAATAGAATTATGAGGTTGAAGCTAAATCGTGACCGATATTCTGGAGGAGGACCGCTAAATAGCGGTGATATCGATAACATAGAGTGTTAGTAGTCTGATCTCGTGACTTATCGTTGCAGATCTTGTTCACTAGATTTGGTAACTAGTGAATTACTATATTCAAATGTCCTATTCATCTTAAAAAAGTTTCCAGGAAAAAATCAGATTGCCTGTTGCTGGGATGGTGGTATTATAATTGATTTTTTTTACTCTGTTGAAAACTATGGTGTGTTTGAAATGGAAGTTTAAATGCAGTGCTTTGAAAAGTTGCTAATATACTTATACAGCTTCAATTTTTAAATGAAGACATAACATGAATAATGTTCTAAGTTTTGGCATTTAAATGTGGTTATGTTGTGCTATTCAACTGCCATGAATGATTGGCTTTTTGGATCATCGACTCATCGTTCATCACAAAACAACCTCAGTGCAAATAGAAAAATATATTTGACTATAATAGATTAACAGCAATGTGCAACAATGCCAGATATGATGGTCTTGTTTACCCTCGCGTCTTCTTTATTTGTTACAAAACCACTCAATATTCCAAGTTATTCTGTTTGAATTGTACTTTTTAACAAAGATGGGTTTTTAAGATTGAGGAATAAGTTTTTTATTTCTGTTTCTTTCATAGATTTCTTTTCATTCCTTTTAGTTAATATATAAGATCTTATGGAATAAGGAACTAAGGTTAATTTTACCTATAATTTGAAAACATAAAAGGTAAAGCATAAGAATGATGCTTTGCGTTATGTCAATAATATGAATTCCTTTATGATCGTTTAAAGAATGGTATTTACCAAAACTGATACATGACATAAATCTTCTATTTGAAATTTTGAATATCATATTGTTCTGGATCATGCCAGTAGCCTTCAGGTCTACTGGCATCATTTCCCCACCAAAAATTCATTGAGGGGCCACTATGGATGACCAGTTTGGAATAAAGTTCATGGGTTCAAATCTAGGGACATTGCACTTTGTCTTTGGGGGTTTTGCCTAACTCAATAGGATGGAAAATGATAGGTGAACATTGTCTGGGGCTGGTCCTTGGGGAAGGGTCAGTTAGTGTCCAATGACTGCAGATTTCATGTTTTGAAAATTGTACTGGATCATGATCGTATACATAGTCGTTTTTAGTTGCTTTTGTGAATGTCAGGTGCTGATGTTGGAATTGTTCCTTCTTTTAGGTATAACGAACTTGGAACTGATGGAGGGCCGGCTGTTAAGATTCTTGAACCAAAACTTAATGTATTCTCTAAATTGATTACCTCTAAAACTGGCATAGAAGTTCCTGAAATCGATGTAAGGATCTACCTGTCTTTGATTATGCTATGCGTTAAAACTTGAAAAGTCAAAGTGACGTCTTCATTTACACTCAGATTATGGAAATAAGACCTGCAGAATATAAATGAAACGGAAAAAGAGGTCCAAAGGAGCCATGCATGATGATTATATAATATATCTCATTTATGCATCTAAAAGTGTTGGTTGTTTTTTTAACAGGTAAAAAATGTAGTTAGGGCAGTGATTGTTCTTAAAGGCTTCGGTGGAGTTTTTTTCGTATTTGGTACTTACGCTGGTGCAATTTCGCTGGTAGTTATAACATTTATTTAGTTTTTTAATGTCACTACAAGCTCTTATTGTTAGCTTCCATAATTTAACAGCCTCTGAAATTTTTAATCTGCTTGCAGGTTCTACACCAGCTTATATTTACACCTATATTGTATGATTTCTACAACTATGATACTGAAGACAAAGAGTTTGGTCAACTTTTTACTAAATTTACACAGGTTAGATTTTGACTTGTGTGGGTGGGTGGTTGGGGGGGGGGGGGGGTCCAAGTAAAACAAAACTTTCATAATTAGCGTTCTTGTAGTTCCATTGGAACCGAAACATTTTATTTGCTATAGCGTCAGCCAGTGTATAAAACTTTATTTTGATCTAGTCATTGGGACTGTCTTAAGACTTGCTCGTATCATGTATTTTGTTTTGACCCATGAACTTTTAAATGGATCAGTTCGTTGTTTAGTTTTAATGCGTCAAATAGACGGTGTTAGCTTAAAAAGAAACCGTTCAAATAATGTCAGCATTGCCCAACGTGTACTCTAGTGCATAAAATACCCTATAGTCTTTTAACATCAGTTTATACCTGTTCAATTTTTTATATACTGTTTTGACTCACCCGATTACTGAACCAACAAACCGCCTATACTGCCATCTCTACTTTATAGCACTTGGTCAATTTTCCAGAAACCTAGGAGTGCTTTTAATATTGAATGGTTGCTGATTGATTTACCTTTTGAAAGCAGAATATGGCTTTGTTGGGAGCATTGTTATTTTTCATAGGGATGAAACACTCAATATCACTGCGCCAATCGCGGAAAGTTTCCAAGACGAAGACAAGCTAGTTGTGATCTCCGTTGATCACTGTCAAAGTGCTCAGCTTAGATGACATCCTACCTGTAAGATACTTAGTTAAACAGTGGGCTGAATCCCTTTACAATTGACTATCGAAACGATGATTGTATTATTTTTAGTACTCCATATACACTAGGGGACTAGTTGGGGTTCATTATTTATGATTTAAACTTGTCTACCCTCAAATGTGGGGGTGATTCATAATTGTATCAGATTGAATGTTCAGTTTTAGTGTGTTTATACTATTCCCTTATAATGGTCATCCCTCCTATTATAAAAGCTGAAATATACATAACTAAATGTAGCTACAATGATACAGTCCTAATTTCTGTATCGGAAGTTTTGTATAACTTTTGGAAATTCTAATTTTTGGAGAAATGGTAGCTTGTGTTATCAGCCTTGTAACAAAGCAAAATTTGTAGATGATATTTTCCCCCTGATTACAAAGATGTTCGATGTTATAACATTGACGTTTACAAACAAAAGTGAAGTCAAATAGTTTACGTTTTGCTCAATGGACGACGTACTCACATCATATCTTAGTTGTTGGATGAGCTATTTGGTTAGGTCTCTAACATATTTTGCTAAACAGAGAGTCTATTCTGCAAAATTTTGGTATATGACCATTCTTTCCCAATGTTTATGTCCATCAGTTTGTAATAAGTACTTCAATGCAAACTTATACTGATTACATGGAAGTGACTCAAATTGTCGTTTTGTTATACTAATAAGATAAATTTTCTTAATTTTATGTAATGAGTTTTTTTCACAAAAAAATAAAATTTAATAATGTCACAGATTGGCCAACTTAATCAAATTCGTTATCTTAATATTTTATTTTAGTTACCGGCTTGTCAACATATATTTCTAAAAAAATCTGATCTTTTTATAAACCAACAATTCCAAAAAATAAACGAAATCAACCACTCTTTAAGCCAGAACAAAAACTTTAAGCAAAGTGGTAGAAACCAATTTACTTACAAAAGATCTCATGTCCAAAAACTACTATGTAAGATTTTAGGTGGTTAACTGGTACATCCCTGGTTATTCTCACAAGTCTTGGATTTGATTATTTGGAGTGACAAGTCTATAAGTTTTTTTATAAAATTACTTGTAACGGCTTATGGTCTACATGTCGTAGTCTAGAGTACGTGCAGGACTTCACCATTGTATGGTCAGGTGTTATCTGATGTTGAATACCGACTCATTGTTAAAAAAACACATTGGTTGGGGAACGATCATAAGGATATTTCAGTAAAACCGTGCACATCTAAGTTAAAAGATTTGTAATTTAACGATGACATTAACATACATAAACCCATCTTTATGTCAATTTATTTGATCAACCGATTACAAGGACTAAAACGGTGACAATTTATAAACATGGTCAGAAATGTAACATATTCTAATAAAATTGGACTGAGAAAGAACCCACCAGTTCGTCTGCTGGAATCGTGACCATTGACGAACCTGGGCAACAGTCTAACCCCTCCAGCACCAGCGTGTTAGTCCCTTTAACCATCTACCCTGGAGACCTCCCAACAGGTCTTTCAGGTGTTCCAAAGGCAACAAGAACACGTCGTCCTAGGATACAGTCAGCACTTGCCACTGACAGTAGAAACCAAGCCAGCCCTCCAGTTTCCTCCCAACAGGAAACTGGAGATAGTCAAATGGGACAACCGCAAGCAGCCACCCTCGAAATTTCTGTAAGAGAGGGTGGTGAAGATGATATTGGGCTACCCCAACCCAGAATAGAGTTAGAGTCTGCACAAAGTGTCCATGGCCTATCTTCTGACACTTCTCTTGCACGAACTGGCGACATCTCTGGCCAGTCACAGCTGGAGACTGGGGTTCTAAACTCTGCGGCCGATGAGGTTATGATTGTGGATAGAGCAATTATAACTGAGGCAACCCTAGTGACCTCTATCCCTGGTGAAGTTACCCTGGTAACTGAATCTTCAACAGATGCAACCTTCCAGGAAACTGGAGAAGGTCATCTAGAGACTGACCAATCTGGTCAGCCCTTAGTTACATTCATGGATCTGGACATGAATGTTAATGACGAGGAAATCCTTATTGAATCTTCGGATTCTGAAGGAACTGCTTCAGACATTGAGATTTTTGATTCTTCTGTACAAGATCAAAACCCTTCATCTCATGTCTCGCCTCCAGAAGCTCCAATTTCAATTTTACCATCTCAAGAAAATGAGCCTACTGAAACTCCATTTCCTACTTATAACTATATGTCTGGAAACAGACGTATGGCACCATCACCATCTGGGCAGCTCTCGCTCCTTCGAGAAATGCCACCACCGCCATCGCCATTGGACACACCTGAGCATTCTCAGCATGTCCAACAATTTGAATTTCCTGTCCTTCCTTATTCCA
>CM067167.1:266231684-266256657 GCA_034093135.1 Erigeron breviscapus
TGCGCATGGAATATCATCTGGAATTCATGTGGATTTCCCACCAGTGACTGCGGCGCAGTGGGGATGGTGCACTCCCACTGCGGCGCAGCTCAAACTTGCTGAAATCTTTGGTTCTTCTTTATTAACATCTCTCGAACACTCGGATCAACATCTTGGCCTAAAATTGTCAGAAAATGCACCAAATAGGCTCACAACCTGCTAAGAACCTGAAAGCACTAACAAAACACCATAAACGCGCCAAATGCATACAAAATTGACTCAAAACACATATGAAAAAGGCCATAAATGATGTGGGCGATCTATATAAATTGGTCACATCAAACCCCCCCACACTTGAGCGTTGCTTGTCCTCAAGCAAATCTGGAAATTAAGCAAAAGCATTCCTTGGCACGAAGCTATATAAACACATTACGATTATCAAAAAGAAGCCAAACCAAGTATATCGATGACAAGGACTTTGGTGAAGCAGTTTTAATCTTAAATGAAAATCCGAAATGTTTGACAATATCTGAACAATCCACAAGCCTCAATAACACGACTAAGCAAAAGTGAAACAAATGGCCTATCAAAATCATCCTACTCCAACGAACTTACTATTGGGGTTGAATATATATGAATAATCACTCATTGCTCGGTCGTGATGCATATCTTACCATAGGCTTGAACTAGGATCATAGCTTCACCGACATGGCGATGAGCACCAAGTACATCAACAAAATATGGCATATAAGTCGGTTGTAATGGTAGGCTAAGGGTATTTACAATGGGATTTGGGATATTTAGGTTAGTGTTAACAAGAAATAACAAAAGTATAAGTTATGTACAAAATAGTCTAATTAAACCCTTACCATCGATTGCCACCAACCCATAAGATGCTATCCCATGAACACACCTCAAAAGTAACAAGCAACACCCGACACCATTGTGGTGTATCAACTTCAAACAACTTAGGAACAACCAAATCTTCCATTCTATTCACGAACCAAATGATACAACAAGTCTTTTGACATATAAAAATGAGAAGTACCCACTAGTAGCCCAAGTTCTTTTCTTTCTTTTTTTTTTCTTATTTCATTTTTTCTCTTTTTTTTTTTAATTTTTCTGTTTTTCACTTTTTTCTTCTTTATTTTGAACCATTTTACTCTACTAGTAGGCACCCTCTTACAATGATGAACAATGTCTATAACAATATACTTTATTTGAACTATCCAAGACATTCCCCAATAACTTGACCAATCGACGTATTCCCATAGACCAAGAATATTCCAACTGATAACCCACTGAAGCTCTCCCAAACCGTCCAAACAAACCAATGACAATCAATGGCCCCCCAAAATTAGACTATCGGTATGGCGAGGTAAAGTTTACATATTTAAGTGGATTTATACAAAGGAAAAGGCTAAGTTCAAAAGGGTGTCTAAATGTATCTTGCACTAAAGATGAGTGCAACAAAGGTTTACAAAGAAAGGAAAATCACTGACCAGAGTAGCCAGCTACACAAAACATGTATGTATACTAAAGGTAAAAATATACAAAAGCAAGGGGTGAATAGAAAGAAAATACGGGTCAAACCTAGTATGCCAATTCGTCACCAATGTACTTATATCACAAAAGTGATCTCACTGCGGTCTCGTAACGATCACCAGGCCAAGTTCTAGCTCAACACATCACCGGCACACTCATATCAAAGAAAAGAACCCGGAAATGGAATATATTAACCTCAAATTTGCACATCTTAGTGCAGAGTTCGAAATGGAACCCTTACTCCCGAATAAATCCAAGAGCCTAAGAGAGGGACAAATTTACAAGGCAATCAAACCAAACCCGTCAACACCTAGCACATCTATAAATGAATGATGAATCTCACAACTTTTGGGTGTTTGGGATATTTGAGTATGCAAGTAATTTTATCAATCCACAAGGATTAGCCCAATAACCGTTCAGAACACATTTCGCCGATTAAATTTGTACCAAGGAAAAAATTTTGTAGTAAAATTGCTCATTAAGTTATTATGAATTAAGTGACAAAAGCAATTTACCACAAAGACAAGCTCAACACAAGTTTCAAATCATATCATCTTCCGTCATCCTACCAAATCAAACATGCACATCATAGTTCAGAGTTCAAGATAGAACCCTTACCCTTGGATAAAATCCAAAAGTCTATGAGAGGGACACATCTACAAGAACGGTAGAATTCTCAATGGCAAAACAACAAAAGAGATATACCCGGCTGCTTAAACCTATTTGCCCCACCCCCCACACTTAAGATGGACAATGCCCTCAATGTCCAACACTCAGTCAAAACAAAGGTAAATAGGGGTAAGCAAAATAGACAGAAAGAATGAGAACACATACCGAATTAAGGACACATTCCGTTTCAAAACAAGTAAGTCGACCCCGCACCACAAATTGCTCTTCCTAAAAAGGAAGTCCAATTTGCTTGACGGGAGAAACAGACTAGTCCAAAACGGAATGTGCGAGAGCTGTGTGCGAAACAATGTCAGTAAAGATGCCAATTAAAAATGTTGCGCTGAACTTACTGCCAGCATATGCACGTGACATCATAGTGAGCTACTAACACGATCACACAATTAAACAAATCAATGCCAACGAATGTAGGTGAGAATGAGAATCCAACGGGTCCTCCCCCACACTTGGGTTGTACAATGGGTATGGCCATCCATTCGGATCAAACCTGCTCAATTACACATCACAAGAACACATCCAAAATATCCATACAAAGTGCAAACTAAAAAAGAGTATCATGCAGAAAATAAAAGAAACAAAGGAAAGTACAAATGTTTCATCACCCCGTAGGGTGGATACCAGACAATGATAACTAAAGTAACGACATGAAAATACCAACATAACCAATCATCACATGATTCCATCCCACGGATCCGGATGGGAATCATCTCCACTACTGCTGCTGACCATGGTAGCCATAGGGTAGTCCAGGCATTCCAAAAATACTCATCACCCAATCGGACGCCTCTTCCTGAGCTGCACCCGAACCACCTGCATCTCCTCCCGACTGACCAGCATCAAATCCTGAATGACCACCTACATCAAAATCTGCAAAAGATGAAGAACCACCGCCAACATGGCCACCCTGAAAGACCCCAAACTGCACTGGACCTCGAGGAGAACCTCCTAAATCATGGGGTGGTGGTGACATGTTCCCCGGGGCAGTCATATGAGAGAAAAAAGACTGACCCCCCTGACGATAATCGGGGACATAAATAGGCGGTGGAGAGAACTGAGGAATCGGGTCAGGTCGAACAAACTCCCGACCGTGATACTGAGCATCCCACATCGGCTGATAATAATCTAGGCAATAGTTAGTGTGGGCCTGCTGTGATCCAACCGAGCTGAAATCCTGGTCCATCCTCCTCTGGTATGCATCAAACTCCTGCCGACTCTTCTGCTGAGACTCATAAATACTCTGAACAGTGTTCCCCAAAAGTGTTAAGTCAAACGAGCGAGGGATGGGAATGTTACGACCACCCCTCCTCATTGGTTCCAGTTGACCCTCCGCCATCTCAACATCATCATCAACATCTACCTCCTGTACGGGAGGTGGTCCTTCAACTTCACCCTCATCAGCCAACAACTGCTCTTGCTCATTTGCTTTCTTCTTCTTCAAAATCTTTCCCCTCCAAAGCTCATTATACGTAAAACCCTCCTGATGCACTGGTAATGAAAGATAAGTCTGGCAATCATCTGAAGCAAAGACTCCCATCCTCTTATAGATAACCGTGATGAAATGTCCCAAAACCAAATTCGAATCAGAATGGTTACACATTCGGTCAAGAAGTACAAGAGGAGGCAAAGCAAACCTTGTTGGAGCACCTTCAGAAAAGAGCTTAAGTAACCATAAATCATTATGGTAAGCCTTTTCCCAATGAGTCGATCGCTGCACCAAGAATGTCCCAATCATGCGGTGGAGTAACCTCAAACGTACATTCTTTATCTTCGACACACCACTAGTGTATGTCCAAGTTTCTCCACCCGAAATCCTTGTGAAATACTCCAAAATAGACTCTCCATCACCCAAATCGGCTCCTGTCCTATAGCCCTTCTTCAAAATAGCCCTAAGCTCCGCACTCTGTAACTCCTCTCTCGAATACATCCCACAATAATAACCAAACTCAGCAATCGACAGCTTCCTCTGCTGTCCCCCACAATAAAACGAGACTATCCTTTCCTCAAAAATATCCTTAACCTTCCCTAATTCCTTCTTCAGTTTCAAGGTCGAATAAAACTCCAAGCATAACTCACGGTAAGCTGCCTCACGGTTAGCAAAAACCCGCCGCCAAATATCACAATTTACATCATGCCCTCTTGACTCACCTCCAACTCTCAAACTCATAGAAAACCATCTTCTTATGTCCTCCTGCACTCCATATACCTGAGCTTGAATAGGATGTAAATATCTTGCGGGACAGACCGCATGCTTAGCAAGCTTGTACAACTTGTTCTTGTATATGTTCTTATGTGGCTTCCTAACACTTCCAAATGAGATCCAAGCATGTCTCTCGTTCAGTTCACCTTCAATAAATGTAAGCGGCACCCCCATCTGTTTCTTAGAAGTTTGACTTGGGACATCAACGGCCTCACTAGATTGCCCCTCAACCATTTTCCGCTTTCCCGCGGCCTTATCAGTTGCTCCCTGCATTCACAAACATAAAAGAGACCAATCGTGAGTAATACGAATGCAAAGTTGGGAACCATATTAAACAAACAAAAATCTGGGCAGGAAAGTTCCCCCACTGCGGCGCAGTGGGCATACTTAACCCTCACTGCGGCGCAGTGGGGTAAAAAGACAAGTCAGGCAGAGGATCCTCACTGCGGCGCAGTGAGGCAATGAACCCCCTCACTGCGGCGCAGTGAGGCAATGAACCCCCTCACTGCGGCGCAGTGAGGCACAAAATCTGGGCAACTTGATTTAGGGTTCATCACGACTTGGCACAAAAAGGGTAATCAAACAAGCAAATATAGGGAATAATGAAACAATAATCTCCACATAAATCGACATATACATCCCCCACACTTGTTCATAACAAATCCCCAATTTTTCCAAAACCCTAATTTCAAAAGTAAAATCAATAACGGATGAACAAGATGAAAGTTTTAACACCCAATTAGCTTCTATTGCCCACAAACATCAAAACCCCTAAATTAATTCGAAAGATTAAGCTAGCATAAACCCTAGAAATTAAAAACTTCAAAATAAAAGAAAAATACAAAGAAACAAAAGAGAAAAACTTACACTTCTCCCCATTATGCAATGTATGAAGATAAAAATCTGGAAGAGTGATTAAAGATGGAAGAAAATGGAAGAATTTGAGGATGGAAGTATGTTTTGCTTTTCTAGATGAGAGAAAGAAAGAAAGAAATAAGTGAAAAAGTGAAAATTACCCACAGTTACCTGGCCTGTACTTGACCTACCCGGTCTCTCACTGCGGCGCAGTGGAGAGGCTTCACTCCCACTACGGCGCAGTGGGAAGTATTTCTCAAGTGGGCAGATGATTTGAGCTGCGGCGCATCTAGAATATCCCACCCCCACTGCGGCGCAGTGGGGAACTTCTGGAAAAAAATTTCCTTCTAACATTTTGTGACAAAACTCAAATCATACTTACCCGGAACCGCATCAAATCGAAACCACACCTGCAATTACTAACAAAACAAGATTAGAACTAACTAATTAAAGGAAAGTAAAATGCGATAAAAGAAACACGGGTTGCCTCCCGAGAAGCGCTTAAGTTATTAACGAGTCTTGAGCTTGACTCGACCAACTTTCAAGTTTCCAATTCAAACACGGGGATCTCCTCAATTACCCCCTCAACCTGCTCTTCTTCCAAATATAGCTTAAGTCGATGACCATTGACAATGAACGATCCTTCACCATTTTGTTTAAACAACTCTACGTAACCCGACGGGTATACGTGCTTAATCACAAATGGTCTAATCCACCTAGAAGTTAGTTTAGGTTGCTTAATCTTAAATTTAGACAAGAATAACAACACTTTAGCCCCAACCTTAAACTCCTTTCTACGAATCCTCTTATCATGCCAAATCTTGGTCCTCTCCTTATATAGCCTCGAATTCTCATAAGCACCTAGCCTAAGCTCATCAAGCTCGTGAAGTTGCAACATCCTAAGTTCACGCGCTTCCATCAAATCCAAATTCAAGTTCCTTAAAGCCCAATACGCCTTATGCTCTATCTCAATAGGAAGATGGCAAGTTTTGCCATAGAGCAACCGGTATGGCGTGGTGCCAATCGGCGTCTTATAAGCCATCCTAAACGCCCACAAGGCGTCATCTAACTTCTTTGACCACACCTTGGGGTTATTCCCAACAGTTTTCTCCAAAATCCTCTTCAAGGCCCTATTTGTGTTTTCCACTTGACCACTGGTCTGTGGATGGTACGAGGTAAAAAAATAGTGGACAACACCGTACCTTTTCATCACTTTGGCCAACTGATGGTTTGCAAAATGGGTTCCACGGTCACTAATCAAAGCTCTAGGGAAACCAAAATGACAGAACAACTATTTCAAGAAATCAATGACTACACGCGCATCATTCGTGGGCAAAGCCTTGGCTTCGGCCCATTTAGACACGTAGTCAACGGCGACAAGAATATACTGAAACTTATTAGACGGTGGGAATGGTCCCATAAAGTCTATACCCCAGACATCAAAAACCTCACATACCTGAATGCTCTGTTGAGGCATCTCATCCCGTTTAGTGATGTTCCCTTGTCGCTGGCAGATGTCACAAGTCTCAACCAAAGTCTAGGCCTCCTTGAAAATTGTTGGCCAATAGAAACCTGCATCAAAAACTTTCTTACCCGTCACTGAAGGACCATAATGACCCCAGTTGGCCCGTAGTGACATGCATCCAAAATCTCTCTTGTCTCACTTCCAGCAACACATCTCCTAACCATACCATCTGCACAAACACGAAACAAGTATGGATTGTCCCAAAAATAATGCTTAACATCCGATATGAGCTTCTTCTTCTGCTGGGACGTGAACTCATTAGGTATCTCACCTGCAACCAAATAATTAGCTATATCTGCAAACCAAGGAGCTTCATCAGAGTTAGAGATAAACATTAAAGACTCATCGGGGAAGTGATCATTGATCTCCCCATCACGAAGTTCCTCCCGATGAGGATCTTCCAAACGACTCAAATGGTCGGCAGCCAAATTTTCAGCCCCTTTCTTATCCTTTATCTCAATGTCAAATTCTTGCAACAAAAGAATCCAACGGATAAGCCTGGGTTTAGCATCCTGTTTCGAGAACAGGTACTTAAGGGCTGAATGGTCAGTGAAAACTATGGTCTTACTCAAAACAAGATATGATCTAAACTTATCAAATGCAAAGACCACTGCAAGCAATTCCTTTTCTGTAGTGGTGTAATTTTGCTGGGCGGGGTTCAAAGTTTTACTAGCAAAGTAAATGGGTTTGAAATGTTTCTCAACCCTTTGCCCTAGCACAGCTCCCACAGCATAGTCACTTGCATCACACATCAACTCGAAAGGCAATTCCCAATCAGGAGCTACCATGATAGGAGAATCAGTCAACTTCTCCTTCAATACCTGAAAAGCACTCAAACAAGCATCATCAAAAACAAAAGGAACGTCCTTCTCCAACAAGTGGGTCATAGGACGAGTAATCTTAGAGAAATCCTTAATAAATCGACGATAAAAACCTGCATGTCCAAGAAAACTCCTTACCCCTTTCACATTGGAAGGCGGGGGTAATTTGACAATTACATCTATCTTAGCCCGATCAACCTCAATCTCGGCCTTGAACACTTTATGCCCTAACACAATACCATCAGTGACCTTAAAATGGCACTTTTCCCAATTCAAAACAAGGTGTGCCCTCTCACACCGTTCCAACATCCTATCCAAATTACTCAAGCAAGAATGAAAAGAATCCCCAAAAACTGAAAAATCATCCATGAAAACTTCCATGGAAGTTTCAAGCATGTCCTGGAAAATAGCAATCATGCACCTTTGAAAGGTTCCAGGGGTATTACACAAACCAAACGGCATTCGCCGATAAGCAAAAGTGTCAAATGGACAAGTAAAAGTGGTTTTCTCTTGGTCCTTGGGATCAATGGGTATTTGAAAGTACCCGGAAAACCCATCCAAGAAACAAAAATATTCATTCCCTGCAAGACGTTCCAACATTTGATCAATAAAAGGAAGGGGAAAGTGATCCTTACGGGTGGCATCATTAAGCTTACGGTAGTCTATACAAACCCGCCAACCCGTAATAGTCCTAGTGGCCAAAAGCTCCTTATTATTATTTTCAATGACTGTCATGCCCCCCTTTTTGGGCACACAGTGGACAGGACTTACCCATGAACTATCAGCAATAGGAAAAATGATTCCTGCATCAAGAAGCTTAATTACCTCTTTCTTAACAACCTCCTTCATATTAGGATTCAGCCGCCTTTGTCTCTGGACAACGGGCTTAACATCATCAAGAAAATCAATTTTATGCTAGCAAAAATTAGGACTAATACCTGGAATATCTGTGGTCTTCCAAGCAAAAGCCCGCTTATGGGCTTTAAGCACAGACAAGAGACGGTCTTTCTCGTCACTCAAGAGTGAGGACGAGATAACCACTGGAAGAGAAGACTCACCTGACAGATATGCATACTCTAGATGGCCTGGAAGCGGCTTAAGCTCCAAGTCAGTAGGTGGTACATCAACAGAGTTAGGTACCCTTGAACTCCCGTCAGCAACTACCTCCTCAAAAGTCTCGTCCTCGGGAGGTGATTCATCCAAGCTCAGTGCCATGACCTCTGCAAACAAAGCTTCATCAGTAATTTCTCCAGATCCTAAATTAGCGATCTCTTCCTCTCCAATATCTGTCTCCATGAATTCCTAAAATTCTTGATCTAATGCATTATCAATGACATCAATCCTAAAACAAGTCTCATCATTAGAATAAGAATTCTTGATAGACTTTTCAACATTAAACACAATCCTATCAGTTCCCACGCCTAAAGAAATCTCCTTATCCTTCACACGGATGATAGCATCCGTGGTATTAAGGAATGGGCGTCCAAGAATAAGAGGGACCTTCGTATCTTCCTCCATCTCGAGGATAACGAAGTCAACAAGAAAAACAATATGGCCAACTCTGACGCTAATGTTCTCAGCAATCCCGATGGGATACTGAAATGAATGGTCAGCAAGTCTTATACTCATGCGAGTAGGGCGAAGGACTCCCAAGGATAACTTGGCATAAACCGAGTAAGGCATCAAATTGATGTTAGCCCCTAAATCAGCTAAGGCTTTACAAATAAGAGTTCTAATAGAGCAAGTGATAAGGAAACTCCCTGGGTCTTCAAGCTTTGGTGGAATGCGGTTCTGCAAGATAGCATAACACTCGGCATTAAGAAAAGTAGCCTTTGCCTCTTCAAATTTCCCTTTGTCTGTCACAAGCTCCTTAATGAACTTGGCATAATTGGGCATCCCCTGAATAAGATCAACTAAAGGAACATTAATATGAACATTTTTTATCATGTCCACAAACTTGTTATAATGCTCCTTCAGCTTTGCTTTCCTGAACCTCTGTGGAAAAGGTATCTTTGGCTTGTATGGTTTAACCTCTGGAACCACAGCCGGTTTTGGTGGAGTGACCGGAGTCTTCACGGTCGGATCTTCCTCCATCTCTATCTCTTCATCAATATCAGCATCATCGCTCCCGTTATCCTGCACATCTGAAACAACAACATTAGGCATAGGAGGTGGGTCATAAGACCTACCAGTACGATAAGAAGTATTACCTGAAGGCCGGTTCTGGAAACCGGTGTTGCGGTCGAAATTCCCTTGGGGTTGATTCTGAACATAGTTCACATCTTCGGGTGCCCGATTTGGACACTCATCAGAATGGTGCATATCACCACAATGATCACACCCATCGGCTAAGACCTTAACATCCCTCTCAAGTGCTCCAAACCTATTATCTTGAGCAGTAAAGCTCCTATCCATGCGCTCAGATAGCGCCTTAATCTCTCCAATAACCGCCGAATCGTTACTAGCTTCAGCCTTAGCAACTCTCCCTTGGTTAGTGCCCTTCTTCATCTTCCTTTCATTCTTCAAGAACCTTTCATCATCCATAGTTGAGTTATCCTTTGCCATGTCTTCCAAGATCTGATAACCTTCATTGGGTGTAATGTTATTGAAACTACCCCCAAAAGCATATCCCAATTCTCGTTTAGACTTCTTATTTAACCCATCAAAGAAAAGCTCCACATATTGTTCCCTAGTCAAATTGTGACCGGGACAATTTCTCAACATTTCCTTGAAACGAACCCAAGCATCCACAACATCTTCTCCATAATCTTGTTCAAAAGACCTAATCATATTCTCCAACCTTCTTTGAGTTCTGAGTGAATAAAACTCACCAATGAAAGCCTCCTTAAGTTGGTCCCAAGTAATGATTGAATTCTCTGGAAGATCATTGAACCAATCAAGTGCTTCTCCGGTGATTGAGATGGGAAATGTCTCAAGTTTCACGGCATTCATTTGATTTTGACCATATTGATAAAGCCGAGCCAACTTTTCAAACCTATCCAAGTGTTGGTAAGGATCCCATTTCCTTTTTCCATCAAATTGTTGCTCTTCTATGCTCTTGAGATGATTTCCTTTCAAATTGAAAGTGTGATCAATGGCCGGAGGTCTAATGGCAAATCCACGGCTGGTTGGAATAGTTCGAACCCTCTCGCCATAGCGAGTGTCATTTGGATCCCTTGGTTGTTCGTCACCCATCTCCTCTTGCTTAACTTCTAAATTGAAGAATTCGTCTAAATAAAACCCTTCCTCGTCCGAATCAGGAGTGGGTTTAGCTATAGGTGAAAATGGTGTTGGTATTGGTGTTGTGGGTTCAGTGAAGCTAAACCGACGCCCTCTTGGTCTTCTCGGAGTAGACAAAGGACTATTCAAAGGGAGACCCGAAGAACGCAAGTTCATCAACTAAAACAATACCTGCAAACACACAACTAACACAAACACGTCAAATGCACGTGTGATAAGAAAAGAAAACTAAACTAATAAAACAAGTAACTTCCTCACGCATGAGAAAGGATCAAACCACTAAATTAACAACTAAATCGGCACACAATCCCCGGCAGCGGCGCCAAAAACTTGATATGTGAAATCGAGTTTGTAAATTTTATAAACAAGTACCCACTAAAAACTGACTACTACACACTTTCAGGCAGTGGACCTGATCGCATATAGTATAGTAAGTAGTAAGTCCGAGATCGTTCGCAAGGATTGGTTTTGAAATAATTGTTTGCTAAAGTAGTTTTAGAAACAGGATGGAACCGTAGCCGAATTGCTACCTAACTTTGACAATTTGAACTTAAAGAAATTGAAATGACAAGACAATTAAAAGTAAAGAAAGTTCAGACAATTTAAATAAAGATAATCCACTTTGAATCCACTTAACTTCAGCTATGATTGCACACGTTAAAGATCAAATTCTTTAGAGTTGACAAGATAATCGTGAAAGGATAAAAATGCTCACGTGGTACCACCAACCGCTTGCAAATCACCCAAACACCAAAGTTGCTAGTTTAATTACCCAAGCCGGTACCACCAATGCCTAGAAAATCTTCCCAACAATTAGTTTGCTTGATTATCCAATTACCAATTATGCCTATGTGAATGAAAACGTGGTACCACCAACCGTTTCTAAACACGTTTACCGATTAATTCCTATTATAGATTTGACATTCACCGTCATACCATGAACCGGTGACAACCGACCATAGACAATCGAATTGCAACGATAAACATATTCACCTAGTACCACTAACGATGAACACATAAACCATCAACATCAAAAGAATAAATCACAAGGAATTAATTGATAAAGATCACGACACAACGATAATTGAATCAACTCTTGAATTAAAATATTGCAATCATATCATTCGTCAAGTTTCATCAAAATGGATGATTAAAAATCTAGCCACTCATGCTAAATTGAAATTCATAAAAGAAATTGAAAGAGAACATATTGTACCAATGATTGTTGAAATTAAAATTGCAAAGACGGAAAAATAGATACGATCTAGATGGGTGTTCTTGAATCTTCAATGAATCCAATGATGAAATCTGAGATGATCCTTGAAAGAATTCGTGGTAGAACAGCTCCTAGAAAGAAAACTTCATAACTTGGGAAATAGGGTTTTTTTTTCTATTTATACCTCCCCAAAATCTGATGCAAAAAAGCTGAAACCCTGATTTCCTCGTGCACTCACTGCGGCGCAGTGGATCATCCCTGGACTTCTGTTCTTTGGTGACTGCGGCGCAGTGGGGCAACATCCCTCCTACTGCGGCGCAATGAAAATCCTCTGGAAATTATTTCTTTTTGGCACCCAATGACTGCGGCGTAGTGGGGATGCACTCCTCCCACTGCGGCGCATGGAATATCGTCTGAAAATCATGTGGCTTTCCCACCAGTGACTGCGGCGCAGTGGGGATGGTGTACTCCCACTGCGGCGCAGCTCAAACTTGCTGTAATCTTTGGTTCTTTTTTATTAACAGCTCTCGAACACTCGGATCAACATCTTGGCCTAAAATTGTCAGAAAATGCACCAAATGGACGCACAACCTGCTAAGAACCTGAAAGCACTAACAAAACACCATAAACCCGCCAAATGCATACAAAATTGACTCAAAACACATACGAAAAAGGCCATAAATGATGTGGGCGATCTATATAAGTTGGTCACATCAAGGGGAGAATTGTAACATCCCAAAACTTTTTGACGTTGACCGTTAACTTGTCGTTAATGACCATTAGTTACTATGTGCTTTATATGTGCTTATGTGAATTAAATGATTAACGTGGGATATATGTTAAAGTAATTTAAAGTAATGAAATTAAAGTTGATAATAATTAATGAATTCATTTAGTGTTCCCAATAAGATATAAGATTTGTTAAGTGTTCCCGTATGCGTTAAACGAACAATTAAGTGACGAAACGAGTTATTAGGAAGTGCGAGGGCCAAGATGTAAAGTTTTGAAAGTTTTTCCAGCATATATAGGGCATGGTTCACGAACCTAAGGCGGAAAAATCATATCCAAACCCTAAGAAAGTCTCACACACAAAACCCTAGGCCTCTCCTTCAAGTTTAGAGCAATTTCGGGTCGATTCGGGAGTGATTTCGCATAGATTTCGATCCTTTAATCTTCCTTCCAGGTGAGATATGATTTATTGATCAATTTTTGAGTCATTTGAATGGTTTTTACCCAATCAATTCGGATCTTAAGGGTTAGGGTTGATTTGATTACGTTTCGTCATCGATTACTTGGGTTTTCGGGTAATCTAAAGTATTGTAATTGTATCTTCTTGTCCCTGGAACAAGTGATCTTGTGAAATCATCATATGAGTCATATTTTGGGTTCATATGAGATCCATAGGTCGTGGTGGTTGCTATGGTTATTTGATGGTCGAAATAGTTTGAAAAACAAAGGGTTTATTAGATCGGAAAATCTAGTAATATTGCAAACATCATATCTCTTTCTATTAAAAGAGTTAGGAGATGAATCTTATATTTTTGAAAAGTTATACGTGTCCTCTTGAATCGATATTAATAAAGTTTCTGGTGATTTTGCCCATAGATAGGCGAAAAGTGTTGATTTCCAAAACTGGTCGAATTTCGGACGAGTTCTGCTGGCCTATCTTGTAAACGTCATAAATCATTCATTATAGAGCTTTAAGAGTCAAACTTTATATTTATGGAAAGGAATTTGAATTCTCTACATTTCTTAAGAACTAAGTTTTGACTCATTTTGTCGTCTTGAGGTTGAAAAGTCGCCTGCAAGTGAAGGGTGCGAGTCTGGAAGTTGATATCGATGAGACCACCCATGGGCTCGGCGATATCAGCCGGCAGAAGGGTTCTAAGCGCGTTTAAGTGTCTAGTTGACTTATATTTCCATCCTTCTTGTATCATAGGTTGTCGGGAACACTTGTCAAGCACGGTAAACACATTTGTGATTGTTGAGTACTCCATTGAGGTAAGATACATGTCTTTTATCACGCTGGAGGCACAACAAAAGTAGTTTTCTTTAATTAACCTCTTAACTGGATTATCTTATGTGTGTGGAGTTTTCCGGGTTATGCGGGAGGTTATGTAGGAATGTATGTATGATGAAGTAGCTTATTATGATATGATGACGTTTAAAGTAAAGTGGTTATATGCATATGTAGTATGTTGATTATAATTATGTTTCCATGAAATGATTATGATATGTGTTGTGATGATGATAATGTCAATAATATGCTTTGATGATTGTTATGTGATGGCTTATGTGTGGGGTTTAAAGTGTGAAATATCTAGTTCACTAGATACACGTAGGAATTGCTATGAGTTGTGCACGTTAGTGGGATTAAACGTTAAAGTAGATGTGGGACTAGTTAGGTAATGTATATACCTAATGTTAAAGTAAAATGTGAGATGTGGGAAACCGTGCTAGTTGTAATGCTAGTGCGTAAGACGTGGGAAACCGTGCTAGTTGTAATGCTAGTGCGTAAGACGTGGGAAACCGTGCTAGTTGTAATGCTAGTGCGTAAGACGTGGGAAATGCTATAGCTAAATACGTGAGATTGATGTGGGAAGTGTTAAGCTTAACCCGTGCTAGTTGTAATGCTAGTGCGTAAGACGTGGGAAATCGTGCTAGTTGTAATGCTAGTGCGTAAGACGTGGGAAACCGTGCTAGTTGTAATGCTAGTGCGTAAGACGTGGGAAATCGTGCTAGTTTTAATGCTAGTGCGTAAGACGTGGGAAATCGTGCTAGTTGTAATGCTAGTGCGTAAGACGTGGGAAACCGTGCTAGTTGTAATGCTAGTGCGTAAGACGTGGGAAATCGTGCTAGTTGTAATGCTAGTGCGTAAGACGTGGGAAATCGTGCTAGTTTTAATGCTAGTGCGTAAGATGTGGGAAATCGTGCTAGTTGTAAAGCTAGTACGTAATATGTAAGTTGTAAGAATATGTTGATAAAGATGTAAGACGTGAGAATAAGTTGATTAAGATAATTATAAGAATATGTGAGAAAGATGTACATGTAATTTGTGAAGTCCCAAACTCTCTTGATGGTTAACCCAGAAGTGTAAAATACAACAAGTCTAATAATCACTAGATTGGACTAGTATTACTTGAATATAAATGCAAGTATATAAACAAAGTAATACAAGACTAAAAGCAATAAAATAAAGGTGGAACACAATGTAATATTTTCAAGTGTATTTTATTTATGATGTTAAATAAAATACAAGGTTGTGCGGAATCAAGATATTACAAGTATGTAAGTATCCTAACAACCTATGAATTACAAATGATCTATATTTGCCAAATAACTCTTTTAGATCGAGATACTTAAAGTTGTGAAGTATCCCTGTTTAAGATCGAGAGTATTTAGACAAATTCACCTTTAATGCTAAAAGTAATTTTAACGAAGAAATGACTTTGTATTTATAGGCAAACAAATTCACCAGTGAATTTGTGTCGTACAAATATGGTTGCATGCATTTAATGAACCGACAAGGTCATTAAATGCATTGGTTAAGGTACAAGGATAAAGTCACACAAATATGACTTTATTCTTTTAACCAACCACCTTTACACACGTAGATACTTTAGTAAAGAACAAGTAGAATGTTCTTTGGAAAGTGTGTAAAGGCAAAAGTCAAACCTCGTAGTCAGTGTTCAGACTTGTAAGGTCTAGAACACTGACAAACCTCCAATGTTCAGATCTGGTAAGACTTCCAGTGGACTCCGCCATTTGTCAGTCTTCTTTATTCTAACTTCAGTCTTTGACTTCAGTGAGAATGTCTTCAGTAAAATAGATCTGGACTGGGGTGAAGTCCAGTGAGCTAATCTGGAGGATGTCTCCAGATTTCCTATATAAGTATTTGCTCACTGATCTTCCATTATTTCTGAACAAATCTTCAGAAGGACTCCAGTTTCCAAGTCTGGAGTAGGTCCAGTAAATATCATTTCTGGACAGATCTTCAGTAAGGCTCCAGTAGTCGAGTCTGGAGCGAGTCCAGTAAATCTGGACCTAACAAATTCTCCCTATTTGTTTAGAAATAATGCAAGGTTTTTCAAGCTTATATCTATACAACTTTGTATGCTTGAAAAAAAACTTGTTTTAACTTAGTCTAAAAATTTATTGTTACTGGGAAACACTTTATAGATCATCAGTGTTCTAATTTCATCTTTTAATTCTAACTTTGTGAAACAAAATATGCAACTATATTTACAGCCATCAACATAAAATAAGTTACAATTTTGTGAATTTAAATACAAAATACAAGCAAATGACACAAGAGTTAGGCCCTTCTTTTCGACGTTTGTCCAGGAGCATCTTCAGAAGCCTTTCTCTTTGGTGATGGAGAGGATGGAACAGAAACTGGTGGTCTCATACCCAGAACAGCTTCCATCTGTTGTATTCTTATCCAAACCTTTTCAATCCTCTTCATAAATGCCTTGACATCAGGAGACAAATCATTTTTTCCTTTGAAAGTTAATCCTATCTCCTTCAGTTCAGTCCATCCAAAAGCTTGGACTGATGCATTCTTCCTTTCATCAGTAAAGTTACCCTCTCTGGTCAACTTTATATTAAACCTGGTCATGCCTTATGTTGTTCAGCTAATTTGATTTCAGCACCTATGATCCTTCTGGTATCAGCCCTGAATTTCAACATATCTTCATACTTGGCTTTTTGCTTAGCCATCTGGATCATCTGTTCAGTTTCCTTGGATACTCTCTGCTATTCGACGGCAGACTGGAGTTGTCCACGATTGATTTTGAGTGAAGTATCCAGAGAAATGAATGTGCTCAGATCTGCATCTTTCATTGCTTTGAGCTATTTGGCAGTAAGTTTTGGCAAGCCTTTCATCTTCTTTATTCTAACTTCAGTCTTTGACTTCAGTGAGAATGTCTTCAGTAAAATAGATCTGGACTGGGGTGAAGTCCAGTGAGCTAATCTGGAGGATGTCTCCAGATTTCCTATATAAGTATTTGCTCACTGATCTTCCATTATTTCTGAACAAATCTTCAGAAGGACTCCAGTTTCCAAGTCTGGAGTAGGTCCAGTAAATATCATTTCTGGACAGATCTTCAGTAAGGCTCCAGTAGTCGAGTCTGGAGCGAGTCCAGTAAATATCATTTCTGGACAGATCTTCAGTAAGGCTCCAGTAGTCGAGTCTGGAGCGAGTCCAGTAAATATCATTTCTGGACAGATCTTCAGTAAGGCTCCAGTAGTCGAGTCTGGAGCGAGTCCAGTAAATATCATTTCTGGACAGATCTTCAGTAAGGCTCCATTAGTCGAGTCTGGAGCGAGTCCAGTAAATCGATCATTTCTGGACAGATCTTCAGTAAGGCTCCAGTAGTCGAGTCTGGACGAGTCCAGTAAATATCATTTCTGGACAGATCTTCAGTAAGGCTCCAGTAGTCGAGTCTGGAGCGAGTCCAGTAAATATCATTTCTGGACAGATCTTCAGTAAGGCTCCATTAGTCGAGTCTGGAGCGAGTCCAGTAAATATCATTTCTGGACAGATCTTCAGTAAGGCTCCAGTAGTCGAGTCTGGAGCGAGTCCAGTAAATATCATTTCTGGACAGATCTTCAGTAAGGCTCCAGTAGTCGAGTCTGGAGCGAGTCCAGTAAATATCATTTCTGGACAGATCTTCAGTAAGGCTCCAGTAGTCGAGTCTGGAGCGAGTCCAGTAAATATCATTTCTGGACAGATCTTCAGTAAGGCTCCAGTAGTCGAGTCTGGAGCGAGTCCAGTAAATCGTTTCTGTAAGATTTGACTAACGCCGTTAGGTCAACTTTATGTGTGTCGTTAAGTTTAATGTGAATATATGCATATACGTAGGTAATGTGTGAGATGTGTGGGGTTTGAAAAACCTAATTGTTAATGTAGTATAAATGTGTGAAATATGAAGAATTATGTCTATGTAGTGACCTTTAATGAAGGGCTAATGTTGTATATGGTCAATAAAGAAGTTTGTGACCAATAATGAAGGATTAGGAAGCCTAGGGACTAGTTTTGACTTGTGTGGAAAGTCAAAAACGGGATTAGTAGCTTGGGGGCTGTCATTAGGTCATTATTTGCAGATCTTATTCTCCCTAATTGAGCCCTAAGCCTTCCCTTAGCCTCCTCTCATCAATTCTCAAGCCAAAAAGTTGTTTTGTGTGTGAATTGGTGGTCATTGTCAAGAGTATTTGCATCCTATTTGTCATTAGCAGGTAATAATCAATTAATTGATTGTATTTTCAGATTCAAAGTTGTTTTATAATGAATCAAATCTGATTGAAAAGGGGTTTTGCAAAGAAATTAGGGTTAAAGAGGTGTTTTGGTCAATTAACGTTCAAAACGGTGTTAAGCGAGTCCATAATCGATCTTGATAATCAAAAGATGTTTATTTGTGTCAAAAACATGTTTGGGAAGAATCCTTGATCGATCGAATTCTGGAAAAATTGAAGAAGTTAGTCGTTTTGGAATTCTGGACGAAATTAAGATTAAATTCGTAGCTGGGTCTAAATTCGTTCGAACGAAGATAACCTTTATCTTCGTAAGAACGAAGATAACCTTTATCTTCGTAAGAACGAAGATAACCTTTATCTTCGAAGAACGAAGATAACCTTTATCTTCGTAAGAACGAAGATAACCTTTATCTTCGTAAGAACGAAGATACTATCTTCGTTAGAACGAAGATAACCTTTATCTTCATAAGAACGAAGATAACCTTTATCTTCGTAAGAACGAAGATAACCTTTATCTTCGTAAGAACGAAGATAACCTTTATCTTCGTAAGAACGAAGATAACCTTTATCTTCGTAAGAACGAAGATAACCTTTATCTTCGTAAGAACGAAGATAACCTTTATCTTCGTAAGAACGAAGATAACCTTTATCTTCGTAAGAACGAAGATAACCTTTATCTTCGTAAGAACGAAGATAACCTTTATCTTCGTAAGAACGAAGATAACCTTTATCTTCGTAAGAACGAAGATAACCTTTATCTTCGTAAGAACGAAGATAACCTTTATCTTCGTAAGAACGAAGATAACCTTTATCTTCGTAAGAACGAAGATAACCTTTATCTTCGTAAGAACGAAGATAACCTTTATCTTCGTAAGAACGAAGATAACCTTTATCTTCGTAAGAACGAAGATAACCTTTATCTTCGTAAGAACGAAGATAACCTTTATCTTCGTAAGAACGAAGATAACCTTTATCTTCGTAAGAACGAAGATAACCTTTATCTTCGTAAGAACGAAGATAACCTTTATCTTCGTAAGAACGAAGATAACCTTTATCTTCGTAAGAACGAAGATAACCTTTATCTTCGTAAGAACGAAGATAACCTTTATCTTCGTAAGAACGAAGATAACCTTTATCTTCGTAAGAACGAAGATAACCTTTATCTTCGTAAGAACGAAGATAACCTTTATCTTCGTAAGAACGAAGATAACCTTTATCTTCGTAAGAACGAAGATAACCTTTATCTTCGTAAGAACGAAGATAACCTTTATCTTCGTAAGAACGAAGATAACCTTTATCTTCGTAAGAACGAAGATAACCTTTATCTTCGTAAGAACGAAGATAACCTTTATCTTCGTAAGAACGAAGATAACCTTTATCTTCGTAAGAACGAAGATAACCTTTATCTTCGTAAGAACGAAGATAACCTTTATCTTCGTAAGAACGAAGATAACCTTTATCTTCGTAAGAACGAAGATAACCTTTATCTTCGTAAGAACGAAGATAACCTTTATCTTCGTAAGAACGAAGATAACCTTTATCTTCGTAAGAACGAAGATAACCTTTATCTTCGTAAGAACGAAGATAACCTTTATCTTCGTAAGAACGAAGATAACCTTTATCTTCGTAAGAACGAAGATAACCTTTATCTTCGTAAGAACGAAGATAACCTTTATCTTCGTAAGAACGAAGATAACCTTTATCTTCGTAAGAACGAAGATAACCTTTATCTTCGTAAGAACGAAGATAACCTTTATCTTCGTAAGAACGAAGATAACCTTTATCTTCGTAAGAACGAAGATAAACTTTATGTGTGTCGTTAAGTTTAATGTGAATATATGCATATACGTAGGTAATGTGTGAGATGTGTGGGGTTTGAAAAACCTAATTGTTAATGTAGTATAAATGTGTGAAATATGAAGAATTATGTCTATGTAGTGACCTTTAATGAAGGGCTAATGTTGTATATGGTCAATAAAGAAGTTTGTGACCAATAATGAAGGATTAGGAAGCCTAGGGACTAGTTTTGACTTGTGTGGAAAGTCAAAAACGGGATTAGTAGCTTGGGGGCTGTCATTAGGTCATTATTTGCAGATCTTATTCTCCCTAATTGAGCCCTAAGCCTTCCCTTAGCCTCCTCTCATCAATTCTCAAGCCAAAAAGTTGTTTTGTGTGTGAATTGGTGGTCATTGTCAAGAGTATTTGCATCCTATTTGTCATTAGCAGGTAATAATCAATTAATTGATTGTATTTTCAGATTCAAAGTTGTTTTATAATGAATCAAATCTGATTGAAAAGGGGTTTTGCAAAGAAATTAGGGTTAAAGAGGTGTTTTGGTCAATTAACGTTCAAAACGGTGTTAAGCGAGTCCATAATCGATCTTGATAATCAAAAGATGTTTATTTGTGTCAAAAACATGTTTGGGAAGAATCCTTGATCGATCGAATTCTGGAAAAATTGAAGAAGTTAGTCGTTTTGGAATTCTGGACGAAATTAAGATTAAATTCGTAGCTGGGTCTAAATTCGTTCGAACGAAGATAACCTTTATCTTCGTAAGAACGAAGATAACCTTTATCTTCGTATGAACGAAGATAATCTTCGTAAGAACTGTAGCTAAGTTCGTAAGAAGGATTTTCCAGACTAAGTTCGTGAGGTTTGTTAAGTTCGTTTGAGTCCCAAATGACTTATATTTCATATGTTAATGTACGATAGGTGTCGGGGATTGCTGTTAAGCACTATTAGCTATTTGTTTGCGCGCTTACACTACTACCAGGTAAGATACACTACTTTGACACGCTGGGGGATCAACTAAAAGCTGGCTTCAAATCGTAAACACTTCCATTCGGTATCTTCATATTGCATGTGGGCATATGGGTTACTTGGGAGGTATTATGGGTTATGCAGTTGACCATGAGACCTGAGATGCAGTCCCTATTGTAGTGTAATGTAGTATTGCTTAATGTAGTATGTAGCTATGCAGTTGATGTAGTTTAATGAAGTATCTTGATATGCATGATATATAGAAATGAAGTTGATGTGTGATATGCATGTTTGACTTGTACGCCTAGTTCACTAGACTTGCTAGGTTACTATGTCACTTGCACGTTTAAGGATCCAAACATAATGAAGTTAAAGTGTGTGAATGTCTAGGAATGTGTGTTACCTAGACTATATGTGTGTGAATGTTTGGGAATGCAGGGACCCAAACTATATGTGTGAAATTGAGCTCATAAAACTAATGCAGGGAAAGTGTTAAGCTTAACCCGTACTTGTCTTAGCCGGATGAGTGCGTTGATGCAGTTGTTGCTTGGGTGGCTCCTCGCAACATGGTCTTTATAACGCAGGGCGAGTAATACGAGAGGTTTGACCAACCTCCACATACGGATTACTCTTGGATTGGCTTGCCACTCCTTAACGACGTAAGATGAGTAGTCTTTTGACTGATCATCCAGTCGGGTGTGATGCAGGGCACACTTATATGCAGTTAACAAAGATACGTGTGACAATGTGTGAACTAATGCAGGATAGGCACATTTAGGATGATTATCCTAATTAATATGAAGTCGAAATGTAGTATATGTGTGAACTTGTGATGTGTGTTGTGCCTAATAAAACTTGTCTAATAATGAAGATTGTTTTAATTGGACAAATGCTTTTAATTAAGTGTTATCTTACTTAGCTATTCTTATAGCTAACACTTGTTTCTTTAATGTGGTTGTTCCCTCAGGTTTAGCTTGATGGAATTAGACGAAGGATGTGTGAGCTTGGGTAGATTCATTGAAGGAGCCTTAGTTATCCATAGACGATTCTTTGCTTAGACATTTATTTACATTTCGTACTTAATGTCGAATTTATGTTGTGACATGTGAACGGTTGTTTTATGTTGGGCAACCGTTGGGTTTTCATTTGAACTATTGTTTTGATATGGCATGTAACACCAAATAAATGCAGCAACCGAAATGTTTTTATCGGTTTTGACTTTTACAGTCTTTACTTCCGCAATTTAACACCGTTAGGTGAAAAGTTTTGAAAACCCATATTTTTAAACGACGGGTGTTTCAAGTTGGTATCAGAGAAGTGGTTTAAGTGAACCAAGGCCTATTAACCATAGGATTTGGACTTAAACTTAAGATATGCATGTTAGGTATTTGTAGGATGCCTTAGTTTTAATGAAAGATGATATAGGATGGGTTGGGACGAGTGCGAGTGTGATAGGGCTTATGAGATGTTTACGTTACGATGATATGTTTTAGCCTTATCTTAACAAGCATTTTGCTTTAATTTGCGCTTATCGACTCTGCCTTTTTATTAAAGGAAAATGGTTAACACTCGCAACCGCAACTTCCGACGTGATGGAGCTACTGCTAGCATTACCCCACCTGTCCATCCAGGTGCAGGCGCTGCAAATGCTGCTGTTGCTGTTGCAGCCAATGCAAATAGAAATCGAGGAAATCCCCGCCAGGTCAATCAGCAAGGCTCATTGGGTCCTATACCTCCACCTCCCGGCAATCCACCTAGGGTTAACGAGGAAGTGGTGGAACAAATCCCTAATACGGCTGAGTTGTACAATCTCGTACGGACTCTCCAGACCCAATTGGCCCAGACACAGGAGCAATTGAACAACGCTCTTGCTGATAATGCTGAAGGAACTGATGGCAACTATTCAGTGCCATCTCACCACTCTGAGCCACCGGTCGATGATGTTGTTGTTCCCCCTGCAAATGCTGTTGTGGTTCCTCCTAATGTCGTTCAAGCCCTCGGTTTAAGTTTGAAAGTTTCCAGAAGTGTGGAGGTCAGAAGTTTGATGGAACCCTTAATGCAGTGGGTTGCATGGATGGCTCGATGATACGGAGATGGTCTTTGAAGCCTGTGACTGTCCCGAGGATAAGAAGGTGTTGTGCGCTAGTCGAATGTTGAAAGAAGGTGCTCGGGATTGGTGGAAGAGCATTACTACTTTCGATGACTCCAGCTATGGTATCTGCTATCTCGTGGGCTAACTTTAAGCAGAAATTCATTGAGGAATATATTGGGGTTCATGAGCAGCGTAAGATGGAAAAGGAGTTTCGTGCCTTGACGGCTGAAGTCGGAAAGGTCAACGAGTATGCTCGTTCCTTCATGGAGAAGATGAAGTTCGTGGGTCATTTATTCCGTACTGATGATCAGGTTGCTTGCTATGTTGATGGTTTGCCTCCGAGTTATCGAGGTATCTGCAGGCAGCACAAGACTCTGACTGAAGCTATCAAGGAGTCTAAGAAGCTTGACGATGATTTCGCTTCGGACAAGAAGGTTGAGAAGATTGATGATAAGAAGTCAGGGTTTAAAAGAAAGTCAAATTGGTCTTCCAATAACAATAATAATAAGAAGTTCCGTGGAAGTGGTAGTTCGAGTGGTGACAAGGATAAAAAGAAGAATGGTTCATGGTGTACATTTTGCAAGACAATTCATGAAGGGCATTGTCCCGACAAGACAAGAAGGTGCCATAAGTGTGGGAAGTCGGGACATCTTGCCACTGACTGTAGGGACAAGACTCGTTGCTATAAGTGCCAAGAAACGGGTCATCTCATTGCCGATTGTCCACAGATGAAGAATGTTGGAAAGAAGACCGCCACGACAGCAACAAAAGTGAGAGCTCTTCAAATGACGGTTGATAACGCAAGGAACAACGATGAAGTGGTATGTGGTACTTTCCTTGTTAACTCAAAGCCTGCCTCTGTTTTATTTGATTCAGGTGCAAATAGGTCGTTTGTGTCCACATTATCTGCTCCTAAGCTAGAAAGAGTCACTACTCCCTTAGATTGTTCATTAGAGGTAGAAATTGCTAATGGTACGGTTAATAATATACGTGTGGGTTATGACGATTGTGATATTGAGATTGAAGGTCGTTCTTTTCCAGTCCAACTATTGCCTACTACCTTAGGTGGTTTTGATGTAGTGATTGGTATGGATTGGTTGGCTAGAAATGAAGCTAGTATTTTATGTTCCCAAAAGATAATACGATTGCCTATATCCGAGGGTAAAGTGATAACGGTGTATGGAGACAAGAAGAGAGGAGGAATAAAGATTATTAGTATGATGAAAGCTATTAAATGTATAAGGAAAAACAAGAGCCATTTCTTGGCTTATGTCATTGATGCAAGAAAGGAGAAGTCTCCAATCGCTAGTGTTGATGTAGTATCCAATTTCCCCGATGTGTTTCCCGATGATCTACCCGGTATTCCTCCCGATCGTGAAGTTACTTTTCAGATAGATCTTATTCCCGGTGCTACACCCGTTGCTAAAAGCACCTTACCGATTAGCTCCTACAGAAATGAAGGAATTAATGACGCAACTTCAGGAGTTACTTGACAAGGGTTCATACAACCTAGTTCCTCGCCTTGGGGAGCTCCGGTTCTCTTTGTTAAGAAGAAGGATGGATCGATGCGCATGTGTATTGACTATCGTGAGTTGAACAAACGAACGGTCAAGAACAAGTATCCCTCTCCCGAGAATTGATGATCTTTTTGATCAACTACATGGTGCTTCGTATTTTTCAAAGATTGATTTGCGGTCCGGTTATCATCAGTTGAAGGTAAAGAAGGAAGATGTAGCAAAGACAGCTTTCCGGACTAGATATGGTCATTATGAGTTCTTGGTCATGCCATTTGGGTTGACCA
>CM067167.1:266257657-266286897 GCA_034093135.1 Erigeron breviscapus
ACCAAAATATTACATAACTAACAAACAATAAAAACACATTTTTTTTACCTAAACTCTACGAGGAATATATGACATGTCTCTGATACTTGTTGAAGCGCTTGACAGAATAGGGTCCACATTTTGGTGTCTTTTAACATATGCTAAAGACAGGTTGCAAAAGCATACCATGTATGCAATAGACACAACTTCTTTTAATGATTTGATCATGGCCACCAAAAGCGTCCCATGATGAATAGACGTAAAGCCTAAGAATTACATACATCTCCAAGTGCCCAAGAAAGACCTGGTCTGGCTAAAAATTTTAATGCACAAAACGAGATCAGAAATCAAGACATAAAATATTATATAACTAACAAACAGCTAAAACACTTTTTTACCATAACTCTGCGAGGAATATATGGCATGTCTTTGGTACTTGTCGAACCATTTGACAGCATGGTCCACAATCTCCACATTCTGGTGTCTTTAGTGTATGCTAAAGACAGGTTTCAAAAGCATATCATGCATGCAGCATTAGTAATTCGATCATGGCCGCCAAAACCGTCTCATGATGAATAGAGTAAAGCCTAAACTGGTGATAAACGCCTAAAAGACGTGATGTTAATGGATAAAATCGGATTGTCTTGTGCATGTTAATAGACGATTAGGGCGTTTTTATGGTTGTTTAAGTGTTTCAGGTTCTAAGTGCTTATTTGGACTAAGTGGATCAAGAAGGAAGTCAAATGAAACGTAAAATCAAGAAGAAAGTCAAATCTGGAAATTCTGGAAATCTGGTGTTACAACGGGCGTAACTTACGCTGCCCATGACCGTAGGTTACGCCAGGCAAAAATGAAGTAGGCGTAGCTTACGCCCAGATCGAGCGTAGCTTACGCCAGTAAAATCCAGAAGCAACAACAGGCGTACCTTACGCCCAGATGGGGCGTAGGTTACGCTGGGAAGATTTACAAAGGGCGTACCTTACGCCCAGATGGGGCGTAGGTTACGCCAGCCACTGATCAGAAGTCGAATTTTAAGGGTTTTAATTGTAACTTAGGGAATTAATCATGCACGAATTAACACACACACAAGCCCTAATCTCTGAGTTTTAGAGCAGCAATACACCATTCCCAAGCCCCAAAATCATCATCAAATCATCATTCAATCACAAATCTAAGGAGATGACAATCCAAATTGAAGATTCATTGATGAACATGGAAGGCTAATCTCTCTTTAGATCATTCTTATGTGAACAATTATGTAAGACAATTGTATTCAACCTTTCTTATATTTATGTTGGATTAGATGTTTAATTCTTGATTGTGTTTTGCATCTAATGTTTGTTGGTTTGAATGAATGATTACATGTTTTTAACCTTGAATGATTTCCATCTATCTTTTGGTTTCAATTTATTGTTAATCATTAATTATTGGAAGAATCTCTTAGCACTTGTAATCTGATTTTTGAATAGATATTCTAGTTGTGTCAATTCCTTGGTTTAATTATCGTGAATCATCACAACTCAATCAATCGGTTCTTGAAATTCATTCATTCCATACATTAAAACGAATCATGTCTATGTGATTTCCAACAGATATAAGTTAGGTTATACTTTTGGAAGCATAATTGGGATCATAAGAATGGTCTTACCTTTTTATTATTAAATTCTATTGTTAAGTTTACAATCATTTTTAGTTTAATCAAATCAATACAAAACTCGATTTTAAGTTTATGTCTAGTTTAAACAGCTTTTGTGACTTGTTCAACACTTTCCCATGATTCCTTGTGGATACGATACTCTACTTACTCTAGCTAATTAGTGGTAATTAGTTTATATTTTTGATCGGTCCAACGACAACGATCAACTGGCTATCACCGATAGTACTGCAGCAAAATAACACATCAACATCACTGGCACCTGCTATTCCTTCTTATGAAGGGACTGCTACATCTCGTAGATTATCACTGTACAGGTAAGAATCATGTGTAGAGATTTACCTCATTATAGTCAACAAAAATGTTATTCACCCTACATGAGCTTCCTACCATGGAATTTCAAACACATTTTTTAACTTCAACAATAGGGTAAGAGTCAAAATCAATGCCTATTCAGTCAACATGACAATATATTATCCTAGGAAAATATTATAATATAATATCAACACTGAAAACGTGACAAATCTTGAAAATCAATTCATAGAATCTTTATTCCCGTAGTGTTTAGAGAATCAGAACTCTATCATAGACTAGAATGTTGTAATTTTGTGATTTATACGGAATTAGATCAACTCTCTACTTTTCTTGGTACACTTTTGCCCCAAATGAAATTCAATCTCACAATTTCTATTATGCATACTAGTTTACAAGTAAAATGACATATTCTCTCAGCTCCTTGCAAACCTGTGAAAATGACAGCTGAAAATGATATTGTCAGTGTCATGGGCTCATATCACTTACTAATGAAAGGGCCGATCAAACTAATGTCTATTGAAGTTGAAACATCATTATTTGACATGGCAAGTTATTTCATATGTGGCGGGGAGTATTTAGTTTTATTAGTTTTGCACGTTTTCTTTTCTTAACAAGAAGAGGTATATGTGACCCAAGTTACTAGCAGTTTCGTTTATGTTTAAAATTTCTAGTAAGTGAAGTAGTTAAATATCATCACAAAAAGTTTGTCATATTCTCTCTGTTAATTTTTGCATTCCTAACAATTGTCAGTTTAGTTTCATCAAAAGTAAGAATCCCATTTCACTCAACAATGTATTATATACAAGTAATCAATTTTGGCTTTGTGTCACATAGGCAAAAACAAAGACCTTCGTGCAATTCAATTCCCTAATGAAATCAACTACCTGTCTAAGTGCACTAGCTGACTTCTCTATTGCATAACGCTTCTCACCTGACTTCATAACCACAACTAAGCTGCCTACTGTGAGGATCTAGCCGTCAAGGTTGCCTTTTAGTTATACATGATTCATCTATGTTTTGATCGTGTTATTGTAGTTTTTTAATTTAATGACTTATTGTTAATGTATTATCGTATGTATTGGTCCATTTTTCTATATATGATGCAATAAATGAAGGGGTTGGGATCAAAATATGTTTGGGTTAACATAAGACGTAAAAGAATCTGAAATAACTTGCCACGTGAGATAATGATGTTTCAACTTCAATATACATTAACCCTTGCATTTAATTAAGAATGAATTGCATTTTTGGTCCCTGTGTTATCACACATTTTGCAAGTTTGATACAAAAGTGTGAAAAGTCACGAAACTCATCCCTGTCATATCACACATGTTGCAATTTTGGTCCAAAACTAACGTGCCGTTAGAATTCAGTCGTTAATGCCCCCATGTGCTTGTCACATGGGGGGTAGTTTCGTCCATTTATTGCTCATAGGACCATTTCTGCAAAAAAAAAAAATAAAAAAAAATTTGTATACGAGTATATCTATGAGTCTATGAAAAAGAAGTGTTTTCGGTTTGTGTTTCATTCAAGTTTGAACCCAAAGACCCAACACTACCCGAAGCAGCAGCCACTTGGGATCTATCAGTCGCACCACCAGGAGCCTCCTGGTGGCTGACCGGAATCTGAACAGTAGCAGCGGCAGCCGTGGGTGGTGGGAAAGAAAATATGGGGCGGCTAGGGTTTTCTGGATTTTTAGGGTTTTTGTTCGATCCCCAGCCCCCAGATCGTTTCTCCAGTCAGAATTAATCAAAGTAATCCCGTCACCATCGATATTCGCTGCCATGGCCTCCCCCTGGTGGCCGGCAGCCACCCCAGCGGCGGCGAGCGGCAGTTGTGTGGTGATTTTAGGGTTTTCCACCGTTTTTGAAGGAAATAGCGTAGCAGCAACATTAGATTCGAATGAATCTGCAACAAATGACTCAGAATTGGAGGAATTAGATCTCAGATTGTATTTTGATCGAGTGATTTCATTATCTTGAACAGAATCGGATTTAAACCCTAAAGATTTAGGATCAAGGCCGTCGAACTCAACATCAACTTTTTTAGATTTATTTGCACTTTTTCCATGTGTGAATGCTTGCACTTACAGGATGTGAGTAAACTTGAAAAAATATTGGAAAAGAAAGGAAGTCGAGAGAAGGTAAAAAAAAAAAAAGGAAGGAAGACAAGAGAAATTGAAAGGAGTCCAGAGAAAGAGAGAGGAGAGAACCAAAGAAAAGAAAAGTGTAAAAGAAAGAAGAATAAAGAGCATATTAGTCGTTTACGGTTTCTATAAAAAGGTACTTGTTCTAAAGTTTCTATAGAAAACGTAAGCAACGGCAAATATGCTCTTTCTTCTCCTTTCTTTTACACTTTTCTTTTTTTCGGTTCTCTCCTCTCTCTTTCTCTGGACATCCTTTCTTTTTCTCTTTCATTTTCTCGACTTCCTTTTTCTTTTTCACTTTCTCTCGACTTTCTTTCTTTTCCAATATTTTGTAACGTTTACTCACATCCTATAAGTGCAAGCATTCACACATTAAAATATAACGTAAGATATTTAAGAAAATTACATAGTCATATTTAAGATAGTCTATAACATCTCATGCTACGTCAGTTTTTCGTAAACGACCATTTTTATTAACATGTCACCTTACTATAAGAAGCTACCGTATAACCGTCGCCAACTTAATCTTACTTACCATTTAAAAATATCCAATAGCAAACTTATGTATCTCCTGCAAAAAGTGTAACCACTTACAATGTTATCAAGGATTAATCCAATGATATTGTCTATAGAGAGATTCTTAATCAAATTGATTTGCTTCATATCCCCTTCGCGACAAGAATCTTCTGAGGCTCGAATCGTTCACTCTTGGAAAGAAGTTGCGACAAAACTTATAGCCCTACAATCAAAATAAAAAAGAAACTAATTAATTTCATTACTTCAATGAAATGTTAGTTCAACTTCACATGTATGAGACTATGACATTACTTCTCTAGAACGGCAAGATTTTTTTTTTTTTTTATCTTTCGTCTCCTGTAAGAGTATAATCAATTTGAAATGAAAATTCACCTAGCTTGTTGCAAACCTGTGTAAATGAGAGCTGAAAATAATATTATCATTGTCACGAGCTTGTATCAATTAAATGAAAGCGTTAATGTATATTGAAGTTGAAACATCATTATCTCACGTGACAAGTTATTTCAGATTCTTTTATGAATCGAGTTATAGTCTTATGTTAACCTAAACATATTTTGATTCATCACCCAACCCCTTCATTTATTGCAACCAGTACTCATATATGGAAAAATGGACCAATACATACAATAATACATTAACAATAAGTCATTAAATTGAAAAACTACAATAACACAATCAAAACATAGATGAATCATGAATTACCAAAAGACAACCTTATTAGATTTTTCATCATTTGTAACTTCATCACTGTCTGCGCCATGCGATCCACCTATCAAAAGTAGCATATCAACTGCCCGTTATAATTATTAATGTTTTATCTATCTAATATAACACTTATTATTATTAATGTTTTTTAACATGCATAAGTTTTTTGTAATAAAAAAAGCTTGATTTTATTGTTCTTTTAACATGCAATTTTGAATGCATTTGCAGCAAAAATTCATTATATCTGCCTTAAAAACCTTATAAATTAAATTATTAAACAAAAAACACTTTTTTGGGTATTTTATTTTTCGAAATGTAAGTAAATTTTAAGAATTAAATATTTGAATCCATACAATAAAGCATCTGAATTAATTGGGACGGAAATAACAAGAGATGTCTAATACTATAATAGAGTAAGATTCAAAATTATACTTTCTAAGGCCACTCCCTAAGGATCTCATCATCTTTATCATGGTCGTCCACTTCATCATGGATAGGCATCATTTATCCTCATTAGAATAAAGAAACGAGGGACGAGATTTAGTAAGCCCGTTTAAGTGTGGTGTGTAAGTTTTTTAGTTTTCTTGGTACACTTTCCCCTCAAATGAAAGTCAATCTCACAATTGCTATTATGCATACTAGTTTACAAGTAAAATAAAAAAATCTATATATCAATTTTGTGCCCGATTATCAATGCAGAAGACTTTGGCCCCTCTTTCGCGACAATGGAAATAGTCCATCGAGGAGATAGTGAATTGCTTTGTATTGCTTGACAAGAGAAGTAAGGGTACCCCGGGCAGCTCGTCGTAGTACTCATGCATATGTCAAAATAGTCAACTTCTAGTTGCTCATTACATGGAAAATACTCGGCAACATCCTCTCACAAGATTCTCGTACTCTGACATATGGAAATTTTGCTAGTGGTACTTTTTTACATTCGGGTAAACACTTTAAATTAGCATATATACACAGAGGCGTGCCTAAAGGGGCGGCAAGGGGGGCTAATGCCCCTTCAAAATTTAAATTTTGTTATGTTTTTTTAAATTTTTCATGGATTTTAAAAAAATTTCCTATAGGTTTTTAACATTTTACCCCTTTTAGATTTATATTTCATGAATTTTTTAATTTTGCCTCCTTAGAAAATTTTTCCTCTGTATATACATATACAAGAACTTCGCATATATAGATAAACTTAGGTTTGGTGTGTTTAAAAACATTCCATGGTAACAATAAAAGACCCTATTAAAAATCCTAATATTATACGAGTAGGATTTAACAAGTAAAATTAAAAAATGACTTCAAAAAATACATTTACTAATAATTTCTTGTGTCACAGCTTATATGCACCTAACTCTGTCCCTTATTAATATCATGAGTTTGTGAAGTGATCTAACTATTTTTTGGGACACAACTTAATACCAGAAACAAAACACTTTTTGTTTTATCACTTAATGGAAATAAAAGCAACAAAACGTAACTAAATATTAAAAAAAATGATAAAAGAAAGAACATTCATGGTCAGAAATATAACTTACTTTATAGTTAAACGGTGAAATCATGATCGGATATATGATACTTGGATCCATGATAAAGAAATCAAATGCCATAATATCTTTCTTTATGTTGATACGGTCAACGGGTGGTCAACAATTGGAACATCTTCAAAGTAGGACTGAAAATCGATGATGGTAGCGGTGCGTAAAGATGTCCGTTTTTGAAGATGGCGGCGGTGGTAGCTGTTTTTGAAGATGGTGGTGCAACGCTGGTAAGTGGATAAGGTGGTAGTTGGGTGTTTGATTACTATTGGAAGATGAAAACATATAGATAAATAGATTCAGCCGTTCAAAAAACATAAAATGGATAGATAAATAATAGAGAAAATTTCATTACATACCTCTGTGGTATACCATATTATCAAGTTTCACTCCTATAGTATTTTCGTATCATTATATACCCCTATGGTAACTTTTTGGTCATATTTTCTCTAAAACACCTTCTTCTTCATCTTATTTTTCTTTTCCAGATCTAACGATCAAATGCAATATTTTTTTTTATATCTTTATGTATCTATATTTATTTATATCTAATTCCAAACAAATCCAAGATCTAACAAATGCATGATTATTTAAAATGCTAACATATGATAATGAATCGACAATTCCAGAAATACAACCCTTTGCACAAAACAAAACCAAACACAAAAATCCGATTAATTATACATACATATATATACATACACATATACAATATACATACCTTCAAAGCAGGTGAATCACAAAGCTAAGAATATACAATATAAAATCATTTATTTTTTGCTTCTCGAAATTGCAATGAGAAGACGATACACCACAAACTTAACAATTCAACCACCACAAACCACCAACCAGCCACCGCCAAAGAAAACCTAACAATTCAACCATCACAACCCACCAACCAGCCACCGCAAAAAAAAAAAACGCCGCCATGGTATATATTTCGATATATATAGATCCGATCACCGAATAAGGGTTTTGTCGGGTGGTGTCCTACAAATCTGTATCTCCGGCGGTGGTCGGAAAATTTGGAACTCCGACGGTGGTCGAGTGGTGTCCGCTTACAAATAGACGCCTGAAAATAGAGACACCAGTGGTGGTGTCCGATTTCCTCTTTGGGGTTGCTACTTCCGCTCATCAGATCTATTTTCTTCTGATTCATATATATTTATATATATATATATGGTGGGTGTGAATATAAACATATGCGTGTGTACAAAGTATATATACATATGTACAGAGAAAGGGTGGTGGCGCGGTGGTGGTTGGCGACAGTTGTGGTGGCCGGAAGTGGTGGTGGCCGGAGTTGAGTAGGAAAGAAGGAGTTGGTGGTTGTTGACCAAATGCTCATGATATATATGATGATGATGATGATTTCTTTGTTAATAGAGATATATACAAATATAAATGTAGATATAGTGATTAGTGACATACGCATTTATAGATTGATTGTAGGGTTTTAGGAGTGTGTTCAATGGGAATGACTAATATGACCAAAATACCCTCACATGGTATGCATGTGAGGGGGTTAACGGAGACACACAAACGTCTGTTAGTGTAAGGGGTATGTGATGATACAAAAAGTCACCATAAGGGTATGTAATTATACGAAAATACGAGAGGGGTGAAACTTGATAATATGATATACCACAGGAGTATGTAATGAAATTTTCTCTAAATAATAAATCTAATTCAAAGTACATAGCATAGTTGTCTTGTACTAGTAGTATTTAAGACAAAAATTTACAATATTCACCTCAAAAGTTTGATTTTGTTTATTTTGCGCACATTTCTATATATAGTTTATAACATATATACTTAAACTTGTCAATTTCATTTTTAAAAAGTTATATAAAGTTACAGAATTTATTATTATCATATAATAAATTTGTTATGTTTTTTTTATTTATGTTTATAATTTATATTTATACATATATAAAAATTATAGTTTTTCTATACAAAAAACTCGATCCGACTTCGACTCCGATCCGAGTTTTCAAAAACTCTCACACTCCTCCCTCGCCGATCCGATCTCGAGTCACGAGTTTCCCAACCTTAACTCACGACTCATATAGCTATGGTTTTACATAGATTTATTAGTTGGGCCATTGGTATCTCAATGAGCTTTTAATATGAGTCACAGCTCGTGACACTTCAACTCCGATACATGAGATTCCTCATTGATCTGTTTAAAGTCGGAGATTTCTTATACCAAATTTTGGGTTGCTCAATCAAAGGGATCATGGAATATAGTGTATATATGTAGATGATAACGATATTTTTTTGGTCAATGGTTTTTACTTATTAATCAATTTTCACGCACCAATTGAGGATGTTGATTTTACGTGGAATCTAAGAATTTCATCCAAACTTCTTTTCTGAGTAGCATTTTACGAGAAATTTGTGTCATCCCTAAATTTTGACCGAAATTTCACATTAAAGACTTGACCGGGACCCCCGAATCCATTTCCATCTATGTGGAGTACCACATAAGTTGCCAAGTAATGAGGATAAATAGTTTATTTCATTAAGTTAAGGATAAGCAATAACTCCCAAATCCTGACCTTGTACCGGTCCCGTCCCAATCTCCATATCGAAAAATGTTTTCGAATCCCAAATGGGATCGGTACCGATATCTAATTTTGATAGTTTTCGGGATTGGTACTAATTGGATCGGGAGTATAAAATACTGAAAAAATCTCGATTATTTTGTTTGGTCTCGACATTAAAAAATAGCATTTTTATATGTGTTTTTGAGCAAAATTCAACTATTTAACAGGCGTTCCATCATCATCACGTCCTTGGGAATTGAAGTTCTCAGTTCGAGTCAGGAAAAATATGTCACTCGCGGGGTTTTACCCCTCATTCCTTCCCCAGACCGCAATTTTTCTCGTCGACGACAATGTTCACCCACAGCGCCACACCAGCTACTCGCCTATAATCCATCCAATGCCAACCCGCTTAGTATTGAGACCGGGGAACCAGTCGGATATCCGAAATTTCGGATATCCGAAATTTCGGATATCCGAAATTTCGGATATCGAAATTTCGGATATCCGAAATTCATATCCGAAATTTCGGATATCCGAAGTTCGGATATCCGAAATTTCGGATATCCGAAATCGGATATCCGAAGTTCGGATATCCGAAATTTCGGATATCCGATTTCGGATATAAATTTCGGATGAAATTTTCGGATATCCGAAATTTCGGATATCCGAAACTTCGGATATCCGAAATTTCGGATATCGTTTCGGATATGAAATTATATCCGAAATTTCGGATATCCGAAATTCGGATATCCGAAATTTATCCGAAATTTCGGATATCAAAGTCGGATATCCGAAGTTTCGGATATCCGAAATTTCGGATAGTGGATTTTGATATCCGAACATATATCTGAAATTTCGGATATCCGAAATTTCGGATAGTGGATTTTAATATCCGAATCCGAAATTTCGGATATCCGAAGTTCGGATATCCGAAATTTCGGGTATCCGATTTTTCGGATAAATTCGGATCGGATTTTCGGATTTTCGGATAACGGATTCGGATACGGATAGTTTTGAACACCCCTAGACCGGAACCATGTCCAATGCCCTTTCAAGTATTTTTTTTTTGAACGGCCAAAAATACCTATATTAACAGGGGAAACTAGCAAGACGCTAGTTACCGAAAAATACAATTACAATTACAATCTAGAAGAGAAACCAAACAATAAATATCTAGACTCTTCCTGGGACATTAACTGCGAAGACTTCAAAAAGAGTGAAAAAATTCGTGCCAATTACCATAAGAAGACACGAGAAAAACTGTAACACCTGACGTTTAAAAATATGGGTTTTCAAAAATCTTTCACCTAACGGTGTTAAATTGCGGAAGTAAAGACTGTAAAAGTCAAAACCGATAAAAACATTTCGGTTTCTGCATTTATTGGTGTTACATGCCATATCAAACAATAGTTCAAATGAAAACCCAACGGTTGCCCAACATTAAACAACCGTTCACACATTATTACATAAATTCGACATCAAAATGAAATGTAATCAAAAGTCTCCATAATAAGCAACTATGGGTAGCTAAGGAATCTGCATGCTTTCTACCCACGCCCTCACGTCCTGCACCTACAAGTCCTTCAAGCTAAACCTGAGGGAACAACCACATTAAAGAAACAAGTGTTAGCTATAAGAATAGCTAAGTAAGATAACACTTAATTAAAAGCATTTGTCCAATTAAAACATTTCTTCATTATTAGACAAACTCATTAGGCACAACACACAACACATAACTGCATATCAACTTCATATCAAATAGGATAATCATCCTAAATGTGCCTATCCTACATTAGTTCACACATTGTCACACATATCTTCATTATCTGCATATAAGTGTGCCCTGCATCACACCCGACTGGATGATCAACCAAAAGACCAATCATCGTACGTCGTTAAGGAATGGCAAGCCAATCCAAGAGTAATCCGTATGTGGAGGTTGGTCAAACCCCTCGTATTACTTGCCCTGCATTATAAAGACCATGTTGCAAGGAGCCACCCAAGCAACAACTACGTCAACGTACTCGTCCGGCTAAGACTTGTACGGGTTAAGCTTAACACTTTCCCTGCATTATATTTACGAGCTCGGTAGCACACATAATAGTTTAGGAAACACACATAACCTAAACATAATCACACATTACCTTCATTTCGTTGGGCCCTTAAACGTGCAAGTGACATGGCAACCTACCAAGTCTAGTGAGCTAGGTGTACAAGCCATGTAGTATGCATATGTCACACATTAACTCCATTTCTACATTTCACACATAATAAGACACTTCGTAATTCTACATAAACTGCATAACAATACACTACATTAATCAATACTTCATTTCACTACATTAGGGTCTGCATTTCAGGTCTCATGGTCAACTACATATCCCATAATACCTCCCGTGTAACCCGAGATACCCACATATATCATAAGTTACCGTTAAGGAAGTTATAAGTATGAAACCTTGCTTGTTGAACCCTCAGCGTGACAAAAGTAGTGTATCTTACCTGATACAGCTTAACAACAAGCTACAAGCACAATACAACGATGACTAGGTGTCTCCAATAACCTAGAACAAGTATAAGATCGAAATATAAGCTAAACGACACATTTTGTGAAATCTGGGCATGTGGTGCGTCGCACCTCCCACATGGTGCGTCGCACAGATCCATCAGAAAATTCTGATCAGATGTAGGTGCGCCGCACCTACCCCTTGGTGCGTCGCATAACGGGCTATTGGCTGAAAACCAAATTTCCAAATCTGGCTGTGGTGCGTCGCACCACCCTCCTGGTGCGTCGCACCTGGAGTGTCGACCAGAAACCCTAATTTTGTTCTTTGATCAAACGAATTCCATACGAACCCATACCCCAAATCCAACCTGGGGACTTAAAATTAATCCTTTTAATTGCACTTTCATCACCTTTAATCATCCTATTAATCCCTTTAATCCTTTACATCATAAATCAACCATTTAATCACCCGAATAACATGAAATCGGTGAACGTTTAATCAAATAACCCAACCCAAACCCTTATGGCCTGGATTAAGACTAATATAAGACTCACACAATCAGATCTCAGAAGAAGAATACCTATATTACTTGTATTAGGTGACAAAGATCCAAGATCTAAGCAATACACGATCGATTTGGCTCCAAAACGAATAGACCTAGCGAGAAACTTGAGAGGGAAGGGAGGGGATCAGCTAGGGCTTGTTTAAGAGGAAGAAAATCTGCATAATGGCTCTCTAATGACAATCCCTAAGCCTCTAAACCCGTTTTTGACTTTGCACACATGTCAACACTAGCCCCTAAGCTTCCTAATCCTTCATTATTGGTCACAAACTACTTTATTGACCATATACATCATTAATTCTTCATTAAATGTCACTACATGGACATTAACCTTCATATTACACACATTTATACTACATTAACATTTAGGCATACAAACCTCACACATAACACACATTAACTACATATAAACATTAAATCTAAAATAGACTTAACGATACACACGATATTGACTTAACGGCATTAGTCAACTAGTAAAGAAAAGTTTGGGATGTTACAAAAACTCTCAACCAATGAGGAGCGAGCCACCGATTTTCATCTCGTGGTGTTTTTGATAAAATCTCAACCATGTCCCTAATAACAAGTATATTGGATCTCCAATTCCAGTTTGCCTGCTCATGCTTAGGGTGGAGGGATTACCTCCCCGCCTCCCCACCTTCCTCATTTTCTCCTCCTCCCCGCTTCTCCCCACTTGCACGGAGTACTTCCCCACCCCTCCCCACCTTTTTTTATTTTATTTTATTAATTGCTTAATTAAAATGGGACGGATGGAGTACAAATCAATAAAAATTAAAACAATACTTAAATATTTCAGTAAAATAATTTTTAAAACTACAAAATTAAACATTTTATAAACACTTAAAATCAATTAAATACTATTAATAATAATTATGTATAGAAAAAAAATATATAAAAAAAACACTTTGAGCAAATATGATAAATAGCTTAAATTACAGGGTATAAAATGTAAAATTGAATTTAATAATATATACATATATCGATGAAGCTGTCTTTTTTCCCACAAACACCTGCGCGCGCGCGCACACACACACACATATATATAAATATGTATATATATCCTATGTAATGAAAACTGAAAAGTTATTTTAAGAACCACTAAAAAAGTCAGAACCTTTGAAATTCAATCTTAACCACCCAAAAGTTAAATCAATGGCTAATATTAACAATGGCAATCTGGTAAATAAATAAAAATATTTAACATTTAATTAAATAGAAAAAGGTGTTTTAGTCCCTTTGATTAATTAGAAACGGTTTCTCACAAATTGTGGGACACTGGATTTATTTTCGAAGGCTCATCAAATCATTTATCCATTTCTTAGCAAAACTACAATTCAATTGGTAAGCTAATTTAGAACCCAGTATAAACTTTCTTTCAATTAATGCATCCTCTTTGAGGGTCGATTATTGTCTAAAACCCAATTCTAAATTTTCAAATACATAAAAGCTCCAAAGTATCCAATTGGAAGTCTACTCAATGCGGCTAAGTTTGGATTTTATTAGATGTATAATTGCGTATTTTTTATTATTATTATGGAGGTGGAGATTCATTAATATTAAAGACCCTATTCTCATTCTTTGTTCTATATCTTACATGCTGAACCCTTTTATTCCATATCCATTTATTTATATATGTACGTATGACTATATATACATGAACAGTGCTACAAACATGTATATGTAAGTATTTTGTATATAGATATTGTATGTATAAGTTGGTGATCACATGTGCATAAACAATGCTATGAGCATATGTGTGTAACTATTTAGTTAGTGATCACATGTGCATAAACAATGTTATGAGCATATGTATGCAACTATTTAGTTGGTGATCACATGTGCATAAACAATGTCATGAGCATATGTATGCAATTATTTAGTTAGTGATCACATGTGCATAAACAATGTTATGAGCATATGTATGCAACTATTTAGTTGGTGATCACATGTGCATAAACAATGCTATGAACATATGTATGCAATTATTTTGTAAATGACAATTTCATTAGATTATTTGATGATCACATATGCATGAACACTCACATAAATAAATATATGTACACAAGTATATTATAAATAAAAGTTTCATAAAATTAGTTAGTGCATATTGTTTTCAACACTTGGATGCAAGTTGTGTTCGTGTACAGAAAGCAATGGAGATCTAAGAAATAAAACTACAACTAATGGTTACAAAATGGTGGAAAGTCAACAAAATGATATAAATAATACTCCGTATATATCCATCTTAAGATCAGTTTTCATTTCATGAAAATTATGGGAACGTTACAAAAAGATTTGATTAATGTATAATTATGTTGATTTTACCACCCTGCCCTTTTAATTAAAAAATCAAATCTAAACTGGAAAAAATATGATTGGTTCAAAAGGGTTCTTAAAAGTTCTTACTATTTAAAAGATTCTTAAAATAACTTTACCCTCCCTAAATATGTATATATATCGATTTTAATGGCAGCTTACATAAAAAAATAATAATAAAAACAAAACAAGCAACGGTCAAATAACAGTAACAAAGGTAGAGATCAAGCCGGGGACAACCCTCCCCACCCAACCGATACCGGTACCACGGGGCGGTATTCAAATAGGTACCGGACCGGTACCTAATCCCTCCCCGAGGCAATCTGTCCAGCCTTAGTGTTGTATTGAATAAACCTTGTTTTCACTCTTCTTTATTTACAAACATGAATTTCACTTTTTTTTTTTCTTTTTTGCCCTACGCTTTTTGTTTTGTAATATGTATTTTTTGAGTTAATGACATAAATCGTCCCTGTGGTTTACCTAAATAGTCACATTTCGTCCTTTAAAATTCAAAACCTCAAGGACAGCCCTTTATAGGTGGATAAGGATCATGTTCGGTCCTTTGACTATTTGACCGTCAAGTGGTCTCCGTTAAACCCCCCACGTGACACCCACGTGAGGGGTACTCCAGTAATTTGCCACCCATAAAGGACTGTCCTTGAGGTTTTGAATTTTAAAGGACGAAAGGTGACTATTTAGGTAAACCACAGGGATGATTTATGTCATTAACTCATACAAAAATACAAAGACTACGAATTTTATGAAGAATGCTTTTTTTTTTCTCAAAACATCATCCTTACTACTATATTTTCTTTAAGCTCATCACAAGAACAAGAATCATTTGTGATCCCACTCGAACCCAGAAAATCCTACATATTACCTAATTTAATAGTTCTGGAACAAAACCCACTTACTACAAAAACAATGCCACATAGAAACAAAGCACTAATTCTCAATAAGGATAATCAAATAATGAAACAAATAAATAACCTTGTTTCCAACAATCTGATGCAAGCCCCTAAAAACAATTATACCCATCACCGGATTTTCACCACCGGACCACACTACTGGACCACACCCTACACCACCACCAAAACCCCATCTTCATAACGACCTCACGGCCACCAACAAAACCCACCCCCAACACCACCGGCTACCAACACCACAACCACCCTTGCCGGAAAATCAAATGTCAACACCACAGCCGGAGATCGATATGGGGTTTCCATATCAGAAAGGGAATTGGAAGAAGACGACTAGGTGATGATTTAGGTGATTGATCGATTATTATACTATGGGATCGATACCACTAATAAATGATGAACGATGGATCTTGTTTTGAAGATGATGAATATGTATATATGTACATGTATACTGATTTCTAGATATATGTTTGCAATATATGTTTGTGTGTATATATATGTAGTGGGCTGCAGTTGTGGTGTTACGGTGGTTTGATGGTGGTCCAACAACGGCGGACGGCGGGCAGTGGTGATGGCCGACCGGAGTGGTAAGTGATGGGGTGGGAGAGAATAGGCTTCAGGACGACGAGAGAGAGAGAAAAAAAAATTAAGGGTTTTTTCTATTTGTAGGGTTATATATATATGAGTTAATGACATAAATCGTCCTTGTGGTTTACCTAAATAGTCACCTTTCGTCCTTTAAAATTCAAAACCTCAAGAACAGTCCTTTATGGGTGGCAAATTACTGGAGTACCCCTCACGTGAGTGTCACGTGGGGGGTTTAACGGAGACCACTTGACGGTCAAATAGTCAAAGGACCGAACATGATCCTTATCCACCTATAAAGGACTGTCCTTGAGGTTTTGAATTTTAAAGGACGAAAGGTGACTATTTAGGTAAACCACAGGGACGATTTATGTCATTAACTCAATTTCTTTTTGACAAATATCCAGGGCATTACATTTATAATAATGTGGTTTTTAACTTATTCACCGATTATGTTTCAGACAAATACATTTGATGACTTTTTGTATTAATATTTACTATTAAGTCAATTAGATTCCAAATATATAATCATGTATTTGAACTTTGAAGTATATCTATCATGTTTCATTTTTGAAACACAACTTGTCTAGCATAGATCTTTTTCACGACATTGTTTTTTTCTTTTTTTCTTTTGGTTAATTGTTGTACTAGAAACTAGAAAGTATAGTTTAATTTGGCCACTGTGGTAGATAAATACATCATATAATTTTTTAGTGTTTTTTGGTCATTCGTCGAAAATTTCTCATTTTAATTCAATTGCAGCTCAAAAAACTTTCTGAAACACTACTTGAAAGGGACGTGAGGATAAAGTTATTTATAAAATAACCTTATCTTAAAAAATTCTCCATATAAAAGTTACTCCCCAATTTCAGAGAGATTGTACATTATGATACATTTGTGAAGCCAAATTCAGATGGAAATTACTAATGCGTCACAATCAAAATGTACTAAAAGCGATATTCTACTTCTAAAATTGTCTTAGAAATGATACTTGCTTTCAAGCGCAAATGGTTAATTCGATTTAAGCCATAATAAAAAAAGAAAAGAAAAAACCGAACATAAACACCATGGAGCTTCAACTTTAGTGGTATCATAATTTTTCTTATAAATGCTTTGTTAGATATATACTCGACATCGTGTAGGATTTTGATAGAATATAGTCACAAATTCAAGTTCGTCTCCAACGTACTCCACATAGTGCCATAGTGGTAGCCGTATATAAAAAAGGAACAAGTATAAGTTTTGTTAAAATTAATCACGAAAATTGAATATGTTCTTTCTTCCTATAGTGGTGACCAAAGATATTGAGTAGATCTAGCCCTAAAAACAAGATTTTTTTTTTTTTTAGAACAGCAATGTATTAAATAGAATACGGTATCTAGCAAAGCACTAGACACCGTAAAGAATACAACGGAACATAAATGAATATAGTTACACAGCCTAGTATAACATCAATACTCGAAAACTTTTGAAATCAAATAAACCGCACCCTCGATTATAAAGCAAGAAGAGGGTTAAGGAACCAATCATCCCGCGAGACATGCAACTTTCGGCATCTACTAGACACCCACAAAAACGATTGTGAAACAATGAAATCAAATAGGAACTCGTTTCTTTGAGATGCCGGAGAAAACACCTTGTCATTTCGATATCGCCAAATCGCCCAAACCATGCAGAAAATGATTGCTTCGATACACAATTTCTTGGTGTTTTTGATATGCATGTCATCAATATTTTTTAGTATATTACCCAAATTGTCCAGCAGCATGTGTGGGAGATCAAACCAAGACAATATTAATTCCCAAAGCTTCTTTGCCACCCTACATTTAATAAAAAGGTGCGTGGTAGTTTCTTCATCGCTGGAACACAATGGACATAAAACCGAAGGAGTGTCGATCCCTTTAATGGCCAAGATACATCGAGTAGGAATCCGATCAAGTAATACCTTCCATAAAAATATGTTGACCTTTTTAGGGACGATATTATTCCATCTAGTAATCAAGGAAGAATCACTTAGCAATTTATCATCAATGCTTAATCTAGTCTCCCTGACCGAAAAATCAAAAGAATTCGACTCTCCCCATTTCCACCTATCAACTGTATCACTCAAAGTAACATCATTAAGGAGTGCTTGAAGACTCGTCCATTCCGTTTCCTCCACCCCCCTCTAATTGGTCTACGCCATGAATGGGTAAATAAAGAGCCATTCCATCTCTCAGAAACACAGGCATTCTTAGATTGTTCAAGGCGAAAAAGGCGGGGAAAGCGTACCTGAAATGGTGTATTGCCATACCAGATGTCATGCCAAAAATCCGTCGTATTTCCATTGCCTGTCTTAATCTTCAATTCGTGGAGATGAATGATCTCTTTGTCATTAAGTTCATTCGCAAGTTTTGAAATTTGGTGCCAAGTACCATGCTTAGGTCCTACACCACTTGTCTAGAACCAAAAAGAATTCGGCTTGTGAAGGTTAGTAAGGACCTTCACCCATAGAGCATTCGGAGAATTAACATATCGCCATCTCCATTTTAAAAGTAACGCTTTATTAAGTGCATCAAGAGATCCACTTCCAATACCACCACAATGCTTACTAGCAATAACATGATCCCACCGAATCCAATGCATTTTATTTTTCCCATCATAGCCTCCCCAAAAAAATTTGGCACGCATAGCTTCAAGTTTTTTTCTAACCACACCCGGTATACGAAATAAAGACATATAATAGGTTCCTAACGAGCCAAGAACCGAAGAAACCAAAGTGCTACGCCCACCAATGGATAACATATTAGCCTTCCATTTAGACAAACGTTTAGAGAACTTATCGACAACAGGTTTCCAAGATTCAGATTTAGACATGTTTGCACCAATAGGAACCCCTAAATAAGTAAAAGGAAACGACTCTTTGGAGCACCCAGCTACTCTAGCAAAATGATCGATATTCGGACCCCTAACCCCAAGACCAAAAAGTTTGGATTTATGAAGATTAATTTTAAGTCCCGAAGCCAAGAAAAAACAAGAAAAAGCAGCCATAATATTTCTCAAATTATCCTCTGACCAATCTCCCATGAAAAAAACATCGTCGGCATAAATAAGATGGGAAAGAGATATGTTACCAACCTGAAGACCCCGAATATCACCAGATGCTTTCAAGTCCTCCAATGCCACATGCAATCCTTCCATGGATATTAGGGGTGAGTACGGTTCGGTTTGGGTCGGTTTTTAACTAAAACTGAAACCGAACCGTTATAATTCGGTTTTTGAAAACTAAAACCATTGGGTTTCGGTTTTTTCGGTTTCGGTTTTTTCGGTTTGGGTCTATTTTGGTTCGGTTTTTCGGTTTTTAACCACTTGTGGTTTGGGTCAAATTGAGCTTGAAAAGTTTATAAGTTTATACCCTATAATTACACCATAATTAATTTCAACAAGTTTTCAAAACAATATTAGTAACAATAACACTACAACAATAACAACAAATCCATAAAAGTAAGTTGTACAAAACTTCAAACAAATTTTATATATAACTATTTATATCTTTTACGCGTTGTTTAATTATATAATTATTAAAGCAAATCAATCTTGTTGTGTATTTTCACTTAAAACATATAAATGATATTATTATATACACCTAAAAATGCAAATATATTAACATATTTACCAAAATTAATAAAATGATATAAATATAAAATAAAGTAAACAATATATATTTTTTGAAGTACGGTTCGGTTTGGGTCGGTTTTTAACTAAAACTGAAACCGAACCGTTATAATTCGGTTTTTGAAAACTAAAACCATTGGGTTTCGGTTTTTTCGGTTTCGGTTTTTTCGGTTCGGATTTTTCGGTTTTCATGGTTTTTTCGATTTTCGGTTCGGTTTTTGCTCACCCCTAATGGCTATTATGAATAAAAAAGGAGCCACGGGATCACCTTGACGGATACCTCTTTCAAAAGCAAATTCCTGGGTAGGACTCCCATTAATAAGAATAGAAGATTTAGTGGAATGCAAACATCCAGATATCCAATTAATCCACCTCCGACCAAACCCCATAAAATGCATGATAGAAAACAAATAGCTCCAGTTAAAAGAATCATAAGCTTTAGCGATATCCAGCTTCAGAAATAAAGCTTTTTTCTTTTTTCTCTTATAAAAATCAACGATTTCGTTCAAGATAAAGGTCCCATCAAGAATATTCCTTCCTTTGATGAAAGCCGACTGAGTGGAACTAACAACCGTATCCAGCACAGTAGACAACCTATTAGCCAAAATCTTGGCGATAACTTTATATTGGATACCAATCAAACTAATAGGTCTATAATCATCCACAAATAGAGGGTTAGTAACTTTAGGGATAAGAGTGATAAAAGAAGAGTTACAACCTGGAGGAAGAAAACCTGTCTGACAAAATCTTGTCACAAATGCCACCACATCATCTTTAAAAAGGTCCCAGTTGTCTTTAAGAAAACCAAAAGTAAAGCCATCCGGACCAGGAGACTTATCATTACCACATTCCCACACAGCCTCCTTCACTTCCTCTGCAGTAATATCGCGTTCTAATCCCATCGCCTGATTTGAGTGTAAAGATTTAAATCTACAGCTTCTGAAAGTAATGTTCAGGAACGGTTTTCTTCTAAATTTGGAAGAAAAATGATCAAAGAAGGCATTTTTAACTTCATCAGGATTGTCTAACCAAACACCTCCAACTTTTACACCTTGAATAGACATATTCTTCCTAGCTTTGTTGATGTATGCATGAAAAAACCCCGAGTTTCCATCCGCCTCTCCACACCAAGTTATTTTTGATTTTTGCTTCAAATCCATGGTATTATTCAACTCAGCTTCCAAGATCTTATGAACCACGTGCTTTCTCTCCCGCACAAAATTATCACCAACATCCCCATTTTCAAAAGCATGATCCATATCAACAAGTTTCGCCTTGAGATCATCGATTTCATTGCAATTTCTAGCAGCCAGTAACCATGCTTTGATAGCACTTTTGAGATATTTGAATCTTAATTAGTCTGAATCGAGTAAGGGGGCAGCCAACAATAGAAGCCGATTCTTCCCAAGCACCTTTAATCAAATCTTTATAACCATTCAAATGAGACCAAGAATTAAATACATTAAAAGGAATAGGCCCGTAATCAAGAGATTTTTGAAACAAAAAAATTGGATGATGATCCGATACGGTTCTGTCCAACACACAAGCAAGATAGTTCCCCAAGTGAGACCAAAGCTGATGTGATATCAAGAATCTATCCAGTTTAGCCGCTGAACTACCACCCACACGAGTGAATTTATATCCACCTTCTACAATGAGTACATGATCAAAACTTAGAATTTTGCCACTAATAAACAACAGCGGATTCCACAATGAAATAATACCACCGGAATGCCCCCAAGCCGACGAAGAAGCAAAACCAAACTGACAGTTGCCCTAAAGTTTACGAATTTTGAGAAGATCTACATAAGACAAATATGTTTCTTGAACACCACAACAATTAACACAATGTTTCGAGAGCAAGGCAGAAACCTTAGATAATTTATTAGGGTCTCTCCCCCCGAAAAACAATATTAGTTAGATGAAAGGACAACAATAACGACATAATCAAGTTTACATAGTCACGAATTGAATCTTTAATTTATGAAGATGGTAACTAAAGACATTAAGTAGGCCTAGTCTTCAAAAAGAAAAAGATTAGCCACATGAAAAGACGACAATAACAACGTAATCAAGTTTACTTACTATGAGTTTTTATTAAGTTATCAAACTATACTCCTTTATAATAATTATCAACCCCTACTTTTGGAAAGTGTTAGAAAATGATTAGATGCAAAAGTACTAAATTACCCTTAATAAATACCCATTATGGAAAGAGTTTTTATAAATTACCAAATTTGCCCTTAATGAATTAATTTACACTCTAAACCTTTATTTTAATAAGTAACACTTTAAGCCCTTATCTTCTAAAATATTCCACTATCACCTCTACATCAACCTACACCACTTGACACCCCCACCACCAATAATACTGTCACCCGCCACCACTAGACCATCGTCCACGCCACCGCCGCCGCATTGCGCGGTACCATGCTAGTACTCCTTTATAATAATTATCAACCCCCTATTTTTAAAAAGTGTTAGAAAATGGTTAGATGCAAAAGTACTAAATTACCCTTATAAATACTCACTATGGAAAAAGTTTTTATAAATTACCAAATTTGCCCTTAATGAATTAATTTACACTCTAAACCCTTATTTTAATAATTAATACTTTAAGCCCTTATCTTCTAAATATTTCACTATCACTTTTACATCAACATACACCACTTGACATCGCCACCACCAATAATACCGTCACCGACACCACTTGACCGTCGTCTCCACCACCACCGCCGCATTGCACGGGTACCATGCTAGTTAATACTTAAGATGATACTAAAAAATATATACGGTGAATATAGTTACTCTGGTTGATATATTTTATGTGGCTTTTGGGTTCTGACCAGACTTTCTGGAATACTACTCTGTGAGGTTTTATTTAAATGTTTGTTATCTATTTAATCTTATGAAAAAGAGTTGAATAAAACGGCTTCACTTTTATAAGATGAGATGTTTGATAACATTGTTAGCACTAAACATCAATACATGAATTGATATATTGGGGAACCTAAAACCTTAAAAAATTGAGTTCAAATCTTGGTGTAAAAAAAATGCTTTAAATAATGAAGATAGGAGTTTTTTTCAAAAATGAGTTTTCTTTAAATAGTGTTGAATATAAGAACAGACATTCCATTAAGGGAATAACTTGGATGATATTAACATTATCTTTGTTAGATGATGTTGCTCTCACAAACCATAAAAATCATGGGGGGTTTTTTGACATGTGTAAAATTGATGTTAATGAGTAGGTAAGAACAACATCATCTAACATATAAATCATTTTCCCTTCCATTAAACCCAAAATTACAGTTAAAAGAAAAAAAAACATTAGTTGAGCGGCCGTTAAAAGAAACAAAAAGAAAAAAAGGAGTTGATATTTGTTGGATCTAGAATGGGTCAACCACATGACTAAAACCAAGTCTTCACTACTCAAAAACAACACACCTATAAGAGCGCGTGCAATACAATCACTTCCCTCCATCTTCCATATCTCTCCATTGATATTTTCCACAGCTTTAATACAATAATACAAAAAAAATATATGAGACATTGGCATTGTCAATGTAATAATGAACAAGTCTATATCTCTATTCCTCTTAAAACACGGAGACCAGACCTCACATTCCTCCTTCCCACACATTCTCACGTCTTTTCCGTCCCACATTTTCACACACACAAAACACACACACACAATATTCTTTTACAAACAAATTAAACACACATTATTATTATTATTCCTTTTTTTAGAAACTTAATATTTGTTTCAGACCAACATTGTTGTTGTCAAAAGAATCTTGAATTTATAGGAAAATGTTGTAACACCCATTATTTGAAATATAAGGGAAATTAAAAGAAAGAAAGAAATAAAAAAGGTTGTTGCTTTGGATGTAAATTTTCAAGATCTTTTCTGGGTTTTGTTTTTTGAGGTGATTTATGGTTGTGGGTGTAAAAATCTTGAATTTTAATTTGATAAAAATTGAATCTTGAATTTATAAGGGAAAAAGAAGAAAAAAGTTGGGAATTGAAAGAAAAAGGATGAATATATTATGGAAAGATCCAGGACTTCCAACAGATTCATATTATGAGGTTAGAGCTGAATGTACTACTGATGTTCCAAAAACCAAGTTTAAGATCAAGGTAATGCATTTTGTTATTTATTTATTTCTATATATATCTTTTTTTATATATAATATATTCAGCTCATGATAGGATTATGTATAGTTGTTGTTGTCTTTAACCTCTAGGATTATATATTGAACTATTGGTAGTTAAAAGTTTGAAACTTTTTGGGTGGGTTCCAGTTTTTTCACCTTTGCTTCTACCATTTGTAATTGCTTTGTTGAATATCTCCGAGGTGGCCTAATGGTATGTAGGGCGGTAAATGAACCGAACAGTTCATGAACCGTTCGGCGGGAAGTTCGTTCGTGTTCGTTCGTTTAGTTAAATGAACGAACATGAACACAAAAATTCGTTCGTTTGTTCGTTTAGTTAAACGAACGAACATGAACACAACTCCCGTTCGTTCACTTATGTTCGTGAACGTTCGATAATATGTTCGTGAACAATGTTCGTGAACATCCGTTCATTTATGTTCATGAACATCCATTCGTTTATGTTCGTGAACATTTCATTTTGCTATATATATTAATATTAATATTAATATTAACATTAATATCTAATCATTTATATACTTAAAAAGAAAATTAAATACAAATTATAAAGATAAATACTCATTTTATATCAAACCGTAAGATATTTTCACTTTTTAAAGTAGGAAAGTTTTGTAAAATTTTTAGCCGATCAATAATTTGTAACTTTGAATATGAAGTCTAATATTTCTAATTATATGTTTGTAAATATTTTTAGTTATATGTTTGTCCATTGGTGTTCATTTGTGTTCGTTCGTTAGTGTTCGTTCGTTTACAAATGAACGAACATGAACAAGCCATTATGTTCGTTTATCTGTTCGTGAACACAACATTATGTTCGTTTATCCGTTCGTGAACTGTTCGTTAAGTTAAACGAACGAACATAAACAAGCTCCCGTTCGTGTTCGTTCGGTTCGTTTACAGCCCTAATGGTATGACGTCTTGAAAGTCTTATAAGGAATACGAGTTTAAACCTAACATCTTAGGATGATCTGGGAAAAAGTCTTTGGTATGGTGAGGGGAATGCCGGTTAGGCCATGTACAACAGAGCCAAAAAGGCTCGACTTACCCTAGGTAGCTTGACTAGGAATCCCTCTCCACTTACCGTTTTAATTGCTTAGATGAACATGTTTATATATATGGAAACATTAGAAATTTTGAACATTTGTAAGTTGAACAATGTGGAATATGACATCTTTTGATTTTCATACCTATATTGCCTTTTGAATTACTGAAAATCGGGCTGCAAAAAATTTAGAATAGTAAGAAATTTGATTGTGTCTGGTAAAAGATATCCTAGGGGTTGCTAAAAGTTGTGATGATACATATAGCATTTTTTTCTATATGGGAGGGGAAGTTCAATGCAAGTTAGTAATTATTGCTTTAAAAGTTCAGTTTATAGTTGTGAGTTTGTTAACCATTTAAAGTTGGTTATGGTCAATTCTTATCATTTTAGTTTCTAAGCAATCTCAAGCATCTTTATAGAATTATAGTGATTACTTATATTTCTATATATCCATATTTTCTTTTCCAAAATGTAGAAACTAATAAATTATTACCATTTTTTAAATGTTATTTACAATTTATTGTTTCTGATATGATCATCCAGTCTGGGAAGACCCTTAGTGTTAGGAAGTGGAAGTCTGCTTTCAGTCCAGAAGGTTATCTTGATATTGGCCAGACCCTTGGTCGAATTTATCGTGGGGTAAGCTCTATATTCTATCAGGAGTACTAATTCGAGAATTATGTTTTTTGTTCTTAGCTTATTATTCTGTTTGATGTTTACATGTAGGTTATTTTTTATACAAAAGCAATTTAACTTCCTTTTCTTCATGACCATTGTTGACAAATTAGGGGGTACATCCAACAATTAGAGGAGAGGTATGGGAATTTTTACTCGGTTGTTTTGATCCTAAGAGCACATATGAGGAACGCAAAGAGATACGACTAACTCGAAGGTTAGTCTATAATCTTCAAGCTTATGTTGCCACTTACTGTATGTGCATACTTTGATCACCTAAATTATTTGGGGTTGTTCACACTTTCACACTTTGTTTTCCCCTGCTTAATGTGCATAATTATAGGCAGCAGTTTTGACCCGTTCACTTGTCAATGGGTCCACTAGGGACTCAGGGTTGCATATATATTTTTTTTAACGCGGGTTAAATGGATCTGATCTTAAGGTTTTGCTAGATAGGGAAACATGTCAATGGGTCGGACAGTTCAAACAAGTTGAAAGCTGCCCAAATTCTAATTCATATAACTTCCTATTCATATTATTGGACGATTTAGATTAATATTGTTTTTGTAATTATTATTAGCTCGTCATTTATATATATTATTTATTATGGCCTAAGAAGTTTTTTAAGGGTCAACCCGAATACCAAACCGAACTATTTTGATTTGTGCCAAGATATGACCCATTACCCAACTACCTATCTTGCCGTCTCTAGTGCATATTTTGATAATTAATCTAGAGTTCAAAGTTGTTTTCCATGGAGTATCCAAGAAGATTTGTTTATTTTTTCTTAATGATCTTTAGAGAAGAGTATGTACGACTAAAAGAACTATGCACATATATGTTCCCTCTTGTTGGAAGTGGGAAGTTTATCACTGCTCCTGTGATCACAGACGATGGTACCCCAACCCAAGACCCTATTGTACTTTTAGAAGCAAACCCAGAAAAGCTTATGACACCAACAACTCAAGCAACTGGTAATGCTTGTTTTTTAGATTATCAAAGCAGATTCAATAGGTGGTAAATGGTTACTAATGTAGTATGCTGCATTCTTGCAGTTGGTTCAAATTCAGCCATGTCTTGTCCTAAGGAGGACAACAAGAAGATTATCCAATGGAAACTTACCCTCCATCAAATAGGTTGATTTTTAAAGTAATTTATCACTTCTTGTAAATCATGCAATTCTTTGCTGTAATTAGGATATCCCGTTATACTAGAAACGATGTATCAAGTTATGTAACGGCATACTTGCAGTATGTAGCATTTTATTTATGGGTTACTATTTATGCTAGGTCTTGATGTAGTTAGAACGGACAGGACACTGGTGTTTTATGAGAAGCAAGAGAATTTAGCAAAACTATGGGATATTCTTGCAGTCTATGCTTGGTTTGATAAAGATGTTGGTTATGGTCAAGGTGAATTTTGATTTAAACAGATTTAATAAAAAGTATTTTGCAAAATCTTGCAAAGTATGTTATGTGTAAGTTTCTGTTTTTGATTCTGATTTGTTTATTTGTAAATTTACCAAACAGGGATGAGTGATCTTTGTTCCCCCATGATTATGCTTCTTGAGGATGAAGCAGATGCATTTTGGTGCTTTGAACGTCTAATGCGCAGAATTGTAAATTTACGAATACTCACTGCTAAGTGCTAAAGTTAATCTTCTGCTGTTTTCTTAAGAAGTTAAATGTGATTTTCTTATTCGGTTTGAAGCGAGGGAATTTCAAATGCATTGGGAGTTCCGTGGGCGTGGAGTCACAGCTCTGCAATTTAGCGAATGTTATTCAAGTTGTTGACCCTAAACTTCACAAGCACTTAGGTACTTTTTGATCACTGATTGTTGAACTTTACCTTTTTTTGTTTTTTTGCATTTAATTAAATATGCTAAAAGCATAGCACGCCTTTAATGGTCTATAAATGCAGAATACCTAGGTGGAGGTGATTATCTATTTGCTTTTAGGATGCTTATGGTATTGTTCCGGCGAGAAGTTTCTTTTGGCGATTCATTGTACTTATGGGAGGTAATGACGAAGTCTAGTGTGCATTGGTCTTCGCACAATGTGGGCAGATAGGGCGGGAAAGATAGATGGTCAGAACGTTCGGTGTGGTATGCCACCACCAGTTGTTCGGTATAAATAATTAGTGTGTTAGAAGTCATGCTTACTTAACTAAATATCTAAACTTCTAGAACAAAAGTAGGTAGTTTCAAGGTTTCATGCTTGAATACAGTTTGAATGATTTTTGAACTGTTTACCCGTTTTTATCTCTAATGAAATAATTTAACTTAGCCGATTTGGTCCGTTACACTTAACCTAAGTTGATCAGTTGACATATAAATGGGTTGAAACTGTCACATCTAGTTCATCTGGCTAATTAACGAGTTTCTAACAGATGATGTGGGCTTTGGAGTATGATCCTGATTTATACACTTTATATGAGGACTCTGATTCTGATAGACCTGAAGATCCTAAAGGAAAACCAAAATCGTCGCGCCAATGTGGCAAATTTGAAAGAGAATACATGCGAAGTGGGGCCAAAAATGAAGAACCACTACCCATTTCTGTGTTTCTTGTTGCGAGTGTGCTTAAGGAGAAAAGTGTCAAATTGCTCACAGAAGCCAAGGGACTCGATGATGTTATCAAGGTCAACCTTTTTTATATATAATTATATAAACATTCAGAATCAGATTCTCGCAACATTTTCATGACGTGGATCGGTTTATTTCTCATCTTTTTTTTTTGCAGATATTGAACGACATGTCGGGTAACCTGGATGCTAGAAAAGCTTGCTCAGGGGCTATGAAACTTCATAAGAAGTATCTGAAAAAGGTAAATGTGATGCAATAACTAGCCAGTCTTGACTCTTAGAGGGTGCAATGTGGGTGGGTTGGGTAGATTGGGTAATGGGTTAAACACGTCGTTATTTGACCCGTTATCTAATATAACCAAATGAACTCATTCAATAAGTATATGGGTTCACATCATCTATATATCAATTCTTTTCTTTCTGGATGAATCTGTCTCACTTGTGGATTTTGCAGGTGAAGATGGAGAAGTCATCTTCATAATTGAAAAATGAACATGTTTAACTTGCGTTATCCGGGATCAATGACATGAGGTATTTTTACCAAAGAAGATGAAACATAGGGTTGGAGGCAATTAATATGATTCTATATGTGTGTACAATTAAATTATTCTTTTGTAGACTATGTATAAACTACCAATGTATATCATATACGGATCAGTAAGATTATGAGTTATACGATACTTCAAAACAGAAGAAACTTTTGCATGTACTTTCTATGTTCTAGCTAATCCTAGTCGGGTCATGTCAACCCGACATTCTTTTAGGCGCCATTAGTTTTTC
>CM067167.1:266287897-266328715 GCA_034093135.1 Erigeron breviscapus
CGAGCAAATGCATTGGCTGAGGACATTGAGTCTTTAAATGTGAAATTGAAAGAATCTATCCCTGATTTGACGGAATTTGAAAACAAAATTTCTGACCTAAAATATGAATGTTGTATAAAAGATTCTCTTAAACAAAAACTTGATAAAGAAAATGATGAGCTTAAAGCTGAAATCAAGTCTTATCCACATATATATAAGCATCTGAGACTCGAAGGAAGTAGAATCCTCTGAAGTATATGTACGTATAGTTGGTTTGAATTGTGGTTAGTGGATTATGGTTGTAGAATGTTGATTATTGGATTAAGATCGACGATTATTGATTGTTAATTTATGATTCATCATATGTTGATTGACTTGGTTTATGTTTTGGTTAAGTATTAATGGCTGATGTTGATAAATGGTGATTATCGGTTTATGATTGACGATTATTGATTGATGGCTCAGGTTTGGCGAATATTGATTTTTGATTCATATTCATCGTATATCGATCGTTGGTTCATGATTTATGCATTTACATTTGATTGTAAGCATTGCATACATTATTGTTGGACCCTCGGCAGGGGGTTTGCCGGCATCCTGGTGCATAGATGTATGCACCCATTTTGGATGTAGTTCCTGACCCCGAGTATATAGACATATATATCTCGATGTTTTTGAGATACAGCCTTGTCCATAGCGATGGCAGAAGGGTATCGTTGCATAGGTGACTGAAGGTCACGCATAGGATAGGCATGTTTGCTTATTCATGCATTCCGGCACTTGCATTGATACACATATCATTTATGCATTCCTTATTTACACATTTACTTGTCTTGTGTAATCTTGTTGTTGGACGATGTTGTGTTATGTAGAGGCTCACTGTAAGTCATGTCTAGCCTCTATTCTTATATGTCGATTATTGATGTTGGTTCTTTACGAACCATTATTACGAACTCACCAACCTTGTGTTGACTATGCTTAGTACACTTTTCAGGTAACCAGGTTATCCAGGACGTGGAGTTGATTGTTTGCTTACTGTTGAACCCGGTCTGGACTGACATGGATCAAGGATCCATTTACCTTATGTTGCATTGTATTTAGGATTGATAGCCTTCTTTGTTGCCGGTCGTATTCTTGATGTTTACTTGCTCCTGTTGTATTTCGTTACTTGTTTATCGTTTTGTATGGATTCACTGAATCCTCTAATTGCATTTAGTTTGTTCTATTGTAATTCCACCTGGTGCTATGTGATTTCCGTGATATTCCGAGCCTCGGCTTGGGGTGTTACAGATTGCTTGCATCTTCTTGTGAATAATGATGAAAAACTTAAAGAATTTCTGAAGAAAGTTAAATCGTTGAAGTCAGAAGTTGAGGCTGATATGGCAAAGCAACCACCAAATAAAAAAAGTGAAGTGATAGCAAGAATGATAGGTGTTGATGTAACACCCCAAGCCGGAGCTCGAAATGTCACGGAAAACACATAGCACCCGGTGGAATTACAATAGAACAATCTAAATGCAAATATAGATTCGGTGAATCCAAAACATAGCAAAACAAGTAACAAAATACAACAGGAGCAAATAGCCATCAAAGTTAACATAATACATCCAAAGATGGCAAACGATCCTAAGTATAATGCAAAAGAGGGTCAATGAATCCTTGATCCATGAGGTCCAAGTCCGGGTTAGACCGCAAGCAAGCAACTAAACACCACGTCCGGGGAGAACCTGGTTACCTGAAAAGTGTACTAAGCATAGTCAACACAAGGTTGGTGAGTTCGTAGTAATGGTCCATAAAGAACCATCAACAATAATCACAATATACGAATAGAGGCTAGGCATGACTTGCAGCAAGCCTCTAAGCAACACAATATCGTCCAGCAACAGGATTACACAAGACAATAAGAGTGTAATGAGAATGCACAAATGATGTATGAATCAATGTAAGTGCCAAATGCATGAATAAGCCAACATGCCTATCCTATGCGTGAACGCAGTCACCAATGCAACGATACCCTTCTGTCATAGCAATGAACAAGGCTGTATCTCAAAATCATCGAGATATATATGTCTATATACTCGGGGTCAGGATCTACATCCCTAACGGGTGCATACATCTATGCACCAGGATGTCGGCAATCCCCTGCCGAGGGCTCATCAACAATGTATGCAATGCTTACAATCAAATGTAAATGCATGCTCAGGAACCAACAATCAATGTACAATGAACCTGTGCCACCAATCAATATTCATCCGACATAAGCCAATTTATCAACATTCATCAGTCATAAGCCAACAACCATAATTTAAGCCAACTATACGTACATATACTTCAGAGGATTCTACTTTCTTCGAGTCCCAGATGCTTATATATAGGGTCACCCGCAGCCTTCCCACCACATCTAAAACCCAAAGAAGGCATAACCGACTTCCATGTATGTACGTCTATCCTAATATGCCTGTAATACTTAACTAAAACATAACTCAAGTCAATCAAGCAAAACGAACTGTCACATCAATCCAACAATCCAGTCAAACAGTCAACAAAACAATAATGCAAATAAACACGCCAGGTTTACACTTTTCAGCCCGAATCTCAAGCGAGTAGGGAGATACGAAACTCACCTTGATTGGCAAAGAAGCTAGTAAAGGATTACAAACGAGTAATGGGATCCACACGTCCACAACCTATATATATATTCATCATAATAACATAAGGTCAACTCAACAATCTCAAACAAGTTAGTTTAGCACAATTAGGTCAAGTCACAAACCCTAAACGCCTTTCCAACTTAAACGAGTAGGAAACAAGACACATTCGACTCGACCTTTTTAGAAATGAGAAAGGATTCATACAAAAAGAGGGTTACCACTAGAAACTAGACTCTCTTACGATTCCAACGATAGGTCATACGACTTGTTTGGACTTACGGATCAAAAGTTACGACCTTTCAAACTAAAACAGTTTTTTGCTGCACTGGAGGAAAGGTGCGGCGCACCATTGATGAGGTGCGGCGCACCAAGCCAGGTGCGGCGCACCAAGGAGGGTGTGCGACGCACAAAACGATCAGGGAACCCAGTCCAAGCCCTGGTGCGGCGCACCAAAGAGGAGGTGCGGCGCACAAATCAACCAGGGAACCCAGTCCAAGCTTTGGTGCGGCGCACCAAAGAGGAGGTGCGGCGCACCTGCGCCCAGATCAGTTCCAAAACACTTCAAACACGAACCAAACTTAACCCAAACTCCATTTTTAGTCACCAAATCGACTAGTGATGTTTCAAGACTCATTTTGAAGCTTATACAAACATATTTCAACATAAATAAACATAACCCCTATCTTAGTTTCGATTCAAAACATCATAATCACATCCAAACCCTTCAAACCCTAATTAAACCCTAGTTTGACCCAAATCAAGATTTAAGCCGATTTAGGACATGTCAATACTCAAAATGACCAGAAATGCATTACTAAACATAAATAGAAGTAAATGGGTTAAATTAGACTTACCAAAACTCCTTTCACGAGCTAGAACCCGAATTTAGGTCAAAAAGGACAATGCTTGAACTATGAACTCCAAGGTTATGATTTCAATGGGATTAAGTTATGACAATGATGATGATTCTTGTATTAAAGCAAGTCCAAAACACAATTTAGATGCAAGTGAGATGATGAACTAAGGATGGGAGAAGATTTGCTTTTACTTGGAAGAAATAAGGGAAGTATAGATAGATAGATAAGAAAGAAAAGGAAGGAAAGGATAAGGGGGGGGGAAAGTAGGCCTTGGGGCTGGTGGGTCATGGGCTACCCACGGGCCGACCCGCTTCTCCCACAAGCCATAAAACAAACGTTACACATTTAAACACCCATCAAAACATATTATCGACTCAAATAACACACATTGTCATTTAATTCACCAAACGACCCAATTATTTCATTCAACTAGATTGTTAGTCAAATTACACAAAAAGTCAACGGGTCAAAATTCACGGGTGTTACATTATTCCCCCGTTAAAAGAATTTCGTCCCGAAATTCTACAAAACCCTAATTAACAAATAAATGCGGATACTTCGACCTCATAAGATCCTCTCTCTCCCAAGTGAACTCGGCTCCACGTCTAGCACTCCATCTAACTTTGACAATTGTGTAGCGTTTCTTCTTGAGTTTCTTTTCTTGATGGTCCATGATCTCTACCGGTTCTTCAACAAAGTTCAAATTCGAATCAACCCTAATTTCATCCATAGGCACATGATGTGTAGGATCCGCCAAACACTTGCGCAAATTACAAATATGAAACACATCATGCACACCGCTAAGCTCTTGAGGCAATTCTAGCCGATAAGCAACCTTCCCAACCCGTTCAAGAATCTTGAAAGGACCAATATACCTTGGCGCAAGTTTTCCCCGCTTCACAAAACGTACAACACCCTTCCAAGGTGATACCTTCAAGAGTACATAATCACCAACTTCAAACTCCAACGGTCTTCGCCTCACATCGGCATACTTCTTTTGACGTTCACGGGCCAACTGCAACTTCTCCTTAATTTGAGATATTACCTTGGTTGTTTCAATCACGATTTCTGGCCCGATAAGTTGACTCTCTCCAATTTCCGCCCAAGCTAAAGGAGAACGACATACCCTACCATATAATGCTTTAAAGGGTGCCATTTGAATGGTAGCATGATAGCTATTGTTGTATGAAAATTCTACTAGCGGCAAATGGTCTTCCCAACTTCCACCAAAATCAATTGCACACGCCCTCAACATATCTCCAAGTGTTTGAATGGTTCTCTCGGTTTGCCCATCCGTTTGAGGGTGAAACGCCGTGCTCATGTCAAGTCGAGTTCCCATGGCTTTTTGAAAGGCTTCCCAAAATTTCGATTTGAAACGGGCATCTCTATCCGAAATGATAGAAATCGGCACTCCATGCTTAGATATTACTTCCTTGATGTACAAACGAGCTAAAGTGTCAAATTTATCGGTTTCACGAATGGCTAAAAAATGAGCCGATTTCGTTAACCGATCTACTATCACCCAAATCGTGTCACGGCCGCTTCTTGTCTTCGGTAGTTTAGTAATGAAGTCCATTGAAATGTGCTCCCACTTCCATTCGGGCATCACCGGTTGTACCAACAATCCGGGTGGCTTCTTGTGATCGGCCTTGACTTGTAAGCAAGTAAGGCACTCACTCACATACTTAGCCACGTCACGCTTCATGCCCGGCCACCAATACAATTCCTTCAAGTCAAAGTACATCTTATCCGACCCGGGATGGACCGAATAAGGTGATAAGTGAGCTTCATTCATAATAAGCGTTCTTAAGTTACCGAAGATAGGAACCCAAAGTCTTTCAACCATGTATAGCCCATTATCATTCTTTCGGTCAAATAGTTGTTCCATGCCATCTAGGTTTTCGTTTCCAAAGTTTTCCGGTAGGGTGGCTTGAATTTGGGCTTCAATGATTCGATCGCGAATGTTTGGCCCTACCGTGAGGCTCATAGCTCTAGCCCGTCTTGGTTTCACTCTCTCCTTTCGGCTCAAGGCATCGGCTACTACATTTGCCTTGCCCGGGTGATAACGGATGTCACAATCATAATCACTAAATAGCTCTAACCAACGCCTTTGCCTCATGTTCAATTCACTTTGGTTGAAGATGTGTTGGAGACTTTTGTGATCGGTATAAACCACACACTTGGTGCCATAGAGGTAATGCCTCCAACACTTCAAAGCAAACACAACCGCTCCCAATTCCAAATCATGAGTCGGGTAGTTCTTCTCATGCACCTTCAATTGACGAGAGGCATAAGCGATGACTTTACCCCTTTGCATAAGAACGCAACCCAACCCTTGCCCCGAAGCATCACAATAAACCACAAAATCTTCTATCCCATCCGGTAGTGTTAAAATAGGAGCATCGCATAGCATATCCTTAAGGGTTTGGAAGGCGTTCTCTTGTCTTTCGCCCCATTCGAAGTTTCTATCTTTTTGAGTCAAGAGGGTGAGTGGTTGTGCAATACGGGAGAAGTTTTCAATGAATCTTCTATAGTAACCCGCCAATCCAAGGAATTGACGGATCTCGGATGGCGTTTCGGGTCTTCTCCAATTCTTAACCGCTTCAATCTTGCTTGGGTCCACATGAATACCATCCTTGCTCACTACGTGACCAAGGAAGTGGACCTCTTCCAACCAAAACTCACACTTGGAAAATTTTGCGTACAACTTCTCCTTCCTTAGTAATTCAAGCACTTCGCGCAAGTGCTTAACATGCTCCTCCTTCGTCTTCGAGTATACAAGTATGTCATCAATGAACACAATGACAGACTTGTCTAAGTATGGTTGACACACCCGGTTCATCAAGTCCATGAACACCGCCGGTGCATTGGTCAACCCAAAAGGCATCACGGTGAATTCAAAATGGCCATACCTTGTGCGAAAAGCCGTCTTGGGAATATCATCCTCATGTACTCGGAGTTGATGATAACCCGAGCGAAGATCGATTTTTGAGAAGTGCTTAGCACCTTGAAGTTGATCAAACAAGTCATCAATTCTAGGGAGAGGATATCGGTTCTTCACGGTGAGCTTGTTCAATTCCCGATAATCAATACACATTCTGAAGGATCCGTCTTTCTTTTTGACGAAGAGAACAGGAGCACCCCAAGGAGATTGACTAGGGCGAATGAAACCCTTCTCTTGGAGTTCCTTGAGTTGAGTTTGTAGCTCCTGCATTTCAGTTAAGGCTAGTCTATATGGAGCTTTTGCTATGGGCGCGGCTTCAGGAATAAGATTGATACGAAAATCAAGTTCACGGGGCGGAGGCAACCCCGGTAAGTCATCCGGAAAAACATCGGGGAAATCACAAACAATAGGAACGGTCTTCAATTCTACCTTGGTGGTGGTAGCACTAAAGACTTTAGAATTAGGGGAATCGGAGATTTCGCCTTGAACCCTAAGGATTTTACCGTTGGTCAAAGGTATCTTAACAACTCTCTCACCACAATCAATCGTCGCATTAACCGCCGCTAACCAATCCATACCCACTATAATATCAAAACTACCAATGTCTAAAGGCATAAGATCGATGAAGAAGTCGACGTCCTCCAAAGTCAAGACACAATCACGGAGTATTTGGCTAATTCTAGTTAGTGACCCGTTTACCATTTCAATGTCAAGCACATAGTTTAGAGCACAAGGATGTACATCAATCAAAGGCACAAAGTTAGTAGACACGAGGCTATAATCGGCCCCGGAATCAAATAAGACTGTTGCATAGAGACCATTTAGGAGAAAAGTACCTGCGACCACGTTAGGATCATTGCGGGCTTCATTTACATTGGCCGCAAAGGCTCGACCGCGTGGTTGCACTTGGTGGCCTTGTTGTCCCCGGTTTTGATTAGGCCCGACCATTTGTAGTTGGTTGGGGTGGACGGCTACTTGCACTTGTTGTCCCACCCATCGAGGACAATTATTACGATAGTGGTCACGGCTACCACATTCAAAACACTCGCCCCTTCTTTGGTTACCTTGAGGAGGAACGGCCCGAATAGGAGCCGCATTCATTGGGCCCGTTCTTGGAACTCTACAATCTCGGGAGAGGTGCCCGACTTGATTGCAATTAAAGCATGCACCACATTGGTTATGGGCGGGATGATGCTTGTTGCATTTCCCACAGAAAGGATGAGGCCCGGTATAAGGCCTCCTAGCCGGTTCCACCGCCGCCATCACCCTACCCCTATAAGCATTCTTGGGGTCAAACCTTCCCGCTTTCTTTACCCCACTAGACTCTCCCACTTCTTTCCTCTTGTTTGATGAGGACTTGCTCAAAACACCACTCCTCAATAAATCCTCAGTCACACTCCCGGCTTGGTTGACCGCATTAGCCAAAGAAGTAGGCATGTTGGAGTTTACATAAGATCGGACTTGAGGATTCAAGCCCAATACAAACTTCTGGATGGCCTGTGACTCGGTACCCACCAAGTGAGGAATGAGGGTGGACAACTCTTGAAATCGTCTCACATAGCCCTTATAATCGGCTCCCTCCATGTTGAGATTTGCAAATTCGATTGTTAAATTTTGTAGCTCGTACGGAGGACAAAACTTAGCCTTTACTTTTTCTTTGAAGTCAATCCACTCCAAATTTTGGGTCCGCCCCAACGTTATCTCCTGGTTCCACCAACTCAAGGCGTCATGCCTAAACATGCCGGATGCATAAGATATCCGGTCATCGTAGGTGCAATGACTCCTTTCAATCACCGCCTCTATCGCTTCAAACCACCTTATACATTCCGTGGGACCACCTTTCCCATCAAACTCCGGTGCCCCGCAACTTTTAAAATCCTTGAATATACACCCTTGACGGTAACCGCCATATTGGTTATTCATGGGCATCCCGATATTGACTCCCATTGGTTCCTCTTCCTCAAATTCTTCGGCTTGAGGTTGATCATTTTCATTGTTTACGTTTTCTGGGGCTTCGTTATTTTGCCCAAGACTTGCTGTGACTTGAGCAATGATGGTGGGCATGATGCCAGCAACCGTTTGAGCAATTACCTCAGCCAAGTTTGGCTCAGGAGCTCTACCACGACCCCTACCACGGCCCCTACCACGACCTCTACCGCGGCCCCTACCTCCTTGTATTTCCGGTTGAGCTTCCGGTTGAGGTTCTTCCTCTTCAGCCCTATAGTTCGTTCGGACTCTCCTTGGTCTCTCCATTTCTATAAAACAAGTGACACGTTGACCCGAGAGTTAGTCTCAAATGCTCACATGTTAGCCACACAAGTAGTCAATGCTCTCAAACCGATACTACATACTCATTTCATATCGTTAAGTTAAAGCAAGAGTGTTAGCATCATAAGGGATTTTTACATATCATAACATCAAGTAATCATGCTCATTACGTCATGCAATCAACAACTAACACGAATGATTCAAAGTATAATCCGAATTCGATATGCTCTCTAGTTATTGACCGGGTATGTATACAAGGTGTACCAACGGCTAACCTTCCACCTAATCAACTTCCATTAAGCATATCGGTTCCTTATCATACTTTAAGCCACACGTGCGCAATCCACGATGTCATGAACTTGCTATAATATCGGGTAACCATAAAAGAGTTGATCGGGTTCTTTTAGGGTTGCCACAATATTATACTAAGTTAGTGGCATCCTTTCATTTTGCCCTAAATCAACACATTAATTCCAACAATTTACAACAACAACCCATGTCAACTACAATTTACATTCATCCCATTGAATTCAAGTTTTCATACAATAGGTCTTAACTACGAACTCACACGGGGATTCACATAATTCACATTGCACACGAATTCCTAACCATGCATGCTATATGAAGAGTTTTTAACTTAAGCCGTAGTCTAGGTCAAACCGCCTAATTCTCTACGACCACGCATGGGCCACCATTCTGTAACACCCCAAGCCGGAGCTCGAAATGTCACGGAAAACACATAGCACCCGGTGGAATTACAATAGAACAATCTAAATGCAAATATAGATTCGGTGAATCCAAAACATAGCAAAACAAGTAACAAAATACAACAGGAGCAAATAGCCATCAAAGTTAACATAATACATCCAAAGATGGCAAACGATCCTAAGTATAATGCAAAAGGAGGGTCAATGAATCCTTGATCCATGAGGTCCAAGTCCGGGTTAGACCACAAGCAAGCAACTAAACACCACGTCCGGGGAGAACCTGGTTACCTGAAAAGTGTACTAAGCATAGTCAACACAAGGTTGGTGAGTTCGTAGTAATGGTCCATAAAGAACCATCAACAATAATCACAATATACGAATAGAGGCTAGGCATGACTTGCAGCAAGCCTCTAAGCAACACAATATCGTCCAGCAACAGGATTACACAAGACAATAAGAGTGTAATGAGAATGCACAAATGATGTATGAATCAATGTAAGTGCCAAATGCATGAATAAGCCAACATGCCTATCCTATGCGTGAACGCAGTCACCAATGCAACGATACCCTTCTGTCATAGCAATGAACAAGGCTGTATCTCAAAATCATCGAGATATATATGTCTATATACTCGGGGTCAGGATCTACATCCCTAACGGGTGCATACATCTATGCACCAGGATGTCGGCAATCCCCTGCCGAGGGCTCATCAACAATGTATGCAATGCTTACAATCAAATGTAAATGCATGCTCAGGAACCAACAATCAATGTACAATGAACCTGTGCCACCAATCAATATTCATCCGACATAAGCCAATTTATCAACATTCATCAGTCATAAGCCAACAACCATAATTTAAGCCAACTATACGTACATATACTTCAGAGGATTCTACTTTCTTCGAGTCCCAGATGCTTATATATAGGGTCACCCGCAGCCTTCCCACCACATCTAAAACCCAAAGAAGGCATAACCGACTTCCATGTATGTACGTCTATCCTAATATGCCTGTAATACTTAACTAAAACATAACTCAAGTCAATCAAGCAAAACGAACTGTCACATCAATCCAACAATCCAGTCAAACAGTCAACAAAACAATAATGCAAATAAACACGCCAGGTTTACACTTTTCAGCCCGAATCTCAAGCGAGTAGGGAGATACGAAACTCACCTTGATTGGCAAAGAAGCTAGTAAAGGATTACAAACGAGTAATGGGATCCACACGTCCACAACCTATATATATATTCATCATAATAACATAAGGTCAACTCAACAATCTCAAACAAGTTAGTTTAGCACAATTAGGTCAAGTCACAAACCCTAAACGCCTTTCCAACTTAAACGAGTAGGAAACAAGACACATTCGACTCGACCTTTTTAGAAATGAGAAAGGATTCATACAAAAAGAGGGTTACCACTAGAAACTAGACTCTCTTACGATTCCAACGATAGGTCATACGACTTGTTTGGACTTACGGATCAAAAGTTACGACCTTTCAAACTAAAACAGTTTTTGCTGCACTGGAGGAAAGGTGCGGCGCACCATTGATGAGGTGCGGCGCACCAAGCCAGGTGCGGCGCACCAAGGAGGGTGTGCGACGCACAAAACGATCAGGGAACCCAGTCCAAGCCCTGGTGCGGCGCACCAAAGAGGAGGTGCGGCGCACAAATCAACCAGGGAACCCAGTCCAAGCCCTGGTGCGGCGCACCAAAGAGGAGGTGCGGCGCACAAATCAACCAGGGAACCCAGTCCAAGCTTTGGTGCGGCGCACCAAAGAGGAGGTGCGGCGCACCTGCGCCCAGATCAGTTCCAAAACACTTCAAACACGAACCAAACTTAACCCAAACTCCATTTTTAGTCACCAAATCGACTAGTGATGTTTCAAGACTCATTTTGAAGCTTATACAAACATATTTCAACATAAATAAACATAACCCCTATCTTAGTTTCGATTCAAAACATCATAATCACATCCAAACCCTTCAAACCCTAATTAAACCCTAGTTTGACCCAAATCAAGATTTAAGCCGATTTAGGACATGTCAATACTCAAAATGACCAGAAATGCATTACTAAACATAAATAGAAGTAAATGGGTTAAATTAGACTTACCAAAACTCCTTTCACGAGCTAGAACCCGAATTTAGGTCAAAAAGGACAATGCTTGAACTATGAACTCCAAGGTTATGATTTCAATGGGATTAAGTTATGACAATGATGATGATTCTTGTATTAAAGCAAGTCCAAAACACAATTTAGATGCAAGTGAGATGATGAATTAAAGATGGGAGAAGATTTGCTTTTACTTGGAAGAAATAAGGGAAGTATAGATAGATAGATAAGAAAGAAAAGGAAGGAAAGGATAAGGGGGGGGGAAAGTAGGCCTTGGGGCTGGTGGGTCATGGGCTACCCACGGGCCGACCCGCTTCTCCCACAAGCCATAAAACAAACGTTACACATTTAAACACCCATCAAAACATATTATCGACTCAAATAACACACATTGTCATTTAATTCACCAAACGACCCAATTATTTCATTCAACTAGATTGTTAGTCAAATTACACAAAAAGTCAACGGGTCAAAATTCACGGGTGTTACAGTTGAAAAACCGGATTCAACCCAAATAAAAAATCCACCAGTTGGAGTGTATAAGAGATGCGGAACTGTTAGCCGTATAATGGGCGGGAAAGAGAAAGGAATAAAAGAAAGCAATAAAAGAAAGAGAAACTGCACCACATGCGGAGGTACGAATCACAACAGCAGGACATGTGGAAAGAAGAAACAAAAAGTCGATGAAAATAGGAATACTAAAGCAGCTGCAAACAATTAGACAAGGATTTTTTTTCTTTATTATACCTGTTTACAAATAAATAATTTTTAGCTGTTTACAGATTCTATACTTGGATGATAGTTTTAATTGGTTGATCAATTGTATAGAGATTGTGTTCTTGTTTGACAAATAAAATTTGGTTGTGAAATATGATCCATTTTGTTTAGTTCTTGATATAGACTCCATTTGTTTTTTTAAGTATATGCATAAAATCAAATAATTTTTCACATTGTATGATTAAAATCAAATGTGATTTCGTATAGGTTTCTTGATATGGACCCAAATTTGTTTTTCCAAATGTATGCGTAAAATCAAATTTGATTTTATATACCTTTCTGACATAGTATGCATAAAAGCAAATATGATTTTGTAAATGTTTAAAGAAATTGACTGCACTTGTTATTTTGAATGTATGCACAAAATCAAATTTGATTTTGTATAGGTTTCTTGATATGGACCCAAATTTGTTTTTCCAAATGTATGCGTAAAATCAAATTTGATTTTATATACCTTTCTGACATAGTATGCATAAAATCAAATATGATTTTGTAAATGTTTAAAGAAATTGACTGCACTTGTTATTTTGAATGTATGCACAAAATCAAATTTGATTTTGTATAGGTTTCTTGATATGGACCAAAATTTGTTTTTCCAAATGTATGCGTAAAATCAAATTTGATTTTGTATACCTTTTTGACGTAGTATGAATAAAATCAAATATGATTCTGTAAATGTTTTTCGATATGGATTCCACTTGTTTTTTTTAAATGTATGAATAAAATCAAATTTGATTTTGTATAGGTTTCTTTATATGGACCAAAATTTGTTTTTCCAAATGTATACATAATCAAATTTGATTTAATACATAAATAAGTATATTATAATCATTTTTAACAACATATACTTCATTCAAAGTTTCTACACAAGACATAATATTAAGATGAGCAACAATCTATCTTTAACTAACAAAACAGTTATAAAAAATCTTCATAAAACGGTCTTCCTAATTCACTGGAAATCCCCACCTTCAACTGAGTTGTTATCAGATAATTCATTATGAATGTAGTAAGGTGAACAAACATCTACACCAACCAAATTTGATGGTAAAACAAATCCTTTGGCTTCCAAACGAGACAGAGCCTGCAGATTTTTGTCATATTAACAAATCAAATTCGATTCTAAAAATACACTTCACAAGAAAACAGATACAAACACGTATTTGATCCGATGTTTGTTCTTGTACTTGAATTATGTATAGATTGCTCAAATCCTTGAATGCATTTAATATCTCTACTTAATTTCCATGTCATGCTGAGTTTTTCTATTAATGCCCCATGTTTTCGCCTTGTTGGGGTGTTACACATGCAAAGTTTCAATAGAAGTATGGTAGTATTGCCTTTCAGCCCCTGCACTTGTCTACATCTTAATATATTCTTTAAGCTCTTTGGAATTCTCGCTACACATGAACTACATGAGACCTACCACTATAAAAATTAAGTTATGCCCGACCATGAATAAACTAAAGAATACAATTCTTTCTCGCTACTTGCATCATATACTTAGTATATATATAGATTGATGACCACACGATTGAGGATTTTGTGTTCAGTGTAACTGAAAAGACAAGTTTTTGACTTCGATATGATTTAAAATGCTTAATTGACTCATGAATGAGAATTATGTGTTCAGTGTATTTTGACTTCGATACATGCAAACATTATTTGTATTTTATCCAAAGTAATTGCATGTCCACAATCAATGTTATGATTATCAATTTATCATTATTATCAATATCAACATCATAGCTTGTATATATACATATATATATTTATTAACTGATGAAGAAAATTGATGGTGTGTTGGATCTGGAAGGGAATAAAAAGTTATGATGGTTGTTGGATGGAAAAGAACGAGATGAAGAAAGGATAGGGTCATTTATATGTTAAAAAACTAAAAAAAGTCTTCATGTGCAATGCACATAAAGGACATAACAGGTCAAAATTAATGATTGTTAGTGGCAGAGACTACTGACAACAAAAATAGATAACCCAGGGATAGCTAGCAACAAAAAAAGCACAAGGCGTGAAATGCGAATATGACCAACTACATGGACCATTTGTGACATTTTCTTTTTGGTATATTATGTTAAAGTTTCTAAACAAATTATGTTTTAAGTTTGAAGGTTATTATATATAATTTAAAAAATATATAAAAACTCAATCCCCGATTCCGATCCGTGTTTTCAAAAACTCCTAATTCCCCTCTCGTTGATCCGATCTCGAGTCATGAGTTTCCAACCTTGATGCCAGGTACCAAATACAACGATCTTTTTTATCTTTATATCAAAACATTTAACATTAAATTTAAATGTACATCCCAATTGTTCAAGACCAAAGTAAGACGGTTTTCTAACACTTATGTACTTATACAGTTATACTCACTTGTTAGTTCCTGCAAATCATAAAAGAAACGGGGGAGAACAAAAAGTCCAAAGAAAAGTTTCTCTTCAACAAATCCGATAAACAAGGCAAGTAGGGATATATCCTTGAACTATGAATGACTTAACATATACGGAAATGATCAAAAGGAATAAACTTTGATGGGAATAAATGATCTAATAATTTATAATTGGTAATTTTATAGAGGAATTTTTTCAAATAGTTTGGGTCTCGTGATAAGGTCACGTAATTAAGGCTGCCAAAACGAGGACTTTAAGCCTTAGAAAACATCAAGGCCTCGATTGTTTATTAAAGATAAATTTATACAAAATATTTTCGTAACAAATGGCTAATCAAATTCATTGCTTGGCAGAACATATTTCATCCGTTCAGAGACGTTATTCTTATATCCGATTACATAATTTAAATGAATTTAATAGTTTCTCCTCAGATGAGTAAAACAACGTGCAAATGAACCATAGAGCAAACAGATAACAAAAGCTGCAAGCATTTTTGCGGCAAGAGGCAAACTTTCTTGTATCCATTCCAGGATTTCCTATCAACATAAATAAATTACTCTAGTTAGAATGATAGATCATGCATATAATTAAAATGTACAATAAGAAAACCAACTAAAGAGAAAAGGCCAAGGGCCTAACTTGAACCTTAAGTTTGATTATTCGTTCTTCTAAGTTGAGTTCTTGTTGTTTAGCTTGAACAATTAACTGCTCATGTTCCTTTGTTCTCCTACAATCAAGGGTCAAACTCAATTAGTTGTATATGCATATGTTTCATTTTTTGGTTCTTTTTTAAATCTGTTTTACGAATTTGATAAGAATTGCCATACAATCAAACTTAAAGAATCAATTCACTGTACCTTTTGAGTTTCTTCACAAATCTTTCCATTTGTCTTCTAAATGCAGCACGAATCCTAAAACAAGTCAAGATTCAATTGTTAGCCACCTTCCATTAACGAGAACATAAATGTGTCCATATGTGTGTAAGGTAAGAATGAGAGACTCAACCAGCATATGTCATAGAACTCAATGTACTTCATATATGCATCATCATCTAATTTCTTTAGACAATCTTTCATCGGAGATTTAATATCACAGTAAGGAAAAGTTTGCTCTCCAAAACCCTTCCGAACACAATCGGTAAAATTCCAAGCTAACCTTGACAGTTCTTCTTCACCAAGAATCTCAGAACATCTTCTAATGAAACTTTCATGCTCATATTTCGAACAAAAACTTGTCATTTCTTCTTTATGATAACTAATCTCACTGAAAGCAAAAAAACAACAATAGAATAGATATACCAGCACCAACAAATGACTCATCTTATAAAATGTGTACTAACAATAGACCTGCATAAAGTCGTGAAAGTTTGATTTAGGAGTGCAATGTAATCATAATCAATTTATATTTAAAAATATCTCATTATCTACTCTATTAGTTACCTATTGAGTAGATATGAGATATTTTTAAATATAAATTGATTATGATTACATTGCACTCCTAAATCAAACTTTCACGACTTTATGCAGGTCTATTGTTAGTACACATTTTATAAGATGAGTCATTTGTTGGTGCTGGTATATCTATTCTATTGTTGTTTTTTTGCTTTTTTTTTTTTTTTTTTTTTTTTTTTTTTTTTTTTTTTTTTTTTTTTTTTTTTTTTTTTTTTTTTTTTTTTTTTTTTTTTTTTTTTTTTTTTTTTTTTTTTTTTTTTTTTTTTTTTTTTTTTTTTTTTTTTTTTTTTTTTTTTTTTTTTTTTTTTTTTTTTTTTTTTTTTTTTTTTTTTTTTTTTTTTTTTTTTTTTTTTTTTTTTTTTTTTTTTTTTTTTTTTTTTTTTTTTTTTTTTTTTTTTTTTTTTTTTTTTTTTTTTTTTTTTTTTTTTTTTTTTTTTTTTTTTTTTTTTTTTTTTTTTTTTTTTTTTTTTTTTTTTTTTTTTTTTTTTTTTTTTTTTTTTTTTTTTTTTTTTTTTTTTTTTTTTTTTTTTTTTTTTTTTTTTTTTTTTTTTTTTTTTTTTTTTTTTTTTTTTTTTTTTTTTTTTTTTTTTTTTTTTTTTTTTTTTTTTTTTTTTTTTTTTTTTTTTTTTTTTTTTTTTTTTTTTTTTTTTTTTTTTTTTTTTTTTTTTTTTTTTTTTTTTTTTTTTTTTTTTTTTTTTTTTTTTTTTTTTTTTTTTTTTTTTTTTTTTTTTTTTTTTTTTTTTTTTTTTTTTTTTTTTTTTTTTTTTTTTTTTTTTTTTTTTTTTTTTTTTTTTTTTTTTTTTTTTTTTTTTTTTTTTTTTTTTTTTTTTTTTTTTTTTTTTTTTTTTTTTTTTTTTTTTTTTTTTTTTTTTTTTTTTTTTTTTTTTTTTTTTTTTTTTTTTTTTTTTTTTTTTTTTTTTTTTTTTTTTTTTTTTTTTTTTTTTTTTTTTTTTTTTTTTTTTTTTTTTTTTTTTTTTTTTTTTTTTTTTTTTTTTTTTTTTTTTTTTTTTTTTTTTTTTTTTTTTTTTTTTTTTTTTTTTTTTTTTTTTTTTTTTTTTTTTTTTTTTTTTTTTTTTTTTTTTTTTTTTTTTTTTTTTTTTTTTTTTTTTTTTTTTTTTTTTTTTTTTTTTTTTTTTTTTTTTTTTTTTTTTTTTTTTTTTTTTTTTTTTTTTTTTTTTTTTTTTTTTTTTTTTTTTTTTTTTTTTTTTTTTTTTTTTTTTTTTTTTTTTTTTTTTTTTTTTTTTTTTTTTTTTTTTTTTTTTTTTTTTTTTTTTTTTTTTTTTTTTTTTTTTTTTTTTTTTTTTTTTTTTTTTTTTTTTTTTTTTTTTTTTTTTTTTTTTTTTTTTTTTTTTTTTTTTTTTTTTTTTTTTTTTTTTTTTTTTTTTTTTTTTTTTTTTTTTTTTTTTTTTTTTTTTTTTTTTTTTTTTTTTTTTTTTTTTTTTTTTTTTTTTTTTTTTTTTTTTTTTTTTTTTTTTTTTTTTTTTTTTTTTTTTTTTTTTTTTTTTTTTTTTTTTTTTTTTTTTTTTTTTTTTTTTTTTTTTTTTTTTTTTTTTTTTTTTTTTTTTTTTTTTTTTTTTTTTTTTTTTTTTTTTTTTTTTTTTTTTTTTTTTTTTTTTTTTTTTTTTTTTTTTTTTTTTTTTTTTTTTTTTTTTTTTTTTTTTTTTTTTTTTTTTTTTTTTTTTTTTTTTTTTTTTTTTTTTTTTTTTTTTTTTTTTTTTTTTTTTTTTTTTTTTTTTTTTTTTTTTTTTTTTTTTTTTTTTTTTTTTTTTTTTTTTTTTTTTTTTTTTTTTTTTTTTTTTTTTTTTTTTTTTTTTTTTTTTTTTTTTTTTTTTTTTTTTTTTTTTTTTTTTTTTTTTTTTTTTTTTTTTTTTTTGTGTCTCTGGAGGGGAAAACTCACCCAGGCCCACCATAAGTGGAAATGAAATGCATGTGGCCACCCAAAATATGTCTAGGGCAAGACTCGAATATGTCATAGAACTCAATGTACTTCATATATGCATCATCATCTAATTTCTTTAGACAATCTTTCATCGGAGATTTAATATTACAGTAAGGAAAAGGTTGCTCTCCAAAACCCTTCCGAACACAATCGGTAAAATTCCAAGCTAACCTTGACAGTTCTTCTTCACCAAGAATCTCAGAACATCTTCTAATGAAACTTTCATGTTCATATTTCGAGCAAAAACTTGTCATTTCTTCTTTATGATAACTAATCTCACTGAAAGCAAAAAAACAACAATAGAATAGATATACCAGCACCAACAAATGACTCATCTTATAAAATGTGTACTAACAATAGACCTGCATAAAGTCGTGAAAGTTTGATTTAGGAGTGCAATGTAATCATAATCAATTTATATTTAAAAATATCTCATTATCTACTCTATTAGTTACCTATTATTATGGATAGTTATTACTGTCTTTGACTTATTTGCCTTTTTCGGTTTCAATTTAATTGTATAAAATTAACAATAGACCTACATACAAGTCGCGAAAGTGATTAGGTAACTAATAGAGTAGATCATGAGATATTTTTAAATATAAATTGATTATGATTACATTGCACTCCTAAATCAAACTTTCACGACTTGTATGCACGTCTATTGTTAGTGCACATTTTATAAGATATGAGTCATTTGTTGGTGCTGCTATTTCTATTCTATTGTTGTTTTTTTGCTTTCAGTGAGATTAGTTATCATAAAGAAGAAATGACAAGTTTTTGCTCGAAATATGAACATGAAAGTTTCATTAGAAGATGTTCTGAGATTCTTGGTGAAGAAGAACTGTCAAGGTTAGCTTGGAATTTTACCGATTGTGTTCGGAAGGGTTTTGGAGAGCAACCTTTTCCTTACTGTAATATTAAATCTCCGATGAAAGATTGTCTAAAGAAATTAGATGATGATGCATATATGAAGTACATTGAGTTCTATGACATATTCGAGTCTTGCCCTAGACATATTTTGGGTGGCCACATGCATTTCATTTCCACTTATGGTGGGCCTGGGTGAGTTTTCCCCTCCAGAGGATGATAGAAGTTTCTCATCGGGGGGTTTAAATTGAGGATCTATTCGGCGAGGGGGCTCTTTAGCGCGGACCCGGTTAAGATAACGTACGCTAGACCTCTCGATATTCGCGAGTAATTCACACCTTTCAAAAAAAAAGTTATTGTTGGCTTTGACTTATTTGCCTTTTTCGGGTTCAATTTAATGGTATAAAATCGTTAGCATTATATAGACGCATGCCTATAATACACTGTCTTACTATAATATAATGACAAGAAAATGTACCCATGCAATGAAGTTGTATAATTTCAACTAGAATTTTACCTCGCGCTTTGCAGCGGGTTTCAACATATATACACAACTAGATTATTACCCGCGTAATACGCGGGAAACATATATAATTAATGGCATGTAAAATTTTTATAATATCAAAAGTTGACAAATATTAAACCAGCTAAGAATTAAACCACTAAAAAACATGAAGTTACGTTAGTGGTCGTTCAGATTCCGGTTAACAGAGACTAGACAGCTGAAAAATGGATACATCATTTATTAGAGGTCTCGCTAAGTAATGTTTTCGTTTATTTGGATGTCTTTCATTCATCCGGATATGTCTGCATTGTCGTTGTACTTGTGCTTTAACGTTTTGATCGAATAATTTAGTTATACACTAAAATTATTAAGCAATTTAATTATCAATCTATATATCGCATGTTGTGTTAATCTAACTTAAAATTATGCGTAATGTCATTGGAATTTTCATACAATTATTTTTTAGATATATAATTATGATAGCTTACTATAGACTCCATATTTGTTTTTTAGTTCTTTATTAAGAAGACCGGTTTGACATCCGATCTGGTTTTTAAAACATTGATTTAATGAAAACGTTATATGATAAAAATCCTATACAATAATCCTTATAACCAAATTTTATTCGTTATATGATAAAAATCCTATACAAAAATATAATTTGACAAAAACGTATTACATTACAAAAGAATGTTTTATTGTAAAAAAATTAAAATTAATTTTAAAGATAAAAATTGATGTAAAATATAAAAATATTAGTTATTGTAAAAAAATTAAAAATCAATTTTAAAGATAAAAAATGATGTAAAAAATAAAAATATTAGTTTCCATAATTATATCATTAAAAATATTAATTATTAATGTCTACAAACTTAAATAAGGAAATAATAATAATTTAAATTTATTAAAATAAAATTAAATCTAAAAAAGTTAAATAAGGTATATGACATCATCATTTGATCTAATGGCTTTAATTAAAAGTTGAACTTAATTTAAGGGTCTATACTTCTCCAATTATGAATTTAGGTTTCTCTTTTATATATATTTAGAGATTACACACGCATGTAAATATACTTGCAATTCAATGAGCTGAAAGTATGAAGTTACCTTAACTTGCTTCACAAAACTTATGTAAGGATGATATATACATAACGATACATACATTACAAACGCGTATTATAAAAGCAGAAGACTTCATCGTTATGCCGATTCCAGAATGCGACTATTTGGCTGCATAAGAATGAAAATGTATATGATTAGCAATCATAAGCACAGATAATCAGAGTGGTCTTATTTTAATATATTTTGCAAGTTATTACTGATAAAATAGTATACCCCAAGTATAGAGAATTTCGAATATCATGGCATAAAAATACGATTATGGTTACATGTATTGTACCTAGGATGTATACTGGCGTTATCACATAGCTCCAAATAGATGGTCTGAGTTATTGTCCGTACCATTTTGTTGCCGTTTCTATGCAGCTTGGTACATTATTACTATCATTTGCCATTTGTTGGAAACATATAGATGACGGATAACCTGCAAGGAGCATTAATCAGCTTACAAATGAAATGGATTACTTATAGTCCTTAAGTTGCTATAAAAGCATACAAATGAATAATTAGTCAGCTATAATGCTATATATGATTTAAAAAAACATAATAGTTCATATAAACCTATAGTTAGTCTGATGGTATTATGAAAATCTACTGTCATTAGCTTTCGAGATTAGTAAGTAAAGTTACTTGAGAATAGTAAATTGTAGTTGGGGCAATTTCATTTACGCAGCACACTACGGAAAATTTTATACATGTAGGAGATTAAGATATAGACATGGTAAAAGTTACACTCGGACGTTGCCCCGGGAGACATAAAAACACATATAGATAATGCTACATTCATAAGTATGCCTGCAATTTTTTAAGAGAAAGGATAATTAATTATTTTCTTTATCGTGTTACGAACAAAAACATGTTACAAAACCATATACTAATATTAGCCTTTCAATGTAGGACTTTTATTCATGACAAACAATATTGGTAACTAAAAAACAATAAAGTGCAGTTTTTTCTTTAAATATATCATGACTTGACTAATACTACCTGTAATGTCATTTAATATAAGAACGGTTACATATCCACTTGCAATTTACTGATTTATAATTGCTACTCAAAAGAGCTAAATATGACTATTTACTTATGAAACAGCAAATTGTAAGAGGATTGATTTGTCTAACAGTTCCATCATGTTGAGCATACAAATTCACTATGAAGCTATGGTCCATGAAAGTACAGAATTTTTGGTCTAATGATTCCGTCACGTCGAGCATACAAATCGAGAAGTTAACTTACTTAGAAATTCAGTTACTTATTTGTATCTAATTAACCTGCATTTGTATCAAAAAATTACGATACTTACGTTACTTAAGGGAGTGAACAATAGCTCTAAAAGTACCACAGAAAAATAGCTTTCAGTGATCTGCAGAAGTTCATTCTGTAAAGATTTCATCAAATGCTTTCTGTAAACAGAATGTATAGAACAAAAATGGAAAACAAATTATTCCAAGTTTATGTCCAACGCCAATATGTTTTGGGGTTTCTTTATATTAAGACGTAATTAAGATGAGTAACTAAAGTTAAGCTTATCTAAAATTGATCCAATTTTTTTTACCAAACCGAATTATAAGGGGTGATAGGTAAAAATATTATACTAACTGTCCAACAGTTTCAAACATATTAAAGCCGCTATAACAAGTAAATGAGACAAAGATCAACTTAGTCAATTTTGCTCACCATCAAGGTCTTCTTTGTCTCGGAGTATAGGTTTTCAAGTAGACATGAACTAATAACAATCACTTTTCGTCCAACATCTGTGTTGTCACCTCCCCACGAGTATAGAACTTTATCGCTAAGGACACTTAATTGGAAGGTGGATATCTGTCAACAGAGGAGAATTAACTTATCTAGGACGAGTATAAAAAAACTATAAAGCCACACAATAGATGAAATATTATGAGTTTGCTAGAAAGTAGAAAGTTACCAGAGAATGGCACATCTACATTATTGTTGAGTTCTGGCAAGAAAGCATCAATAGGCCTATATGCTACCTTCATCTGGTACAAAATATGAACCACAAAACAATTGAAAGCTAGCCTTATATACAAGTTAAAACTTAAAATTGTCATAAAGCATAGAAGGAATTTATTATGCAGGCCAAAAACAAAACCGAAATTTGGCATTAACTAATTTGATGTTTTTCAATTAAAACTAAATAAATACATTGACTACGATTTCGAAACAACAAATTAGACTTCTCCTTTCTGCACTAATTTTAACCGATTAAAGTAACAGCTATAGCTGATTCAGCATGTGTTATGTTTACATCAGTTTGAAGATTCTTAACAATTTAAGCCACTTTTAACAAAATTATAAATCATAACAACAAATAAAGCTTAATGGGTATCTAATTTAATTTGTTCATCATCTAAAATCATGAAACTTCGTCAATTCACATATAATCACATTAAACCACAAATGTATATAGATAGTCATATGAACATTTGTAAGCAATTATATAATTAATAATTTTAATTTAAAAAAGGTTCTAAAAGTTCTGCAATTTTTTAAGAGAAAGGATAATTAATTATTTTCTTTATCGTGTTACGAACAAAAACATGTTACAAAACCATATACTAATATTAGCCTTTCAATGTAGGACTTTTATTCATGACAAACAATATTGGTAACTAAAAAACAATAAAGTGCAGTTTTTTCTTTAAATATATCATGACTTGACTAATACTACCTGTAATGTCATTTAATATAAGAACGGTTACATATCCACTTGCAATTTACTGATTTATAATTGCTACTCAAAAGAGCTAAATATGACTATTTACTTATGAAACAGCAAATTGTAAGAGGATTGATTTGTCTAACAGTTCCATCATGTTGAGCATACAAATTCACTATGAAGCTATGGTCCATGAAAGTACAGATATTTTGGTCTAATGATTCCGTCACGTCGAGCATACAAATCGAGAAGTTAACTTACTTAGAAATTCAGTTACTTATTTGTATCTAATTAACCTGCATTTGTATCAAAAAATTACGATACTTACGTTACTTAAGGGAGTGAACAATAGCTCTAAAAGTACCACAGAAAAATAGCTTTCAGTGATCTGCAGAAGTTCATTCTGTAAAGATTTCATCAAATGCTTTCTGTAAACAGAATGTATAGAACAAAAATGGAAAACAAATTATTCCAAGTTTATGTCCAACGCCAATATGTTTTGGGGTTTCTTTATATTAAGACGTAATTAAGATGAGTAACTAAAGTTAAGCTTATCTAAAATTGATCCAATTTTTTTTACCAAACCGAATTATAAGGGGTGATAGGTAAAAATATTATACTAACTGTCCAACAGTTTCAAACATATTAAAGCCGCTATAACAAGTAAATGAGACAAAGATCAACTTAGTCAATTTTGCTCACCATCAAGGTCTTCTTTGTCTCGGAGTATAGGTTTTCAAGTAGACATGAACTAATAACAATCACTTTTCGTCCAACATCTGTGTTGTCACCTCCCCACGAGTATAGAACTTTATCGCTAAGGACACTTAATTGGAAGGTGGATATCTGTCAACAGAGGAGAATTAACTTATCTAGGACGAGTATAAAAAAACTATAAAGCCACACAATAGATGAAATATTATGAGTTTGCTAGAAAGTAGAAAGTTACCAGAGAATGGCACATCTACATTATTGTTGAGTTCTGGCAAGAAAGCATCAATAGGCCTATATGCTACCTTCATCTGGTACAAAATATGAACCACAAAACAATTGAAAGCTAGCCTTATATACAAGTTAAAACTTAAAATTGTCATAAAGCATAGAAGGAATTTATTATGCAGGCCAAAAACAAAACCGAAATTTGGCATTAACTAATTTGATGTTTTTCAATTAAAACTAAATAAATACATTGACTACGATTTCGAAACAACAAATTAGACTTCTCCTTTCTGCACTAATTTTAACCGATTAAAGTAACAGCTATAGCTGATTCAGCATGTGTTATGTTTACATCAGTTTGAAGATTCTTAACAATTTAAGCCACTTTTAACAAAATTATAAATCATAACAACAAATAAAGCTTAATGGGTATCTAATTTAATTTGTTCATCATCTAAAATCATGAAACTTCGTCAATTCACATATAATCACATTAAACCACAAATGTATATAGATAGTCATATGAACATTTGTAAGTATATATAATAGATCAAATGAGAAGGTTGTTTAAAGAGAGAAGGACAGAAGGTTAATTTTTAATTTTCTTCTTCTTTATTTTTCATTTTTAATTTTTTTTTATTTTGTTTTAGTGAAAACCCATTCAAAAGAAAATTTTTAAAAAAATAAAAAATAAAAAAATCACTACACATGTGTAGATTTTTATACCTAACACATATCTACACATTTGTACATATCTACACATGTGTCTAAGTTGTATTTTTTTAAATTTTTAAAAAAATAAAAAATAAAAAAATCACTACACAGATCTTCAGTAAGGCTCCAGTAGTCGAGTCTGAAGCAAGTCCAGTAAATCTGGACCTAACAATATCATGTGTGTCTCTCAACAATCATCAAATGCAAGTATGTGTTTTGGAATTGAATAATGAATGAATGGATGAGAAGAATGGGTGGTGAGTGGGGATAGGGTTGGGTGTAAGAGTTGAGTCATGGGTTGTGGGTTTGACCCACGGGTTGACCCGTCTACATAACTACTAGATAATCGAACATCACCTCGTATCGTTTAGTTTTGCACCGTCAAATTAAGTTGTCATTCGACCCGTTAAGCATTTCGTACGTTATTATGCCTCACAGTGACTAAATTAAGTCATCCCTTAAGTCGTTAGTCAATTTACGCATAAATTCGAATAGTCAAAAACTGCGGATGTTACATCATTCCTCAGTTAAAAGAATTTCGTCCTCGAAATTACAACGATTCTCACTCTCATCAAAGTTCAAATCTCGTTAATGTTATCCACTCTCATCACCTGTAGCACATGGCTCTGTTTAGTATCATAGGACAGCCCAAGTATCCACTCACATGTCGTTCGTATCCTAATCTTTCCGTCTCTCACACGCCATGGTTGATTCCCCAGTTTAAAAGGTATCTTCCGGGACCGAGATCTTACTTTGACGCCTTGGGGGATTCCCTAGTTAAAAAGAATTCTCCTTCACTTCCGAACTTTACTTTCTTAATCCGATTTGTATGACTCAAATGTTTACGTTTCCTCTTGCCTGTATCCATTAGTTTTTAGGTTTTGTTCGTTCTTAGTGGTCATCACATTGTTTTGTTCAAACGGGGATTTTTAACGGTCCTTATCTTGTCACTCTTAACTTAACATTTGCTCACTCTATAATTAAACCGATTCTCATATAAAAAAAATCGAGAACCCTCAAGCTTTTGAAATAAAATGTGATTAATACAAAAAATCTTTTCATAAGTTACAATTTGTTACACAACTTGAGTTTGAAAATCACCAAAGACATTTACCAAGAATTCATTGGTCTTTTTCATTTAAAAATTATCACATATATCTCAAAAACATATCACTATTGTACTAGCAAAATTTATACAATTATAGGAGCCGTATTATGTAACACATTGTTAGTTTATATCTCGTTAGATTATTTAAAACTGGGTGACGTCGTACGCATCCTTCATACCAAGTGTGTTAAAATCTTTCTCCATGACTCACCGATCTCCGAGTTATAATTCCATTTTCTCAAACGAGTTTATCTCCAACTTCCAATAATTTATTATTTGTTATTATTATATATATGTCGCGGTTAACATTAAGTGCAATTAGTTGTAAATAGGTAACACTTATTATGACGATTTGACCTATAGTCAGCGCACTCGTGACGTGTTTCACCCATTAGTCGGCGGCTCATTCGCTGAAATCACGTGTTTGCTCCCACTTCTGGCCATCTGTCTGACAATGGGAGGGTTCATGTCCACGACATCCAATCCTGACGGCACCTCATTCGTGTGATAGACAACGATCTAGCGATCCGTTTAAGGTCGAGGAGATTTGAGAATCGCACACTAAGAACTCGAGCTTCTTACATCTTACGTGTGACTCGTACTATGGCACTCAACTGGCTCATCGTTCCCATGCTTATGAACTCTCGGATCCACGTTAAGCTAGTCGTTCAATTAGATCAACTTTCACCAATCGGATTCGTGTATATGTACCACCCAATATCGTTTACACCTCAACTCCATTCCTGCGACGTTCGTGCTTGCACATATTTTACATGTTGGGTAGACTTTTAAATTTTCATTTTATTTGTTCAATCCTATGGTTAGCCTAACTAAGGTCATTCCTTCCCACTCAGTAAAGTTTATAGTTGTTTAACGACTCAAAATAAAATCATTACGTCCCGTTGTCACCATCGATATTGACTTCGCAGTTAACTCCCTTATTATTCATTCATTCTCATCAACTCACCTTAGTTAGCTTAGGCGTTGTCCTAAGGTTCAATCCTAACACAACGAGGTTCTCATAATCATAATACAACTATACTTGTAATCTTCACGCTACTGACTAAGTCTTAAACTAAACAAGGGAGGATAACTTAGCCAAGTAATTTTTAATCGTCATACCAATTATACATACAATTGCTCACGTGACCATTTAGATACGCATGCATCTTGAATTCCTAACTATGTATTCAATAAGCAAATAACTAGGCTAGCATGGCAACCTTTACACACAATTGCCCAATATCTCAATTACCTTTACGCATGTATTACCAAGTCCTAACGATTTATCTCACCAAATTAGTTAAGCAACAAAATTCAAGCATATTCATCAATTAGAATATCATGGCAATCAAGTTAGGAGGTAAGATTTATGTATGTTCTATCAACTAATCCCGCATACCGAGTCATACATACGGTTTCTCGTACGTTAAATACAACTATGCATGAATTATCAATCATTACCGATTCGTTCTTATAAGCAAGTTAAGCAATAAGATTTTGGGCATACTCGAATTATTAAACATGCCTACCACTCTTATTCAAAGAATTGTCCATCTAGTAAATATTTATACATGCATCACCGTATTCGCTTATCTCATGTACACAATTTAGCTTAACAACAAAACTTATACATGCTAAAACTATCATACTAGTACACCAGTCCATTCATGAAAGTGCTCGTCGATTAACACACCTACACATGCATTACCTATTTCCGTTATATCATGCATAAAAACCAAGTTTAATGATATAGTTTTCCCATAATCATGCAATAAAACTAGCATGTTAAATTCATTCATATATAATCGTCCACCGACTAATACATTTTACGCATGCATCACCAAATATCTTATATCCTGCATACAACCTAGTTTAACAAGGTCTCATGTATGTTCAAGTTCACATACTATTAAACAAAACATCCTCATTGTTCACCATAATGTCAACCTTAGTCCAAATCATGGATGTCTAGACAAATCAACACTAAATTCCTCAGCAACTAAACGATTCAAATTGCACCTAAAACATTTAAAACATCAATGTGACCACTACGGGCCATACATACATAAACAAAACATCCTCATTGTTCACCATAATGTCAACCTTAGTCCAAATCATGGATGTCTAGACAAATCAACACTAAATTCCTCAGCAACTAAACGATTCAAATTGCACCTAAAACATTTAAAACATCAATGTGACCACTACGGGCCATACATACATAAACATCACACATGCACAACATATATGTTACTCAATCATACGAAACAACATGTCATTCCATCATCAATCTCCAACCATAGTAATAGCCCTAGAGTTTATGACCCGGGGATTAGCTTTACAATTGCCCTCATGTTAGCCGCACTAGTAGTTAATACTCTCATGTCAACACACTACACATGTTTAATGTCTTTACACTAAGACCAACATATAAATGTTCTCAAGTAACTATCATATATCATGCTATCATACCATCATATCATACGTGTTTCATATCACTACTCTAAGGACAATATACCAAAGTTCTCAAGTAATCGTTATCTATCATGTGCTCGTGCCAAGTTCACAACAGTTGTCCACCATCAAAACCAAGTACTCATATTCAACACATCACATCACAAGCAACTAAAACAAGTCAACTAAAACAAGTGGTTTAAAGTATAATCCGAATCCGATATGCTCTCTAGTTATTGACCGGGTATGTATACAGGGTGTACCAGCGGCTAACCCTCCACCCAACCAACTCCCATTAAGCATATCGGTTCCTTATTATACTCTAAGCCAACATGTGCAATCCGTGATGTCATTAACTTGTTATAATATCGGGTGACCATAAAATAGTTGATCAGGCTCTTTTAAGGTTGCCACAATATTATACTAAGTTAATGCCATAACTTCATTTTGCCCTAAATCATCAAACTAGCACCAATCAATAACAACAATCCATCTCAACCACAATCAAGCTCAAATCAATGTACACATTAATCACATTGTACTTATCACACATTCATCACGTTGTACTTGCCACTACATAACACATTGTCCACATTGTCCACCTTGTACACATCACAAAACAACACGTTGTCTAATTGTACTCACATTATCACATAAATGGTCCTGTCTACGAACTCACAATGCAAAAATTTTCAGGGTTCATACAATTTCACGTTGCACACAAAATTCCTAACCATGCATGCTATATGAAGAGTTTTAACTTAAGCCGTAGTCTAGGTCAAACCGCCTAATTCTCTATGACCAAGCATGGGCCACCATTCTGTAACACCCCGAGCTAGGCTCAGAATATTACTGAAAAGATATAGCGTATGCATGGAATTATCGTAGAACATGAACTATATGACATAAAAGGGATTCGGTGAATCCAACATCAAACATACAAGGTACAATATACATAAAGAACATGAAATCATAAAAGGGTGAATGAATCACAGATCCACGTAAGTCCAAGCCCGAGCAAAAGCAATAATCAACCAACATGTCTCGGATTCACTTGATTACCTGAAAAGTGTACTAAACAAAGTCAACACTAGGTTGGTGAGTTCGTAGTAATGGATCACAAGGAACCATCGTCAACAATCACAATATGTATAAGGAAAAGTAAGTAATGTCTTACAGGTAGCCCTTATAAGGCACAAAGTCAACCAAGATAGGTAAACCGAGAGTAAACCTCGTTACATAACAAGCCATAATGTATCAACAATGATGAGATACGCGTGTCATATGTATGCATAAGTAATGTCAACATCAATGAGTATGCAAAGCAATAAGTATGCATAAAGTATAAGTGCATAAGACATAACCAAGCAATGTATGAATGTATATCATGTGTGTCTCTCAACAATCATCAAATGCAAGTATGTGTGACTACATACTTGGGGTCTGTCTGTGTTCCACACAATGCAACGATACTCACATGTCATCCCAATGACCAATGTGGCATCTCAAAATCATCGATGTATATACGTCTATATACTCGGAGTCATGTACCTATCATCAACAGCGCACACGTTTCCCATACATCGGGGAGCGAACGTCCTCGCACACCTTTCCCACACAACGGGGTGCGTACGTTCCCGCTCACGTTTCCCATACATCGGGGTGCGTACGTCTCAACAATAACCATATCATTACCTATGCGTGTTTACTTCAATCACAAATCCATCAATCATCAACCATCAAACCAACCAAAACTATACGTACATACACTTAGGAGGATTCTACTTTCAACGAGTCCTAGATGCTTATATATGGGTCACCCGCAGCCTTCCCACCACATCTAAAACCCTTGAAGGCATAACCGACTTCCATGTATGTACGACTATCCTAAATAATCACAATATCACAATCATATGCGTAAACCATCAAACGATCAATCAAAACCATCCATCAATCAACAATCAATGAAAACCATCCATCAATCAACAATCAATCAAAACCATCCATCAATCCACAATCAATCAAAACCATCCATCAATCAACAATCAATCAAAACCATCCATCAATCCACAATCAATCAAAACCATCCATCAATCAACAATCAATCAAAACCACCCATCAATCAAACAATCAATCAAACAATCAAACAAGCACGTATGTGTACACTTTTCAGCCCGAATCTCAATTGAGTAGAGAGCTACGGAACTCACCTTGATCGACAAATGACAAGTCAAAGTCAAGTTACTTTTGCGTAAAGATCGTTCAATAATTTGCCTCGCGTCCACGACCTATAATTATATACATGTTATATTATAAGTCGAGTTTCACTTCGAGTCCTATAGAGTATGTTCAACTTTAGACGACAATTGTGACTCGATTAGGTCATTAGAAAAATCCAAGAAAGGTTTGGGTGAAAGCTTGATTCGATCCAAGAACCATAAGTTTAAAACTAGAAAAGTTGAAATTTAAAAGAAATAGAGGACCGTAAAATTACGGCCATGCAACATAAATTTACGGTGGGAACTGGGCAGAAAGACAGCAGCAACAAGCTAGACCAAACACGACCCAAAACCTTTTTGTGCCTAAATTTGACCTCAAAACCGAAATGTAAAGCTCCTAAACTCGTTTCCATACATTGTTGGCCTTAAATATCCATAAACAAACATAATCCATCTCAATTTAACAACTCAAAACATTAACTTGAACCCTCAATTCGGTTTTGACCCACTTCACATAACCAAGAACCCTAATTCTAACCTAAATCGACTTGTAATGATCCAAGGCCCAGATTTCAGAATTGTTATACATAATTAGACATAACCAAGCAGAACCTATGCCACCAATTCGTTTCATAAGGCCAATTTCATGTTAAATCCATTCTTGACCCGTTTTGACTTTTTGACAACCCAAATTTGACCTAATTGAGCTTCTTGAAACCATTTTTGACCAGAATTCGTTCAAGTGGGTTAAGGTACAAGTTATACACTACAAAAGAACAATTTTAGACTAAGAATACTTACCAAAATTACCACCAAGAGCCAAGATTTGAATTTGAGCAACAATAAGAGATTTCTTGCACTTTAGGTTCCAAATTTTTGATATGTCATAATTATAATGATATTGATGATGTTTCTAACTTGAATTTAACTCAAGCAACATGAATCGATGATAAGAACTTAGAGAGAGAGAGAGATACTTGTGTGTGTGTTTTGGAATTGAATAATGAATGAATGGATGAGAAGAATGGGTGGTGAGTGGGGATAGGGTTGGGTGTAAGAGTTGAGTCATGGGTTGTGGGTTTGACCCACGGGTTGACCCGTCTACATATGTAACAACTCACAAAAATCTGAGTAATTAAATATAAAAATTATAAGGTATTATGTCTAAAGCCTTAATAAGATTACATTTAATTTTGGCGATTTAACGACAAATATTTAGACTAAATTACGGACTAAACATCTGAGAATGATGATGTAAATATACCTATTATAATTAAGATATTTTAGTACAGCCCCTGCATTCTTTATTCATTCTTTTCTGTTTAATAAACCAGCCGCCCCCCTGTTTTTTTTTAATATATTACAAACACTTGCATTATATATATAAATATAGATATTGAAATAGAGAAAGCATGCATGTCGACATTTTCCTTTTTCTTGTTTCATAGCTACGCCCCCTCTCCCTCTGTTTTCTTCTTGTTTAAATAACGAATGTATGTCAACATAATGTCGACATTCTTTTCTTCTTCTTATCCCTTCTAGATCGACCGCCCTTATCTCTTCTTCTTGATTGTATGCACACGTACGATATAGATATTTGATCGATGTATATCCTTGCTCGTCGACAGCCCACCATCTCGTCGACAGTCCACCACCCCACCTCCTTCCTTATCTTCTGTCTCTCTCTCGCTATGTATGTACATGTATATATATAAGCGTGAGGGTGTAATGATAAAGCACATTAACACTCGTCCCTCTCCCTCTCAAAACCACTCAAGTAAACATACATACATATTTACGTATAGATATAGATGTTGAGGAAAATCATCTCACTCTCGACCACCGAACCTCACCTTTAAACACCACCACGAGCCACCACCATGTAACTACACCCACGAGTTGTAACAACCTGTTAACATCATCATCACCAACAGGAACCGTAGTTGAAAGCCAAGAAGGAAAGAAAGAAAAGAACGGTTTTGGGAAAACTTTAGATTCATGTTACGTAAAAGTTACACGTTAGTTTTCAATTCTGAAAGTTGCTGGGAGTTCGTTATTGATTCCTCTAATTGTGTGGTGAGTTTCGTTACAATTGGTGATCGTTTATTTTTGGAAGATTTTGTTAGTTTATAAGTTCTCGTAAGGTTTTCGGGTTAGATTTAAGGAAAATGGTTAAGACTTCAAGTTGTTATTATAGTTATATGGATAGACTGGGGTACAGAGAATTTAGACAAGAAAACAGATTCGTTGAATCTCGTTTCGTTTACAAGTTATTCGCACCGCGAAATGCCCCGTGGAAGCATTTTACATAGTTTTATTAACATAAAACGTCAACTGGGTCTTGATACGAAGCAGCCAGAATCATCATTTAAACAGGTTATTTATCACTTATAAGTTTCCTATGTTGAATTTGAATCATGAAATACAAAGTTAAGATCTGTCTGTTAACACCGTTAAATTTCTGACAGTTTCAGTCCTAAACCGTTAGTTTTTCTGACAGTTTCAGTCCTGAACCGTTAAAATGTTTACAGTCTTAGTCCTTCGTCCATCAGTTTCTTACTAAACTTATTGACTCTATTAAAATGGGTTATTCTATACAGTTTCCTTTCCGGAGACTAATACGTTTGGACTATTCGGGTACATTTCAGACTGTTACATACCTCCTACTGTCTGACAGGCGTTTCAAGTGAGTTTCGTAAACCCTCCCTACTCAATTGAGATTCGGGCTGAAAAGTGTACATGTTTGTTTAACTGTTGATTGTTGATTTGATTAATTGTATGATTGAATTGTTGATGTGGACTTGTTAGCACATTATTTACTATGTAAGTCGCACCGTTAGCGCATTGTTTACGATGTAAGTCGCACTGTTAGCGCATTGTTTACGATGTAAGTCGCACCGTTAGCGCATTGTTTACGATGTAAGTCGCACCGTTAGCGCATTGTTTACGATGTAAGTCGCACCGTTAGCGCATTGTTAATTATTAACTATGTAAGCCGCATCGTGGTTGATCGTTATTGATTGTTATGGAACGTTGTTGAACGTTATATGGAATCGTTATTATTGAACGTTGACTTGTATTGAATTGTGATAATGTGAAACCTTATAGGTTTTCCTTGGATGTGATTAGTTCCACTAATCCTCACTTATTGTTAACGGTTGTATCCGACATACTACTTGTTTCCTGTTACTTGTCCCTACGAACTCACCAACTTTATGTTGACGCTCTTTAGTACACTTTTCAGGTAATCAAGTAAATCAGAGACAAAATGGATGATTGCATTGCTTGCTTGTTAGAATTGGACTAGCTTTGGACTTCTGGATCCGTGATCCTTATTCTCCCTTTAATGGGTTACTATTAGGATCATTTAATAATGATTTGAACTTCCTTTTATTATTGATTGAACGTGTATTTGATGAATGTTAATAAATGTATATGTTTGTATGAATTTATGGATCGTTTTGATCTTATGCTTTCATATAGTTGACTCTACATAATTCCCATGTTCTGCTGTGCTATTTCTACGTGATACCCCATGATTCCGCCATTTTGGGGTGTTACAGAATGGTATCAGAGCCGTGGTTGTAGAGAATTAGGTGGATTGACCTAGTCTATAGCCATTGCACCCATATTTCATATTAGCATGCATGATAGGAAATTTTGTGTGCAACGTGAACTGTATGATGCATAAAAATGTTTAAACGGAGTTCGTAGGTTACTTATGATTTGATGACTTGATTATGACAACTTGATGGACGTATATGATAGTGTCGGGATACACCGTGAATTGTGGAATTATTGTGATAAACGTTGATGTGTGTGGAATCTTGTATGCATTTATTATTTGTCCCCCAGCAAAATGAAATGATGACATTAATGGAGTATAACATTCGATAACCCTAGAGGCGCCTGATCAACAAATCTATGGTTATCCTATGTCATATAAAGTTAATAATCTCATGGATTGCGCCTCGTGGATAAAGTATAGTAGCTAACCCGGTATGTTTAATGAGTGTTGGTTAGGTGGAGGGTTAGCCGCTGGTACACCCTTTATACATACCCGGTCAACACTTAGAGAACATATCGGAACCGAGTTTTGGACATCCATTCTATATATTAACGGTGTGGAGGGTTAGCCGACGGTACACCCTGTATACAAACACTTTTAATGTGTCGAATGTTGAAGTTAAAATTCGGACTATGCTTTACCCACCTTGTTATGACTTGACCCCTTTTATTATATAGTGTTAAATGTTTCGTGATTGTAATTATATGAATAATGATAAGTTATTATGAATTTGACGTGATGGCGTGATAGCTAAGACATTAGTACATTTGCCTTAGTATTATGATATGAATAACGTATTGAGAACTTGAACCTTGAATGATATGTTATGAACTTAAAATTTGAACAGTATGTCATAAATTCGAATTGTAGTACAGGTATAGGGGATTTTGGATGAGTTGGTAATGTGATGGGCTGACCAATGGTATGTCTTATATTATAAGCATTACCGGATGGCCCATGTCTAAGCTATATTACTTATAATTGTCTACAATTATCAGTCATTGTTGAAATAACAATATCAGAATAAGATCTAGAATACATGCTTATTAAGGTCTTAGATATTTATAATCTATAATTGTAGACCAATGATTTATTATGAACTATAGACTAAGTTCAAACTTATAGTTACGATTGACTGATAGAATGAGCTAATATTTTGGAGACTATAATGTTCAATTAAAGTGAGATACTATGAAATATTAGGAGACCTAGTGTGTTAAGAGGCATTTTTTTTTACGAACATGGAGCTTAAGTTAGTAATTTGATGAATGTGTTCAAGAAAATGGCTGGAAAAGAGCAAACAGGATAGTTGTAGAAGATTATGAACTTAAGTGATTATATGCAGGAATCAAATCCCGTAGATTTCACCTTATATTGGCCTTGTACCTAGAATAAGAATACATGATTTTACTGAGAGGTACTATTCGCTCATATAACGTAAGCAATGACGTCAAATGAAAATAATTTTTCAAAATGGCCGACAACAAATAAGAAATCTGGATCTTGATGAAACAAGTTAAAGTAGGATGGCTTTATCAGACTATTTTGATATAAGCAATAATAAAAGTGTTAACTACAAACAAATTATATATAAATTTCGCAATAAAGAAAAGAGGGAAATAGACATACGAAAAGCACTAAGTGTTTATGTAATCCTACTTTATAGTTTAAGTAGCCAAATTCCTGAATCTAAGAAGATCACACGATTATCTATTCAATGCATACTTGTTAGTCCCATGATTAACCCAATGATCTTTCAAGTCAATTGGACAATCGAGATCGTACCCTTCTAACAATAATTTTTCTATGACCTTTGAGAATGTACTACAACCCATTCTTCTCCCCGGCAACCTTACAATACGACTTGGCCCGACATATGTTGGCAACGGATACATGGAAAGAGAAGCTGTACAACAAACGGAGGTCCATCCCTCTGTACTCCAACCGCGACAGGTCCTAGGTATCCCTGTGCATGAGCATATAGGTGTTAGCATCTCTGATATGTTCATTTCTTCCCCAAATACTACCAAAGTAGTATTTTGTTTCACAAACTGGTAAGACCTTTTTGACCTTACATTTCTTTGGGCTTTCGAGGACGATACTTTTGCGGACTTTTTCTTGCGACTATAAAGCTTGCGAAATATAAGCCCATGAGTCTTCTACGTGCTTCTCAAACTCTGGTCCATGATTCATTATCGTATCAACCGGTTCCACCCTGTTCGAGGTTGAGACCTCATAATATGCGTCACCAATCGGATTGGGGTATAGTGTGGGCGAGTCTGACATTGGACGTTTGCCTGGTGCCCTGTTACCCTCCTCGGAAGATTCTGGTTGGAATGATGGTTCCGGTTGGAATGTTGATTTCAACTGGAATGTTGCTTCTGGTGTATCGAAAGAGAAGTTTTGATATAAAGGATTCATTGGGATTGGAGATGAAACTCCATGATGTACTGCATCAACAAAAGTTGGGAACGATGCACTGACATTTTCTGTTGGGAGTTCTAACTGTGATGTTGGTACTGTATTTTGGAGAAGCCAATTTTGGCAAAAATCATCGATTGATGTTCCCCATTCACTAGTACCAATCATCTGGTTTTGCCTTGCGTCCATGATTATATTGAGTTCTTCTTATCTACAATAAGTTTTGGTCAGACATATGACATAACAAATACATAAGAAACATTATCAACAATATTATTCTGATTTAAAAACACATTCTGGACAACTTAAGATTTGATTTATAAAAATTTATAACAGATTCCAAATATTTCTATAAAATCCCTCTTGATTTCAAGAATTAGGAGTTCTGTCAGAACTCGACCCTGACATGTTGCTTCCCCCAGCAACATTTCTTTTTCTTCTCTTAAGAGGTGGAATATTGGGATTTTCTTTTTCTTCTTCAGATGACATGGCGAAAATGGACTTCTCCCTTTGAGAGAGATTATCTTCGTCTTGCTGAGCTAGGGCTCTTGCAAACTTTTCATCTTCTTTTATTTGACGATTCACAAGGATAGATTCCTCCTCTGTTAAAAATTGAGATAAAATTCTTGCTAGCTTTTCATCTTCAGAAGTTTGTTTCTCAAAAAGGTGGACATCTTCGTCTACCATCGCCTTGTAATCTTCAAAGGAAATACCTAACATCACGCCTCCTGCTTAATCCTTTTGACCCTATTTGTTTCAAGATCTTCAAGATCCTCTTGAGTCATTGGCCTTTTGCCTTTTGGATCGCTCGAAGAGGCACCGGAATTTTTCATTATCTTATGATAAATCGGTGGAACAATATTGTTAATTAAGCAAACATGAATTAAAAGATAAAAGTTTTATATAAACATATAAATAGATAGTATATTATCCAAGATGAGAAAGAAAGAGCACAAAAAAATGAGCTTACCTAAAGAAGGTCGGAGATCTGTTAGAATACAAGCTGATTGTGAACGGAATAGCTAAAAAAATTAGCAGATGAAGAACTAAGTAAATAAAAGAGATAGAGAAAGAAGATTTAGTGTGCATTCTTCCTTAAGAAAACGCGTTTCTATTATAGAGGATGAAAAGGGAAATGTGACCTGGAAGAACGGACAGGTGTGCATAAACTACAGTAATTTTAATCATTGTTACAGTAATTAGTAATTACTGAATTATTTTTTTTTCTAAAGATAAAATTTCTAAACTTTATCATCCCTTTAACCAAGGTTGAAAAGAGCTGAACAGTTTATTCAAAAGCGAATACTATGTTGAGAAAATCCTCAACTTAATTAATAGCTTAATGAATAGATCGTCTTCCACACATCACTATTTTTCTTCACTGCTTCTTTTTCAAGAACCATATCAATTGCAAATTCATTTTTTTTTTAACCCTAGACGAATTTTTGATCCAAATTATTGTTTCAGGAGTGATCTAGGTAATATTTGTTTCTTTGACCCATGGATCGCCTTTAATGATTGAATTTAAGAAAATGAGACAAATGTTATCAACAAAAATATGTCGACTTTTCCAACTGGATAACAGTAGTGTCTTGGTAAAAGAACTTCAAATTTGAAAATAAGAATTATTTGAAAGGCTAAAATTATGATGGGCGATCAACGATTAAAATAGACTAATGAACTTGGTATAAAAATCTATCAAGACAAATATGGGAAATTCTTTTAACTGGGGAATTTCCCTAATCAACAACAATCCCAAAAGAGATCGAAGAAAGTTGTATTTCATTATTCGTACAATACAAGTGAAACTTGTTACATTATTTAAGCGGAAATACAACAATTAGGGATACAACATATTTAAAAACCATATAAAGAAACCCAGGTGGTGACAAACAGTAAGGGAACCACGCCAAGAACGAACGCGACTAACCACTGAATAGCCTCATCCAATGGAAGTTGAGCCACAGTAATTAACCACACTATGATAATAATGTAGATTACGATTAGGAAAGGATTCAACATTTTCGATATTAGGTTTTGGTTTTGGTTAGATTCTGAAGAAAGGAAAATGTTAAGTTGATATAGCATGGAGAAAAGTATGCTAAGGTATTATTATATAGTCTAAAAAGGAGCCGTTTCTAACGGTCAAATATGGAAGATAAAGTGAATTTGAATCCGGTATAGTGCCTTAGTCAGACTTACCTGTGTCTAGACAAATCATCTATACTATACTATAGGAATACATGTTGTTGGTTATTAAGTATGTACAAATTGTAGAGTATTTATATAGGCTATATCTAAATGTTAATCCTGTGGAGGATTGTGTACAAGTTCATCCTACTCTGTTGAGAGTAGAAGGATTCTATTAAGAATCATATGAGTTCATCCTACTCTGTTGAGAGTAGAAGGCATCAATTAGGGATACGCCTTGTATCTTTCTGTTAATTATGTGTGATTGTCTAATGTAGAATAGATATTTAGATGTCATGTCCTCTAATATCGATTTATTGTCATTGAGATAAAACGTAAATCAAGTTAAGTATAATTTTATTCGATACAATCTAGATTTCGAGGGCAAAATCCTTTTAACTGGGGAATAATGTAACAACTCGCAAAAATCTGAGTAAATATAAAAATCATAAGGTATTATGTCTAAAGCCTTAATAAGATTACATTTAAATTTTGGCGATTTAACGACAACTAATTAGACTAAATTACGGACTAAACATCTGAGAATGATGATGTAAATATACCTATTATAATTAAGATATTTTAGTACAGCCCCTGCATTCTTTATTCATTCTTTTCTGTTTAATAAACCAGCCGCCCCCCTTGTTTTAATATATTACAAACACTTGCATTATATATATAAATATAGATATTGAAATAGAGAAAGCATGCATGTCGACATTTTCCTTTTTCTTGTTTCATAGCTACGCCCCCTCTCCCTCTGTTTTCTTCTTGTTTAAATAACGAATGTATGTCAACATAATGTCGACATTCTTTTCTTCTTCTTATCCCTTCTAGATCGACCGCCCTTATCTCTTCTTCTTGATTGTATGCACACGTACGATATAGATATTTGATCGATGTATATCCTTGCTCGTCGACAGCCCACCATCTCGTCGATAGTCCACCACCCCACCTCCTTCCTTATCTTCTGTCTCTCTCTCGCTATGTATGTATATGTATATATATAAGCGTGAGGGTGTAATGATAAAGCACATTAACACTCGTCCCTCCCCCTCGCAAAACCACTCAAGTAAACATACATACATATTTACGTATAGATATAGATGTTGAGGAAAATCATCTCACTCTCGACTCCCACCTACGGCTCCATTACCACCGAGCCATTCACCACTTTACCACCATGCAAACGACCCCATGCATCACGTTCGGCTATCATCTCACGAGCCACCACCATTTAACTACACCCACGAGCTGTAACAACCTGTTAACATCATCATCACCAACAGGAACCGTAGTTGAAAGCCAAGAAGGAAAGAAAGAAAAGAACGGTTTTGGGGAAACTTTAGATTCATGTTACGTAAAAGTTACACGTTAGTTTTCAATTCTGAAAGTTGCTAGGAGTTCGTTATTGATTCCTCTAGTTGTGTGGTGAGTTTCGTTACAATTGGTGATCGTTTATTTTTGGAAGATTTTGTTAGTTTATAAGTTCTCGTAAGGTTTTCGGGTTAGATTTAAGGAAAATGGTTAAGACTTCCAAGTTGTTATTATAGTTATATGGATAGACTGGGGTACAGAGAATTTAGACAAGAAAACAGATTCGTTGAATCTCGTTTCGTTTACAAGTTATTCGCACCGCGAAATGCCCCGTGGAAGCATTTTACATAGTTTTATTAACATAAAATGTCAACTGGGTCTTGATACGAAGCAGCCAGAATCATCATTTAAACAGGTTATTTATCACTTATAAGTTTCCTATGTTGAATTTGAATCATGAAATACAAAGTTAAATCTGTCCGTTAACACCGTTAAATTTCTGACAGTTTCAGTCCTAAATCGTTAGTTTTTCTGACAGTTTCAGTCCTGAACCGTTAAACTGTTTACAGTCTTAGTCCTTCGTCCATCAGTTTCTTACTAAACTGTTGACTCTATTAAA
>CM067167.1:266329715-266457597 GCA_034093135.1 Erigeron breviscapus
TTCACACTTCTCTCTTGATAATAATCTTATTATTATTATTTATAGCTTTGTTGCAAAAGGTACACAACTCAGTTCTATTCTTTGTTGATTAATATGATTGCATATATGTTTCGTTTTCTTCCGTTGCGCTTACTCGTGTTTATATATATATATGATATATTCTAAAAGAGTAACCATTGCATGTGTACACATGAGGATGACATACAAAAACTATATATTTAAATATCGTTTCAATTGCAGCCGGCCTGCTTTCACGTTTTGTTTATATAGACGTACCAGGTAAAACAAGTTCGTGGCTGGAAAACTTCGTGTGGTGGTTCTTTTAGGCATTTATCACAAAAAACTAGCTTATTGAGGCACCATAAATCATCAAGAAACTTAATTGCATGCCTGCACCATTTAAATTAAGTTAAAAAGGTTCCTGACGTGCTAAAGAAAATAATGAGTTGGTCAAACCTAAATAATTTGGTCCAATTCGATGTTAAGAACCTGACTGAACTGAAATTCACTTACACCATACCATGAAATCCAACATAAAACTAGATATTAACTTCAAATATAAGGAATCTTCGTACACGGGCGCCAATTAATGCCAAGAAAACGAGTTAATAACAAGCGTGATGCCTTCATCCTTTGTGTTTGTTGGACAAATAGTTTCATTTCCATCTTTGGAAGCTGAGTGCGCACAGTAGCTCTATACAATAACTTACCCATCGTATGCTTGAAAGAACTTATGTATTAAATTTTGAATAGTTGAAGTTACCGCAGCAATTGACAGAACATCACCTTGGCTAGGATATATGGCCATGTGACACGAATTTTTTGTACGGATGAGAACTTTTTGGAGGCATTTGGTGCAACTACGAACTTTGGGTTTAGAATTTGTAAAACTACGAAGACCGGTGTCTTAGACACCGGTTTTAAGTTTTTAGGTGCAAAGCCGGTGTCTTAGACACCGGTCTTAGGGTACGTGGCATGTTTTCTGACAAAGCCGGTGTCTTAGACACCGGTCCTTCAAACTTTCTGGCAAAGCCGGTGTTTTAGACACTGGTCCTCCATCTTTACACAGTAAAATTGATGAGTTTGTACAGTTGGTATGAAGTGTTATATCGTGTTTTTTATATGGATGCTGGTGGAATTTGCCTCTTAATAACACACCTCATTCCCTTTAACTTGTTATTTGAGTAGTGAATTGCATGTAAAAATTAATGTTTTGTATTTAATAAAAACATAGAATATTAATAAAATCATTGGTGTATATATGTCTATATACCCGGAGTCATGTACATATCATCAACACCGCACACGTTTCCCACACAACGGGGTGCGTACGTTTCCGCTCACGTTTCCCATACATCGGGGTGCGTACGTCTCATCAATATCCATATCAACATATGCGTGTTTACCTCAATCACAAATCCATCAATCATCAACCATCAAACCAACCAAAACTATACGTACATACACTTAGGAGGATTCTACTTTCAACGAATCCTAGATGCTTATATATAGGGTCACCCGCAGCCTTCCCACCACATCTAAAACCCTTTGAAGGCATAATCGACTTCCATGTATGTACGACTATCCTAAATAATCACAATATCACAATCATATGCGTAAATCATTCAACAATCAATACAATCAATCAAACAATCAATCAACATCAATCAAACAATCAATCAAAACCACCCATCAATCAAACAATCAATCAAACAATCAATCAGTCAATCAATAAGCCGTCAATCAAATCAACCAAACAATCAAACAAGCACGTATGTGTACACTTTTCAGCCCGAATCTCAATTGAGTAGGGAGCTACGGAACTCACCTGTGACGAGCAATGACAAGCCCAAGATGAAAGGAAGTAGAACCGACGTCCACGATAGCTGAAACATATCATACACGTATCACATTAATCCTAAAGCATATCAAGAGGTGAGGTCCTATCAATATTGACCTAATATTACTATAAAAGCTTTATTATGTCCATTTTATAAGGCTTTGATCCAACCGAGGTGGAATCATTACGTTTTGTTTCACAATGACTAGTCGGGACATGACCACTGTTGCTTAATCAAAACTTTTGAATTGTTAAAACTATGTTTTGGACTCAGAGGCTTATACCATTAGAAAATAGACTCAATTACGCATCCGTGGCCGCTTGAATCGTCAAAAACGGACTTACGGTTTAAAAGTTATTGACGTTTGAAAATGACTTTCCTGCAGTATATCACGGCGCGATAAATTGACTTCACGGCGCGATAAATTGACATCGCGGCGCGATATTTTGACCTGAACACAATTTTTCAAGTTTAGGCAAGATTCACGACGCGACAAACCAGCCTCGCGATGCGATATGCTTCAGAATGCAAGAAAAAACGCGTTTTAGACCTCAAATCGACCCACCAAACGTCAAAATCAAAGCTTCTAACTTTAACACAACATATTTCAAGTATAAACAAGTGTAAAAATCAACTCTTAAACAAAACCACTTCCTAAATCTCAAGATCTAATCCAAAACCCGTTTTTAACCTAAAACGCACATTTTACACTCAAATCGACCGCCCATCGTTTAGATCTATAACAAGGAAGTATTCTACTAGTTAAGGGGAACATTTTGAGCTAAAGATCACTTACCAATTCGTCCTGAAACTCGAAATCCGGTTTGGAGCTCTTGAGGATGAAGAACACTTTCTTAAACCAAAAATCTTGAAGTTTTGAAGGGAAGGATTATTGTTTAACTAATTTCTTACATTTTTGAAGTTACTCTTAGCCTTAGATCCGAATTTAAAGAAGAAAAGAGGGAGAAGGTGAGGATGAGGGTGTTCTTGGATTATAGAGAGAAGGAAGAGAGAAAGAGTGAGTAGAGAGAGAAGAGAGTGTGAGAAATGAGGGGAAGAAAGGAGGGAGGGAGGGTTTTGTTCCCCACTAACACTCTTGCATCCACTTCCGGCTTCTTCTGGAAGACGATTCGTTTACTTAAAACTTTTGACTCGAGACTCGTTCAAATATTTCGTCGACAAAATCAAACATATTTTGAAATTACGCTTCTAATGACTATTCACATGCTTACCTTTTCATTACAAAAGTTTATTTACTTTAATTTAACTAATTTCTGTTTTACGAGTTCGCTAGCGTTGACTGGTCAAAATGGAGAGTGTTACAATGTTAAATAAAAACTAAATAAAATTCAAATAGATAAAGTAAAACTTTAAACGATCCAAATAAGACAAAAAGTTGAAGAAGTAATGCGTAATAAACTAATCATTTGGGGAAGACCTATCATACATATCGGAATCAAATCAGACAAAAACACAAAATATGCAGTTTCGATCTTTGAACTAAATACAAATTCTTACCCCTTTTTCTTAGGTTATATATTTATATGTGTGTCCAAAGAAAGAAAAGAAGCCCAAAAATAAATATGCAACATGTTTAGAAAAAAGCCCAAAAACAAATATGCAGATATAGTAGAAACTTTTAAAAAATTATAAAAATACATACCAATTCATCAACAAAGACCATCTCGAATGTTTTGATTTTCTTCGGGTTGTTCCACTCCGAAACAGTCCATACATGCACAACACGGAGTCGTAGATGATGGTTAACATATGTTGGCTTAAGATCTTCAAGATGAACTAACGTGGTCTTATTTTTTGTAGTTGAAGAAGAAGCCATAATGAACCTATAATGGACAACAAACTAAATTAAAGAGATGAATAATAATAATAACATAAGAATTCAATGTCAAATAATAATGATTAAACATGAACAAAATATATATTAAAAAAACCTTTTTGTTTGTTGAGTAAGTCGAACTTTTTTTTTTGTTGAGAATTCGTGAGGTAGTCGAATCTTTTTTTTTGTTGAGAATTTGTGAGAGTTTTTTCCTAGGTTGTATATATATAATATATAATTTTTGGTAGAGTTTTAAGGATAAAAAGATTTGTTTTTTATTTTTAATAGAATAAGAATATAGGTCGGCCTAAAATTTTAATTAAAAAAATATAGAAAAATAGATGATTAATTAGGAGGGAGAATTAGGCTCAAGGTGGGGGATTAGGGGTGTCAAGTGTACCCAACCTTCCTCTTTTAGTTATAATATAGATTTTGACCAAAAATATGTATAATATAATATATTACATAGGGGTTGGGTATTGTAAAACAAGTATTAAAGTAAAACAAATAAGACAGATCTTGACCCTTAGATCATGGTTAAATTGATGTACGATGATTTTCATGATGCACGGTGATTATCACTGAAGAAAAACCTATTGTTTTATTTGTTTTACTTTAATACTTGTTTTATTTTACCTAAAACCTATAATATATATATATATATACGTTTAGCCAAGTTTTTGTCAATTTTCACCAAATACCCAACAAAGCTTTACTAAACTTGTTTTGCTAAATTGAAGTCGCAATCTCTCCAAGAATAATGGCTGCCCTTTCTTCTCTCTGTCTACGTGTCCCTGCTTCAATGGTTGGTCAAAGTGTTATACAAAAAGAATTAAATTTGAGAATGAGGGGCGTCATGTGGCATTGTGGCTCGGCTGGAGGTCAACAAAACACATTTTCATTTTGAAGTTTAATAGCAAGTGACATGGCAGGCTGTGGTTGGCTAGTCCAACACATCAAAGCTCCAACAAAGCATGAACTAGATCTATACCCGGTCGTTGACCGGGTTTAAAACAATAAGTGTATGAAAAGAGTACACAAAACATATTAAAATTTATATATAAACAAAAAATAAATAACAAAAATGCAAACATCCAACTTTTATTAGTTACGCGTAACATAAAACGTTGCAAACACAAACATAAGATGAGTGAAAAACAAATAAGTTCTAGACATTCAAACAAATAAATTGACGGTGCAAGAAGTAAATGGAAAATATATAAGGTTATGTACTCTCGAGCATATCATTAGAAACGCCAACTTCTATAGTAGCTTCAACCATTGAATCATTTCCAAAAATGTTGTAGATATTAAATACACTTTCTAAATTAAATCAATTAGCTATATCTTTAATTGTCGTTAATCATGTTACATTCGCCGAGGCTAGGAATAGACCTTATAGTTGCAACTTGCAACACGTATTTAGATGTATCATTATTTTATTTTTTAACCATTTATTAATTTAAACCATATTTTTTAAAAAAAAGACCGATGTGTTGCGAGGCTTTCTGACCAAAGTGTTTTTAAACATACAGTAATAAATTTTGTATGTATTAGATGATAAAGTAATTATAAAGTTGGCTTTTAAAATTGATTAATTAATATATTAAAAGTTATGACAATGATCCACTGGTCCAGTGGTGAGTCACCTGGGTTTTATCCTAGAGGTGGGGGGTTCGAATCCTGCAGATAGCAGGCGAGCCTTCTGTTAAATTTCCCCGTGGTTTGGGAGCCTCTAGTGAGTTTTTCCTTGGAAGCCTTAGCCAGGCGGACGGAGCGGGGCCCGGTTAAGACAACCGACTTCCCTACACTGGCTTAAGGTATCACCATTTGATGGTGGTAGGCTTGTAGCTCAATCGAAATGCAGCCATTAAAAACAGTAAGAAGTTACCGTGTTTCATAGAATGACAACCTTAGCATTATTAAACTTTATGTGTAATACGCGGATGTATGCATTAGATATATTTTATTTATATTTTTTGTGTAATTAACAAAGTATATTAAATACAATATTTATCATTTATAAAAGAAATTGTAATTGACTTTTACTATCCATTATTACGTAATATATGGCATGATTTTTAGACCAAACCGAAGTTGATATTTAAGATAATTTTAACGTGAAAGGCTTTTGAGATTCTGCGATGGAAAGATAGTGGTTGAATTTTTTTAAGGGCATTTTAGTCACAGTCTATAAAATAGAAATAAAGATGTATTAAGATGGAGGGTAAATGTGTCATTTCAGGTTCTTAAAATTAAAATTAAGATGTTAAAGCATCAAAACTTGAATCCATCGAAAATAATAAAATTTAAAAGATTTAAACCTAAAAATGTTTTTGGTAGGATAGTCAGAAAGTAATTTTTGATATGATAGCGTAAAGTTTTGCTTTAAAGGGCAATTATTAGTAGTTTAAATATTAGAATTTTGACTTTTTTGTAAATGTAAATGCGGATTTGTTTTTAAATTTAGCATGCATTTTTTAACATTGATAATTTCGAGTAAAGATATTTTTTATGAAGCTTGGTACACATGTGTGTCATTTAAATATTTTTGTTACTTAGATATTATACATAAACGAAACAACAAATGCTTCAAATATATCAAATAAAAGTTATTAGAGTATAAGAAGACGATATGAAAACAACCAAATTTATTAAAACAACCAAACTTAGTTCCATTGACAATAAAGACTTAAAAAATTAAACCATCGACAATATGAAATCAAAAAGTAACAAACTTTATTAAATAAAATGAAAAGATTAAATATTAGTCTTCATCGGTAAGGTCTTCATCTATTAGGCGAAATAGACTCTTCCTCTTGAGTTTCTTATTCTTACGTTTGATCAATGGGATATCATCATCATCTGAAAGCAAATCCCAATCAAAATCATCCTACAAAAATATGAGATAATAAAGAATTAGATACATTTTACGAATCAATAAGCAAGTTTATAACATATTAGATGTATGTGATGCTTTTGAATACATACTTGATCTTTCATCCTAGGAATGTCTATGTGATGCTTTTGAATAGAAACTTGATCTTTCATCATAGGGATGTCATTTTTTACCAACTTTGCATCATCCTACAAAAAAAATGGATAAAAAAGAGAGATACATATCTTTCTTTGTTACTATAAGTATTGTATTATATAATGTTACATTTTTCATCGCCTGAATCTTTAACATTGATGATTTCATGCAATTCCATTATTTTGAGGTTTGCCTCACGCTTTCTCTTTCTGCTCAATGAACCCTCGCTTCCTTGTTTAGATACATCATCTGTCAAAAAGTCGGTTCCCTCGTTCAAGTTGTGTTCATTAAAATCAAATGCATCTTCATTTTTCTTGTCATTCTTGAAGTCATCGATATCTTCAAAGTCCTATAAAAAAATAAGAATAACATCTTTTAAATTATACAACACATAAAATAATATGTAAATATGAATGTAAAACCACATTACATTCTTCATATTGTTGTAAAATTCTTCATCTTTTGGTTCAAAAGTATGCTTCATTCGAATGAGAAGAATATGGTGCTTTTATAGTGTAAAATTATTTATATAATATAATGAGAATTAATTACATAATTATCATTAATTACATTTTTTTTTCTTTGAGAGCCTACTAACAATTAATATTTTAAAATCATTGACTTTGACTTTTTATTTCAATGGCTTAGATTGTTTTTCTTTATATTTTCAATGGTCAAAATCTACTCTTCAAATTATTTTTTTCTCTTGGCTATGGTAGCCATATATATATATATATAATTGATAACAAAAAATGTGCAAATGAAATGAAATATGTGCGTTCTGTAGGAGCATGCGTGTGTCTTCAAGGAACAAGAGCTCGGCCATCAGAAATTAAACAAGCCCAACCTCAAGATATACATTCACGGCAGCAGCTCTATTGAATCCGTTATTTGTTTCTTCCGTCAACTTATCAGAACATGCCCGGACACCATGAATTTACTTAATCGCCATTTTAAGTCGTCAAGTGCACATTTTAGCTTTTATAAGCGTCCAAATACATAATAGACCTACAAATCACTTATGCAAATAATAAGGAACTAAAGATACAAATTTGACTAAAAGTAAACTAGTAATATTAGCTATTATAACAAATACATGTATAATTGGCCATATCAGTTGACAAACAGCAATGCAACACATTTTTGGAATCCATAAACAACCTTAGTGAAAAAAATCTAGTTTGCTACAAGTCTACAACTTCTTTGAACAATGCTATTTGGAACAGTCTAGCTAATTAAGGTTTGCAAAGACTGCACCGTTTCATTAGCGTTGCCGACACTTGAGCTATGATATACATTCCCTACATTCTTTCTCTTTTCTGATTCACTTACAGTGTCTAAGCCCAGCATGTGTTCATCCGACCTTTTTAGGCTTTACCTCATGTGCGATAGCTTTGCGTTTTTGTTGTGAGGCTTAATATCCCCGAGTAACATATGTGCATGAATGAAAGTACCCGTTTACCAAGCAGTACAACAATCTATTGATAATTAGGGGTTAAATGTTATCACTTGTTTGACAACATGACTTAATAAACTTAATAGCAGTAGTCTCTGTATTCTTCTTTTGGCCATAAATTAAGGCAACATGTAATCGCTTTTGATAATAGAACAAACAACATCAGACCCTGCCCATTTGACTGCTCCATCTATGAAATCCATGGTACTTACTATCACATTTGCTTCAACATCTTGCTGTTTTTCTTCAACATGTTGCTGGTGTTGTTTATTTATTGACCACAAGTAAAACCCAAAACAGCTTCTTTATTAACTCCTTTTTGCTTGGCTTCTTGCTGTAGCTTGTAGAATTCTTTCCAAACACGAGATTTGTTATAATACTCCTTCTCATTAACAGATTTCCAATTCACCTTTTGTGCCCGCAGATTCTTTGGGATTGAAGACGAGTTAATTAAACCAAAGGCCTTGACAGTACCAACATATGCGTTTGGTTATTATTAAACTATGTTTTGTTGTATGCCCTAACGTGACAAAAAATGTTATACTTCCAAAATCATATTTGTATTCGACGTAAAACAAAGTCTCCTACAAAAACAATAAATTCAACCAAATACTTATACAATAGCATTAATCTATTTTTTAAGTATACTAATTAATGGGTCTAAGTTTCACTTTCATACATTAAAAGTAGGACTCGAATCTAGGACTAGTAAGTAAGTAACCCCAATGCCGTCTTTCACGGGATTTGAGTCTCAATACCGTCTTCAACGATGTATGGGGAGGTTGATATGTAGACAGTCTTACCCCTACCAAAGGTAGAGAGACTGCTTCCAGGTTCTACTAAAGGTAGAAAAGGACCTCCAGCCTTGCTGGGCATGAGGATCGAACCCATGACCTCTGTTTCCAGAGGCAAGGGCTCCAACCACTGATCCAACGTAGTTTTTACATTTAGAGTAACTATAATAGTTTGGTAAATTTAGTACTTCAACCAACTAAAACATTGTAGCATAAATACCTAAACTTTATATAGGCAAAAAAGAAAAAAAAAAAAAAGAGTATAAAAACTCACTTGCATTTCTTGACCACATGACCTTACAAATCAAATGTTACACCCATTTGTCAACTCCAATTCCTAATTTACAACTTAAGTTCTATATATAATCAAACTATTAATACTCCCTCCGTCCCATTAAAAGTGTCCAATTTTATTTTGTCAAAGTCTTTCTTTTGTATCTTTGACCATAAATATTTTTTATTGTATTATATAATATTTGATGAAAGTTATACTCAATGAAAACTTATCAAAACCTCTATCAACTCATATAATTTTCATTAAATATTATACATTATAAATAAAAATATTTAAGGTCAAAGTTGCGAGACAAAGACTTTGAAATTCAAAAGTGGACACTTTTGATGGGACGAGGGAGTATAATTTATGGAATGTAGATATTAAAAAAAAAATAAAGGTTACACTTACACCCATTTACCAATTATTTCAAAGCTATGGGGACTTCAGCTAACTATTGCATGACTAATATAAACAACATTCCAATCATGCATCATCTTTCTGGTCACACCCATAGCCTCCATAACGAACCCGAAACTGGTTAACAACCGGGTTTGACCCAACCCGGTTCGGGTTTGACCCAACCCGACGGTTACTAACCGGTTTGGGTTTTCGGTTTTTATTTTCGGTTGAGATCGGGTCGGTTTTTGGTCAAAAAAACCCGGTCAAACTGGTCAATACCCGGTCAAAGTTTGACCCCAAACCGTTCGGGTTGGGTCAAACCCGGTTTTGGTCCCGTTGACCAAAAAAACGGGACGGGTTGAGTGAAAACCGGTTTTTGTTAACCTACTTATATGTATTTATGAATTTATAATATATATAGGGATGGTAATATAAGGCTGTTAGGTACCTAAGCTTAGGTGTGGAACACTCACATATTGTTTTTTTAATCCATAAAATTCATGGGGGCCCAAACATTTATTCATTAATCAAAAAATATTAAAAATTTGTATGTGAGGGGTTCACACTTAGCTTAGGTGTCAGACACCTTATATTCATTTTTCCATATATATATATATATATATATATATATAGAGGAAAGTTAATTTGAGTACACATGGAAAAAAAAGTACAAAAGTACACTCCACAGCCGTTGGATCAAAGCTTTGGACGGATCAGATCAAGCCTTCTTCCTCCTTCTTCTCCGGCCAGCAGCCTGCTTCTTCTCCGGCGAGACTGCCGCCAGCCACCACCTCTTTCTTCTCCGGCGAGACAACCACCACCAGCCACCATCATCTCCGACCACCCCAACCACGGCGCCGGCGCCGGCAGCAAGGGCTTCGCCCGTACCGTAGCAAACCGTCACCATCTCTTGGATCGCCGCCCATCAAATCCATACGATTCCCATATGCGTCCCTTGACAACCAGTTTAGAACGGATGAGGGCCACTGGCCCGTACCGTATCCACCCGAAAACGAACCTGATTCTCGCCGGAAAGTCGCCGGAGGTGGTGGCGGTGGTTGTTCGCCGGAGAAGAAGGAAGAAGGAGGAGGTGTGGCGGTCGCCGGAGAAGAAGGTGGCCGGAGAAGAAGGAAGAAGGTTGTACTTTTTGTACTTTTTTTCCCCTTGTACTCAAAATAACCCACCCCTATATATATATATATATATATATATATATAGGGGGAAGTGAGTATGGGGTTGTCCCCCATCTAAGCTTAGATGGGGAACCCCTCACATTTGATTTTTATAATCAAAATCATGGGGGGCCATGTATATGTTTTAAATTCAAACAAATAATAAAATATTTGTATGTGAGGGGTTCCCCATCTAAGCTTAGATGGGGAACAACCCCATACTCACTTTTCCCATATATATATATATATATATATAATAATAATATATTTAAATAGAATTCATAATTTATTTGCTATATTTAAGCTATAACTAGTAAATTTATACCCCGCGTTGCGGGGATTCAACTATCTCGTTGAAGTAGTTGCATTATTCTAGTGTAATAGCGTCGAACTTTCAACCGTCTAATTAATATTCATTATGTGATCGATAGGTTTGTTTCAAGTATATATTTATTTAAAGGTAAAACCACATTAGGTTATTTCTGCGCATTGAGGAGTTTCACTTATTGTGATTAGGTTTTGTTATTGATGATCTGCATTATATATATTAACTAAAAACTTTGACATATGAAATACATATTTGCCCAAAGTCAAAACTACAAACGTTTTTAAAAGTTTATAGTAACTAAAAACTTTGACAAATACTTGTGGATTGTTAAATTGCGTAGCCAGGCGACTCGCCAGCTGGCTAAGATTAGGACAGCCGCAGGTAACGCTAATCCGGAAAGCAATATATATATTATAGGCGCAGTAAGCCAAAAATCAAAAATGAAAGAAAAAAAATTTGAATAACAATTTTCAATATATTAGTTAAAAACAACAAAGTAGAAAAGTTTGAGGAAAACTAAATAGTGGTACATAATGGTACATGGTACATAATGATGCGGGATATGACGATGAAAAAGTTGCAACATATTGGTTGGAAACCCAAAAGGAAAAAAGTGTGAAAAAAACCAATAAGTAACCCGTGTTTGAAAATCGGAACGGAATGCGATGTGACAAAATCCAATTAGTAGTTGAGGATGTGTGGTGGACGAACAGTAACTCGCCACGTAGGCGGTTACTATTCATCCAAAGTTACTGTTCATGTTTCAAGTCCTATTAATATATAGATATAATATAATACTAATTTTACTTTATTATAGTTATTAGTTTAGGCAAAATAAAGGTTTCTTAATTCTTTAAAATTTTTTTGTTTCTTTGTCAATGTTCTTTTATAAATATGTCATTATATATATAACATTTAAGGTTTGCTTATCTATAGTGAACTTCTAATCTTTATGGTTTGCCACTAAACTTTCATTCTTTTTACATATTACCCCCTATAATAAACTTTTTAAGTTTTATGATTTTGTCACTAAATTTTGATTCTTTTTACATATTACCCCCTAAAATAAATATCGGCTAGGCTTGGCACTGCTTTTAACAAAATTTTTTTTAAAAGACATTATTAGAGATCACTGCCATAGCGCAGTGGTTTCATGGAAGTCCCTCTATGAGGCAGGTCTCGAGTTCGAGTCCTGCTGAGGGGGCAGGGTTTACCCTAATTAATGTCGTGCCTTTGGGCGGTTAATTAGGGGTTTATCCCCCCATGTGGTGTATTGGAGGTATCGGAGTGGGTAGCATTCTGGCCTGGAAAACTCCTAGCTAAGGGCAACTCAACGATCGTTCAAAAAAAAAAAACAGAAAACTGTCTTTTAGATTTTTTATTCTTCGTGTTGTACCTTTTATTACTTTATGGTACGCTTTTGTAATGTACGTTTATCGTTATGTACGTATCACCGATTTCGGATACTAGGCAAGTTTTACGTATCGTTATGTTTCCGGGGCAACGCCCGGGTTAAAAAACTAGTTATATATATATAAATGTAAATAATCATGTAAAGTTAACTGTAATTTAGTTTTATACTTTATTATATTCAAAGCTTTTTATATTCATGAATTTTATTTTCTGATGAAGTTAAATCTTTTATGAAATAGCATGGTTTAGATCAGTGGTAAACACTTTGGCCTTGGAGACAGATGTCAGAGGTTCAATCATCATCCCACGCAAAGGTCGGAGGTCTTTATCTACCATTTAGGTAGAGCCTGGAAGCAGCCTCTCTACCTTAGTAGAGGTAAGACTGTCCGTTTTTTTAACCTCATTATACACCATTAAGATATTGAGATTCAAAAAACATAGAAGAAATTACAGAGATCATTATATGTATGTGCAAAAACAATGTTAATAGTAAACTATTTAGAAGTTGTCATGTTCTTAATAAAATTAATAATTATAATAATTCTCGAATCATGTGTAAAAGTTATAATGATAAGCTAATAAAAATCACTTATGAGAATTCGAAATGTAAAACATACTTCAAATATTAAAAGTTGTTTATTGTTTATATATTTTGTTTTTCTCATGTAAAAGTAAAAATAAATAAACAAAACGAAATATATATAAAGAAAAACAAAAAATGAAAATAAAAATAGAAGAAAAGATATGGGCCCCCCACGTATTGTACTCGAACTGTTTGAGTTCTGATCTAAACCTAAGCAATTGACCGACCACATATATTATTTTAAACCTAAAAAATATTACGAGTACTATGAAGATAAGAAAAGAAAAAAGGACAACGGGTCTTCGCCGGAGGAGACATCTATTGAGCCGTCGTGATATATATATATATCTATATGAAGATCCTCAGATCGGGGTTTGGAAGAGACACAACAACAATAATTGTACCTAATCCCAGCATAAAGCATGGTATATATTGGATCTGCAGCTGCCGGAGGAGATATCGATCGAGAAAAGTGGCCATCGAGAAGAAGATCCACGAAGTTCATGCTGGTGAGATCTCGTTATCATAAAATTTATTTTATCTATCCAACGCTATTCGATCTGATGAAATTCAATCAACTATTAATTAGCTGTTTTTAGATTGTTATATGTGCTTCTAATAATATTTTTATGCTATTCGAAGAAACACCACCTATAATAATCATCACCCTATATGACTGCTCTTCTTATTTGGCCAAATACTTTTTATTTGTTTTGTTTTTTTATTTATAAATAATATATACAAGATTTCCAAAGACTCACATATAGGGCTGTGAATGCATACATCTCTTAAAGTGTTCTTTTTCATGTGTTTATTGTTACAAGTTACAACTTTATCATAGCAGGCTAGCAGCTAGTTGATATGTTGTATGTATATATACAGCATATTAGGATGTATAAAGGAACAAACTTATCAACAAACAACTAAATGAACATTTACAAACATGACATATGTTTATGTAATTTTGTTCAACTAAACGAACATGAAATATTTTCGTGTTTTCCGCGTTTATTAAATAAAAGAAACATAAACAAAGTTCCCGCTGAAACATTCGCCCCAACCAAATTCTACATTTTCGAACTCAGCCTCTTTTCTGTTTTGCATTGAGAGCTTCTCCTCCTGTACCATCATCTTTTTTATCATTAGGTGTTACACCGGGAGTTTAGGGAGATACCTTCGGGTTCTGTTATTGCACTCAAAGTGCAAAGACCCCAAATATGGCCTAGGCGAGAGGCGCAAAAAAAGCGGCCCGGGAAAAAAAAAGCGCACTAAAGCTAATAAACAAATCAAATGCCATTCAAATTACTAAATACCATCCAATAACTCATAATGCATTCAATCAAAAAGTTCAGCACAAATTGTTCATAAATTGAAAACAAAAAACTTGAAACCAAATTATTCATAATTATGTTGAAACTATCTACAGTAAAATATAAAAAATATAAAAACAACTACTAAAGAACGAAAAAATACACTATTAAACCGTATGAAAAAACAATGGAAACCGGTTTTCACACAAAGGATAAAATCAGGTTTCTAAAAAGAATGGAAACCGGTTTTCACAACCCCATAATCAAAACAGGTTTCTATATCCTTAAAACCGGTTTCTATATCCTTTAAAACCGGTTTCCTTTCTTTTGTAGGGTTTTATATCCTTAAAGGTTTGCTTATGTCCATTTTGGCTACATTGAATGTAATCCCAGCTTCGTAGAAAAAGGCAGCAATCTTCTGAATCGTTCTAGCTCGCAACTCTTTCTCACATGCATCATTTATGCTTGTTTGAATATTTTTTCCTTTAGCTTTGTCTGAAATAATATAAAAAGTTTATAATCTGGTGCATATAATTATCCATCAAAGAAGCATATAATGTACTATTATTTGTTGTATACAATAAGCATATAAAGTAACATGAATTGAGAAACATATAAAAGTATATATGAGTTATACTCTAAAATAAGCAAATAAAAGAACCAAATAATCTGTAAATATCCGTTGTAATCGAACAATAAAAGTGTTACCTTTGGTAACGAAAAAATCTAGTGGTCCTTTCACATTAGACCTCGTAGCGGTTGGTTTCTCCACTCGGGCTCTCTTGTTTCGAGTATTTTCGTTCTCAACAGCATCGTCATCATCATCAGACCATATCCACCATCATCAAAATCCATGGCCTTCACATCATCTGGAACCTTTGCACACTTTTGAACGTTTCTGTTACCTCCTATGTGATGTTATTTAGCCCTACAAATTCCCGCTTTGCTGACAAACCCGCAAAAAATTGCAACGAACATCATTCTTGTCATTAGCATATGCCCACTTGTTGTACTTCCACCCAGAGTCTTTGGATTTAGGACGTTGAGAAACATTACCACCTTGATTCATTGACTCTAACAAATGATAATGAAGAAAATTTCAGTTTTAAGAAAAAAAAAACTGATTTTAAGAAAAAAGAAGAAAACTTGCCAGAAGTTGAAGGTGAAGGATGATCTGATAATAGATGATATATTCTGATTGATATTGATAATTGGAACAAATATATAGACGTGAATATCTCTCTAACATGGAAGTTAAATCTTTTCTTGAACCAAAGGGTTATATTGAAAATAGGTGAGTTGCCGCCTAAATTGTTGGTGGGCCTGGGCCTAGGGTTTCAGGCGGCAAAGGGCACCTTTCCCATTATGGGCCTTGGGCCTAGGGTTTCAGGCGCTCGAGGTGTGCCTCGCCCTCGCCTTGAGCCTAGGCGCATGGGGCGCACACTTTTAACAACTATGGCTACAACATGCCTCTGTGGTCAGTTCTTCAGCAGCCTCATTATTTGACTGATGAGTCACCAAGTTCCTGTTAACCCCAGACCCAACTTTCTTCTTCATCATCAGTAACGTCACGGCTTATTTCTTAACTTTTTTTTCCCCAAAGGATCATAACACCGTCAGGCTTTAGATTCTGTGCTTATACCCAAGAAAGTACATAAGACCCGTTACATATCATTTTGATACGAACCCATCCCATAATAGGCTCGCATCATGCCATAAGCTAAGTGTAGAACTCACTCCCAAAAGCTAGCTCAAAGGAGGAGGGGACACCTAGGCTTATAAACCACCAACCAATCCCATACTTGGCCGATGTGAGATCATATCAAGGACCTTCCAAACCACAAGCGATGCCGATGCATTGCACATGACTCTTCCAATTTTCTAGCCACTTAGGTAAGGACTTTTCAGCAAGTAAGCCATCACCATGTTCATGATTGTAGTCATTATGTTGTTGGTAAAGGCTGGTGTAACTGTGTAAGTTGTCTTTTAATTCCATGATCTTCACAGAACTCATTTAAAGCCTTTGAGGTAAATTCTCTACCTCGATCACTCCTCGGCACCTTTATCTTTTTATCCTGTTTCATTTTCGACTAATGCTGTAGTTTTTTAAACATTTCGAAGCTTTCGCTCTTGTTTGACAGAAAATAGATCCGGTTCTTTTCTAAAAATTCATCTTTAACAACCAAGTCGTACCTTTTCAGAAGGAAAAGCTGGTGAATTAGGAGCACAAAGATCCGTATGAGTCAATTCCAGTCGTTTATTGCTTTTTTTGGGCATGTTTTTTCTGTGCTGCTTTCCGACTTTTCATCATTTCCCACCTTTAATATCTGATCATCAGTAGGGGTGGACTTTCTCTTCAACTTTTGCTCTTGAACAAGTAGGGAGCTCGCAGTTCGTCCACAGTCATTATATCAACTTTTGTTCTATAGAGCAGACTACAAAGTTGAAATTACCCGTTAGGGATCGAAGAATTGTTTCAACAATTTCGACATCAACCATGTCCTCCCCACAATTTCTCATATCGTTTGAGATCGCCATCACTCGACTGAAGTGGTCGGCCACCTCTGTTCCTCCTTTGATCTTCAGAATCTCGAATGCTTTTCGAGTTTCTGCAATTGAGTCTTCTTTATCATGGATTACCCCTGATCTTTCACTTTCATGACATTCCAGATATCCTTTGCAGACTCTTATTGAGTAATGGTCTTCAAGATTTGCTTATCAATCGACTGAAATAAGTAATTTTGTGCCTTCAAGTTTTTGATCTTCTTTATCATGGATTACCCCTGATCTTTCACTTTCATGACATCCCAGATATCCTTTGCAGACTCTTATTGAGTAATGGTCTTCAAGATTTGCTTATCAGTTGACCGATGTATGTAGTTTTGTGCCTTCAAATTTTTGATCCTCATTGCCTTCAAATTCGTACTCTGAGTAGGTGTTTGTTGTTTTCTGGTCTTCAAGATTTGCTTATCTCCGATGATGGATTTAATAACCTTCGTGTGTTTTGGTTTCTTTCTCAGGTTTATTTTATTTGTGATTTGGGTTGGGTTAGACTTTTCATTTTATATAACTTTTGCCACCAACTACTCTGTTCTTCGCATTTTTACAACTGGTAAACTGAATAATAAACTTACATTTAGCTCGAAAGAATAGAGGTGAACCATACACGTTAAAGTGACATAAAGGTAGGAGCAAGTAGGATATGAGAGGGGAAGGTGTTGACTTTGGTTTAAAAACAACAAAATGGTCACTCATGGAACAAACTAATTAGTATTTAAGCAATGTCACTGGATTTTAGACCTCCAATGTAATTCACATTTTTTTCAATGACAAGTTGTAGTGTAGATTTGTTTTCTTAACTACGTCATTATTTTCTATAAAAAGTGAATTGGTTTCTTTTGGTATCTGTTATTAAAATGTATTAACAATAGGAACAATTCAGTTTTGGATCGACTTCCCGTTTCAAGGATCATTGATATTAGACGACTAGATGATATGATACTGAAAGATAAAGAAGAAACGACTGATACAAGCATCAATGACAAACTTTTTTATTGGACAAGTTGGCTTTGAGTTACATATAGGATTGGTGTGTAGAGACATAGGTATCTGATGAATTGGATTAGTTAGAAAATGAACCTATTGTATATTATATATGTCATATCAGTAATAGGTTTTATGTGTTGTCAAGTGTCAACGAACTTTGAAGTTGACATGTTTTGTTTATATATTTCACTAACTTTTTGGTATAGCGATAAGCTACATCAACAGCCAGAATAAGTAACGAGGACTAACGAATACGGACACGAAAATAATAAAAGCATAACCCAGAATAAGTAATGAGGACTAACGAATACGAACATGAAAATATTAAAAGCATAATCAGGTTATGCTTCATATATGAGTTATGTTTAAGTGGAAAATATTATGTATAGTATATGCTATCTTATTTTTGATATATTTAAAATCAATTCATGCAGGTGTATAAATGTTGTGAAAGAGAGTTCGTGATATAATTCAATGAGAAAAAAGACATTCAAATAGAGGTAAGGGTGCTGAGAACATGGATACCCAAAAGGAAACAAAGAAGATATATGTTATCTGTTTATTCTCTATATACTCACCTAATGACATACATTTGGTCCTTGCAAAGACTATCAATGTAGGTTAAGTATTCTCTATATACTCGAAAAAGAAAATATATGTATCAGTTATTGAGGCAACAACGGTTTCTGTGGCTAGGCCTGCCTTTGAGGCAACAAATGAGCTGAATGTCTACACCATTTAGTGTTGTAACGCTATAACGGCCGTTATAACGGTCGTTATAACGGTAACGGAGGTCCAGCGTTACGTAAGGGGATTGGAGGGTAAATTTGAAGGTCTGAGTCAATAAAGGTCAAATAACGGATTTAACGGCCTTAACGGCCGTTCAAATAACGGGATTTGGCATCAAATAACGGATTTACGGTCTAAAGACATCACTTTTGACTGTTTTTGTTAGGATATTGCTAATATTATACTTTATATTCATATCACAATAATTTCCCCCAAATGTGATGAATCAATCTACAACTAATATTAGAGTTTTAAAATATCGTGTCCATACTCTATTTTAGTACTGGTTAGCGATCTAAATTGTGAAGGGTTGAGATTTTGTCATTTAACTAAATAAAGGGGGATATATTGTAATTTGTCTCTATGCTCGATTCTATTATCACTGAAACCAAGTTAAGGGGTGCAATTTGTAAGTATGATGGATTCATGTCCATACTCTGTTTTACTACTTTCTTAGAGATTACATTTTAATGATAGATTTTGTTATTTAACCAACTTAAGGGGGTGGGATTTGTAAGTTGTTCCCTTTCTTAATCCATCACATCGTGAACTTTGATGAAAAAATCCCAATCCCCCCAAAAATCAAAATATTAGGTTTTGCAAAAACTTTCCCCATTTTCTGCCAAAAATTTTCCCCCAAAATTTCCCTCAATTTACCAATGGCTTTTTCCAAAATGAATAAAATGTACAGCTATTTCAATGGTGGTCTGGTGAAACAAGCTGAAAATGTTCTTGCCAGGATCCTGATTGAAGGAAATCATATTCAAGGGGCTGACAAAGGTAAAATCATCTCTTCATACTTGAAATTAGGGGATAAGGAAACTGCAGAGAGACTTTTTGATAGTTTTAAAGCTTAAAGCTCTGTGTGTATGTTGTAATTCCATAATTACTGCTTATTGTGATAAGAATGAGCTACAAAATGCTACTTCTACTTTGTTTTAGAAAAAAAAATGCCATCTATTGGGATTGAACCCAATGGTTTTTTCCATTTCAATCCTGGCCAAAGCCTATATAAAGGAAAATAGAGGGGATATAGCTATGGGCTTGATTAAGGAAATGATTTCCAAAGGGTATGAACCTGATGTATACTCTGACTATACTACTCAAAGAGATGGGAAAGAAGCAGAGTCTGATTGGTTCGTTTAGTGATGCTAGAAGCGAGAATAAGGTAACTCATTGGTTGTTGAACTCTTATGTTAAGCAAGCGTTAGCAAACTCGGATTTTGGGACTTGTTGGGCTCTGATTGCCCACATGGTTAAATTGGGTCTCAGCCCGGATGAATCAACGGTTGATGCTTTGATTTCAGCATACTTTAAGTCTGAAGAAACCGTAAAACGCGATTGAGATGGTCAAAATGAGTGTTGCTCATGGAGTCCCCTGTGCGAGGATCCTGAATACTGCCATCAGCTGGTCTCTGAACTTGGGTTAAATGAATACGTAAAGTATCTTGCTGCTGAGATGGACGCACTAAACATCCTCATCGACACAGAATCACGCCGTCCATATCTAGGTTAGAATTGTTGCTTGTATCTCTTGTTTTGAACATATATATAGATATATATGTTTGTGTTTGTTATGTGCTTGTTGAAGACACTGTAGACACAATATAGGTGCTTGTTGTGACACAAAAAGAGAATGCTGGTTTGCAATTGCTCTGGATACAGTTGGTCAAGAAATGGTGGTGTTTTCTTCAGTATGTTTCTTCAGATTGTTATTTTTGTTTTCGAGGTTGCATTGAACGAATATCTATTTTCGTAATGTCAAATTTTATAGGCTCTTTCAAACATGGCTGGTTTGATGCGTTCATTTTCATGGTCACTGTAGGTAGATTTGAATGTATGCTGCTATGAATGAGAGGGTGTCATCTGAGTGGTTTGATTTGTTATGTGTTCACTTTTCATGGTCGTCATAGGTAGCTTTGAACCTATGCTGCAGAATGGGTATCATTTGAGCTGTTTGATATGTTATGTGATCTTCTAAGAATGCTAGATAACAAGCCAACAAGACTATGTAGACCAGGTTTGATGCGTTCATTTTCATGGTCACTGTAGGTAGATTTGAATGTATGCTGCCATGAATGAGAGAGTGTCATTTGAGTGGTTTGATTTGTTATGTGTTCACTTTTCATGGTCGTCATAGGTAGCTTTGAACCTATGCTGCAGAATGGGTATCATTTGAGCTGTTTGATATGTTATGTGATCTTCTAAGAATGCTAGATAACAAGCCAGCAAGGGTATGTAGACCAAGTCTGGTGACTCGATAAAGGTCCTTTATGTTTTGTTCTCTATTGCAGAATGGGTATCATTTGAGCTGTTTGATATGTTATGTGATCTTCTAAGAATGCTAGATAACAAGCCAGCAAGGGTATGTAGACCAAGTCTGGTGACTCGATAAAGGTCCTTCATGTTTTGTTCTCTTTGACATAGAGTGTGCGTTGACAAATTTGTTCTGTTCGTAATGGTATGCTTCTATTTTGTCCTCTGGCATACAGTGCCTTGACAGCTTTTAATACTTGTAGTTACTAATGGTCCTATCTAAGTTGTTGATAGTAATAAATAAGGTAGACACTCACTTATAGTTAGATGATAATATGTGTTTAATAATAAACGTACAATGTAGTTGAGTTTTAAAAGTGATTATCTGTTAAACAATAGCAAGAGGAGGTATAATGTCAAAGGTAGTCGAAAACGTCTAAAATCTGTAGACACTGATGTTAGTGATAAGTTGTTTTACCCTCCTTTGTAACTTGTTATTGATTTTAGACACTGTGATGTTAGTGATAAGTTGTTTCACCCTTCGTTTGTAACTTGGTTATTGATTTTAGACTGTGTGATGTTAGTGATAAGTTGTTTCACCCTTCGTTTGTAACTTGGTTATTGATTTTAGACTGTGTGATGTTAGTGATAAGTTGTTTCACCCTTCGTTTGTAACTTGGTTACTGATTTTAATACTGTGATGTTAGTGATAAGTTGTTTCACCCTTCGTTTGTAACTTGGTATTGATTTTAGACACCGTGATGTTAGTGATAAGTTGTTTCACCCTTCGTTTGTAACTTGGTTATTGATTTTAGACACTGTGATGTTAGTGATAAGTTGTTTCACCCTTCGTTTGTAACTTGGTTATTGATTTTAGACACCGTGATGTTAGTGATAAGTTGTTTCACCCTTCGTTTGTAACTGGGTTATTCAATTACTGACAATCTGACATTCTTATTTTGCCAACTTTGAATAAAGAGAGAATGGTCCCGCTATAACCTTACAGGAAAGGTAAAACACTTTGAATCAAAGCTTACTTAATTTAGTAAATGCAAAACTCTAATCAACCCTGCAAGCTAATTTTAAGCTTACATTACCAAAGATGTTTACCCGGTGAATAAAACGTTGCCATTCACAAAAAGTGTCTTCCTATCTCAAGCTGTTTTGGTTTTAATTATTATTCTAATCATCATTATTATTTGCAGCTGCGTTTCTTATTATTACAATAGATTATGTTGATTTTGGTTTAAGTTTTTATACTATCATAATTATAATAACTATTACGGAGTACTACTCCTATTACAACATGTTATTTGTCACCGGTTACATGTAGGATTGCGTGTAAACTTTAGGGCTCAAACAACCTGCATATAATGTATTAGACGATTTTTTTATATGATGACCTACATTAATCATTTATACATAAACTTTAAAGGGAAGGAAACCATTTATTGCCAAAAATGAAAACTATACGTACAATTATACGGTATACCTAACGTGACAAGGTGGTCTTTTTTTCCTTTTATTACTATTGAAGTCTAGTCTTTACATCATTTAATATCATAACTATGAACCACAAAAACATTCCCATCCCATCACCTATAAAAGCTACTAATCTACTATCACGTTCTAACTATATTTTCATCACACCACCTCCTGTTTTATCCTCAACACATCACCTTCAACTTTGGTATCACCTTTATTTTGTTTTACATTTTTTTTATCTAATATGACATTATACCCTACAATACCAAATCAAATGTTTAAATAAAACCAAAAAAATAATACAATGAGCCTCTACCAATTCCGGCTACGCACATTGGCGTAGGTGTCTTTTGGACTTAAGCTGGAATTTGATATCTCGTGGCCTTTGTGCTCCTAGTGAAAGCGTTTGTTACAATCATTTCTAGTCGATCTCTAGACATCTTACATTAGAGTAGTTTCTAAGTGATACATGGATTATTTTTTAACATTCTTTTTTTAAAAAAAAGAAGAAAGAAAAAAGAGAAGAAATAAATTAGTAGTTTACTTGCTCATTGCGGGAAGAAAGGTCGAAAAGTTGACACTCTTCGATATGAAAAGTAGTTTAACTTTCCTCCACCACCCTTCCTTTGACCATCTAAATCTTTGTTAAGAACAGTGAATGAAGGGAAAAAGGAAACGGGCCGGGGGAGTAATGGTGTAGCGCAAATTGTTAGGAATACAATTTTGTTGTTAAAACACAATTTGTGTGTATATATATATATGTGTTTTGAAATTGAAATATTGAAGACATGGTATTGTTAGACACATGTTGCCATCCAATAGAAGAGTAAGACACCTGATATAATCTACTGACTAAGCAACTCCTTAAAATTTTAATATAAATTAGATATGCCAAATTGTTAAGACGGGTCATTTGTATTTTTTACGATTGCAAGATTTGAAGCTTGTTGTCAAACAGTTGCCAATGTTACCTCCAAATATTTATAACAAATCATGATTAATATCTCATGTTACCTCCTCCAGATATTTATAACAAATCATGATTAATATCCCATTGTTTAGAAAAGTATGCATAAAAAATTACATTCACATAGGTTTTTATATAACGAGAAATTTAACCCCGGGCGTTGCCCCGGGAGGAACGTAGATCGTGTGTAACGTCGGTGATATATACATAACGATAAACGGGATAAAAACGAAAATTAAAAACTATATAAAAACTGATCATTTAGTTATACAAAAGGAATACACTAAAACCAAAAAACAAAAAAGAGAACAAAAAAAAACAAAAGGGGAAAACCAAATGAAAAAGTTATAAAAAAATCAAATGTTACATGTGAAAAAAATATAAAAACCAAATGTTTAAAAAATAAAAACGAATATATAATGAAAAAAAAGGAGAAAAAAATTGGATAAAAAACAAAATATATAGCATTGTAAAAACTTATAAAAGAACAAAATATAAAGTGTAGAATTAGGTATAAAAAAACAAATGTTAAAAAAGATTAAAAAAACCCCACAAATATGGGCTAGAAATAATAAAAAACAAACAAAAGGGGCAGAAAAGAAAAAGAGAAAAAAGGATGGGGCAAAAAAGAAGAAAGGAAAAAAGGATGGGGCAAAAGTAAAAAAAAAAAAAAAAAAAAGGGAAGGGGGAGGGTTTCGAAACCATGACCACCCACCCCACAGGTAGAGACACAAACCACTCCATCAAGCTAGACTTTTGTATTTTTATCTGACAAATATGGTATTTATTTTAAAAACAGGATGGGACAATAATAAGCTACTGTAATAAAAACTTAATTTATCTATAATAATATAACTAAAAGAGGGGGTTGGGGGTACACTTGGCACCCTCTAATTCCTCTTTAAGCCTAATCTTCTCTTCTTATTAATCCTCTATTTTTTAATATTTATTTAAATTAATTTACACTTTTTGGTTTTCCATCACCAATTTACACTTTAACCCAATTTAAAAATAATTAATTTACACTTTTTGGTTTTCCATCACCAATTTACACTTTAACCCAATTTAAAAATAATTAATTTACACTTTTTGGTTTTCCATCACCAATTTACACTTTAACCCAATTTAAAAATAATTAATTTACACTTTTTGGTTTTCCATCACCAATTTACACTTTAACCCAATTTAAAAATAATTAATTTACACTTTTTGGTTTTCCATCACCAATTTACACTTTAACCCAATTTAAAAATAATTAATTTACACTTTTTGGTTTTCCATCACCAATTTACACTTTAACCCAATTTAAAAATAATTAATTTACACTTTTTGGTTTTCCATCACCAATTTACACTTTCACCCAATTTAAAAATAATTAATTTACACTTTTTGGTTTTCCATCACCAATTTACAATTTCACCCAATTTAAAAATAATTAATTTACACTTTTTGGTTTTCCATCACCAATTTACAATTTCACCCAATTTAAAAATAATTAATTTACACTTTTCGGTTTTATTGCTAATCTATAATATAACTCACGTACGACAACAAAAAAGAAGCTACGATCAACTACAAAAGGTTTTTCTTTTTATATACTTTGCACATAATTAATCATTATTATTATTTTTTAACATTAATTCTTATGTTATTGTTATTATTATTTCGTTTAATTTAGTTTGTTGTCCATTATAGGTTCGTTATGGCTTCTTCTTCAACAACAAAAAATAAGACCACATTAGTTCATCTTGAAGATCTTAAGCCAACACATGTTAACCATCATTTACGACTCCGTGTTGTGCATGTATGGACTGTTTCGGAGTGGAACAACCCGAAGAAAATCAAAACGTTCGAGATGGTCTTTGTTGATGAATTGGTATGTATTTTTAAAATTATATAGTTTACACTTTTAGAATATAAGAAACTGTAAATTTTTTATTTAACTTAAGTTGGAAAAAAAGGGTAACCTGGAATCAATATTTATATGGAGTTAATTTTCGTATGTTTCTTCTTTAGTTTTCGTATTGATTAAGTTGTGATATATGACTTAACTAATCTAAATATTATATATTAAACTTTGTATTTGTAACCTATATTAACTCTTAGGATTTACGATAAAATTTAGGAGTATTTTGACCGATGGAGTGGCTATTCAGGTAGCAAATTTCCAAGTTGATTTCGGTATTTAATATATTTGAATTCCAATTTTTTAGCTTTGATTAATATATTTTGAGACTACCCGTCATTGGACGGGCCTGAACACTAGTATATATATATAAGTTAAAAAAATAGATAAATTATTGATACATTAATCGGATTTCTAGGTGACCAAGCAAAGTATTTAACCCATGAGCATCGCTTATACGGCTATACCCACATCTCGAAATAGTATAGTACACGCCAGTTTTACGATCATACGTCACTTCTAGCTATCTAAACTTTCATTAATAAAGTATAAAATATAAATTATGTTAGACAGAATCTCTTATACAACATCTACAAGGTTTTTATAAACTTCTGCAATCTTCAAAATAAATGAAGATTTTGGAGTTTGTAGAAAGAAAAAGAAAAAGTCAATTGTCAAATGTTAGATGTAGGGAGATTAAGTGTGATACGTTTGAGATTGATGGCGTATTTATATATAGAAATATATAGAGGGGGCAGAAGTGTTGGAATTTATACTATGACTAAATGTCTATGTTATGTAAAGATCTTGTAAAATGTCTATGTCATGTAATGAACTTTCAAATCCCGATTATTGAATGTACCTGACCAATCAAAAACTTATTCGTCGCAGCTTATATGGTTGTCATGGTTGTCACATATATCCGAGTACATCCAATAACCAGGATTTGAAAGTTCATTACATTACATAGACATTTTACAAGATCTTTACACAACATGGACATTTTGTTTACTATACATCCATAGGTAATAATCCGTTATAGAAAGATAGAGGGGGCAGAAGTGTTGAATTTTATAATTTTTTGAGAGTTCGAAAATAGCCTCAGCGTACTCGGAAGTCGGAACTTTCCTCGTATAGAAAAAAAGCTTATGTTTCTATCTTTTTTTTTTGAAAGTTAAACTTTATTCACAACGACCAATCACCAACTAGTGGGGGCAACATATACAACATCATTTACATCAAATCGAATTTACACCAATCCTAAGACAATGCACATTTTGTATCTATTCTTATGCCACAAAAAACTAATAATCTTCACGTCCTGAAAAATCTTGTCGATGCAAATTGTACCATTGGCGAACTTCTTGTCATTACGAGTTTTCCAAATGCACCAACATGTGATGAAAACAATTCCTTGCATTACCATCCCATTTGTTTACAACTTAGTGTGGACTCGGTCAGGGGCGCAGGCAGCTAGGGGCGGGGAGGGGCGCCCGACCCCCCGAAATTTTTTTTACGATGTAGGGGTATATATTTTTCGTGTATAAAATTTTTGATATATTCGGTTTCGACCCCCCATTTTAATTGTGAAATTTTTTTTATATACCAAGCAATAAAATTGATCCACTACATTTTACATAAGCCCATTCAAAATTACTTAGCCCAAACTAAAACCCATAATATTACTTACTTAGCCCATTAAATAATAAAGAAAAAAGAAACGGGACAAAATAAGAAAAAGAAAACACAATTACACAAACCTCCCGCTCCCTCATCTGACTCTCTCCTCCTCCCCCCTTCTGTCCCCTGCCGACCACGACCACCTCCACCTGCAGTCCCGCCGCCGTCCGACCTCCGGCAGTGGCGCCGCCGCCGACCAGCCTCCCATTTCAGGTATGTGTGTCTTTTATTTAGGGTTTTAATAGAAATTAGGGATTTAGTTTTTAGTAGAAATTAGGGATTTAGTAAAATTAGGGATTTAAGTAGAAATTGTAAATTGTTAATTGTTAATTGAGAATTTGAGATAGTGTTTTTGTTAATTGTTATCATATTGGGTAAGCTTGTAAATTGTAATTGAAATTGGGGTTGATTACTTGATTTATTAACTTGATTTGTTAATTACTTGATTTGTTAATTACTAATAAAAGAGATATGCTTTTTTCATTGAAAGGAATATATGAATACTGTAGCAAGAATTTGAGGCAGTTGGCTTTCTACACCGGACCTACAGGTTTGTCGACGATTATTTGTTTTAGATCTAGTTTGATACTTTGACATTGTTGTAGACTTGTAATTATAGTTGTGCAAGTGCAATGTAAGAAGTTGATGAATGTTAGAAGTTGTTATGATTGCCAATAGACATCATTATGCTTTGATATTTACTTAGATTGTATGACTGAAAATACAGTTGGAGGACTTCTGAATGCTACTTTTGGGAATGCAACCGAGTTAATAATATCAATGTATGCAATGAAACATGGTATGCTACGTGTTGTGCAACAATCATTACTTGGCTCAATTTTGTCAAACATGTTGCTTGTGCTTGGATGTGCGTTTTTGTGTGGAGGAATTGTTCATTCTAATAAAGAACAAGTGTTTAACAAGGTCAGGGTAATTATAAATTGTTGGAAGTTGCTTTGTGTTTGATTAAACTTTAAGACTTAGATTTAAATCGACTTTTTGGCAGTCGAATGCTGTAATGAGCTCGGGATTACTCTTGATGGCAGTCATGGGTCTGTTGTTTCCGGCTGTTCTCCAGTTCACACATACTGAACTCTAATTTCTTCAGTGAATCGAACCAGGTACCAACCGTTTGTCTCCTTTTTAATGTTTACTTGTCTTGGACAAATGTTTAGTTTTTTAGTGATTGAAACTTTTTTTTTTATAATAATAGTATTTAATTTTTGACCCGACCCGAATCGAATCACCGACCCGAACATATTACCCGAAAAATAGCGTTAGGAAAAAATTAGATCCCGACCCCCCACTCAAAAATTTCTAGCTTCGCCACTGCTTCAAGCTAACTACGTATAAGTTTTACACAATCCAAGTCAAATAAGAGAGGGGGAAGACTACACCATTGAGCAATTTACCCCAAACCTCCAAAGAAACCTCGCACGAGCAAAACAGATGATCTACAGTTTCTTCCTCCTTCTCACATAACCCGCATAACACAGAGTTAAACAAACAATTTATGGTCTTTAAAGCTGATAGCGTCGGTATACGGTTTAAGCCGACTCTCCAATGAATATATTACATTTTTAGGCAACCATTTAGACCCGTCGAAGATGAATCCATTGTTGCAATCCTTGTCGCTTATGAGATATTCCTTGACGCCTTTGACCGTGAACACCTTTTCTTTGCCCCCAATCCATTCCCATTGATCACTCCTCCATTAAACCGAACAGTATCCATTAAGGACAGTATACTATTTCTTTCAGAGCGCTCCATCATAGAGAGAGACAAATCTGGTCCTCCCCCACTGCTGACAAACACATTGAAGCCAAATCGAATTTCTCGCTGACAAAACATTTCTTCTTCTTTTCAGATTTGAACGTGAGGGGAAAGACCTCTTTTAGTGGCTCGTTACTCACCCAAGGGGAAAGACCTCTATCTACCATCCAGTAAATGAGGTCTTGTAAAGCGTGTAACAAACATATTTGACCTTTGTAAATTTACCCTTTAATATATGTGGGAAAAGATTGATAACTGGCAACTTGAATTGGCCCACAATTGGCTGCCTATTCAACTCTATGCATTATGTTGACATATACCTAAGTAAAGTTACTCATAATTGTTATTAGAGCATCTTCAACGGTAATTTTTTATAAAAAAAATTACCAAAAAAAAATATATAACAGAGCTTATGGCATCTCCATTGGAGATTGTTGAAAACTGTTTTTGAAGAAAAAAAAGTCTTTTAAAAGGTTGATGTTATTGGGTGTAATAGCTTTTTTGATCAATAGGTTGAGAAACCTCAACCTTTTGAGCAAAAGCTTTTTCTTATTTTAGTGTTAAAAAAAGCTTTAGAAAAACCTTATCATTGTAGTAAAAGCTTTTTTATACTTAAAGTTAATGGAATATTTATGTGGCAAAAAAAATAAGTCATAAAAGACTTAATGCCATTGTGGATGCTCTAAGGGTTATTTTAAAGAGAAAATCACCTCAATACCCAAATCTATATAAAACTATAGCAATTTACCCAACATTTTTTGAACTTTCACAAAATACCCATAAAAATCGCAATATTTTGTGAAAGTTCAAAAAATGTTGGGTAAATTGCTATAGTTTTATATAGATTTGGGTATTGAGGTGATTTTCTCTATTTTAAAAAGTTTTCCACTACAATGGAAAAAAGCTTTTAAAAGCTTAAAATTGAATAAAATACAATACTTTAATGTAGAAATAGTATGAAAACATGACCAATAGGTTGAAGAATATAAAGCTTTTCATTTCCTCTCTCATCTAAAATATTATATTATATCCAACTTTGAGTTATTAAAAACTTTTTACCATTGGAATATAAAGCTTTTTTAAAAATAACCTCTTACACATTCTTACACATCTTTATACAAAAAAGCTTTTAATAACTCACCATTGTGGATGCTTATAGGTCTATATGGAATTTTAATTCTCTCGATATACAAAATAATTGGTTAGTTACACTTAATTAGTTGGTTTAAAAAGCCCCGGAACGTGTTTTTGTTGGTTGTTAGTGTATTTTTGTTCTGTGATTATAGATCCAAATCTCTCAAACGAATATCATTCATTTTAAGATGTAATGAGATCGCCAGGTCATTGTTTTTGCCTCATCTAAATGGGTGTTAGGAATTCCCAGATGCTTTTAGAGCACCTATAATCGTTTTTGTAAGAGCTATCTTAACATTTTATTAAGACCAATGTTATAATTTGTTATGAACAACATTCAACTTGGACTATAAGTAGATCCATCATATTCTAATTAGGCTATTATGTGAACCCGTCAACTAAAAGAAATACTCCGTAATTAATACCATATGGTTTAACCTTAACCCCCAAAAATATCAGAGATGCACTAGAGTGACAAATTAATTACAAACATATTTTTACAAATTCATGTTCCATTAACGAGAGAAAAAACAATAAAAAAAAAAACAAAGTTTAATATGATTGGTCCACTTTATAAGCTATGACAATTCGTAAAACTTATTGATTAAAATTTCTCAAAAGTTACCATTATTGTAAATCGAATCCACTAGTTCGGCTAATCGAAAACCCAGGCTCACCAAAATGGGCCAATTTTAATTTAGAAAAAAAAAAAAAAACCCGCACAAGTTCCTAACCAAGAATTGAATCTCCATTTTATGGGTAAACCCAACTGTTAATCATTGACAGCCAAAATTATCAAAAATATTGGGTTATACTTGAGCCACTATTTTTGTAACAACCTAGAGACGTCACCCCAACGAGGCAACGACCTAACATACAAATATCATAAATCAAAGAGTTTTCGGTGGCGAGTGGCGACACCCGGCATATATGTTCATGTTCTCTAAGGAATCATTGAGTTCTTGTTTGGTTATCCTGCCATCACCATTCTTGTCAAACATTTGGAAAATGCGTGTGAGTTCGTGTTGGTCCATGCGAGCAGACGACGCCGAATGAACATTTGTCGGTTGTTGTTTTAGTACTACTAGTGTTTTCGACACGTTATCATGTTGGTTTTGGACTTGTTGAGTACTAGTAGTGTGGGAATTAGGGAGGTATTGTTTGAGTTTTTTGGGGAGTAGATATAGGAAGATAGAGTATATGAGATTGTAAAAGAGGAAAATTCTTGAACACATTGCAGCCATTATTATTAATTGTTATGGCGGCGACCGGGGTGGTGGTGGCGGTAGTGCGTGGTTATTAATATAAAAGTAATTGATATAAAAGAAGGTATTGCAGTTATTTTAAGGGTTAAGAGATTATTGTTGTAAATAATTCTATTAAGGGTATTATAGGTATATTAAGTGGAGATATTTAAATTAGTAAATAAAGAGAGAATAGTTTGTAGAGTTTCTTATATATATATATATGGTAACACTCCGGTAAGAACACTCTTAAAATAAGAATGGTGAGAACACTTAAAAACATCATTTTGATGCATTAAAAGTCCATAAAACTAACATAGTGCATAACTAATTATCATTATTTAAGTGTTTAACAACACATTTTTGTCAAAATCGAGAAAATCATGTTTTTTGTTTTGTGCATCAATCTTGGATGCATATTCATCAAAATGATGCATCCAACAAAAAACGTGATTTTTTCGATTTTGACGGATCAATGTGTTGTTAAACACTTAAATAATGATAATTAGTTATGCACTATGTTAGTTTTATGGACTTTTAATGCATCAAAATGTAGTTTTTAAGTGTTCTCACCGTGTTCTTATTTTAAGACTGTTCTTATTTGATTGTCCCCTATATATATATATATATATATATATATATATATATATATACGAGAGTAAGTACCCGCGCGTTGCGGCGGTGAGATGGTGGGGGTGATAGGTCATAAAGTGTGATAGGTCATAGAGTGTGATAGGTCATAAAGGTGATAGGTCATAGAGTGTGATAGCCAAATGCCTTAACCGTACGGGTTCCACCCTCGGATTTAAAAATTCGTCGAAAGTATATCGAATGACATCTCTAATGAAAAGCATGAAATTTTAAGAACACCCATATAATTTTTATAATTTCGATATACGGTTTTTGAAATAAAAATTTAATGAAAAAACATCAACCTCTTATCACCCGCAAACGAGTGGCCAGGTTGAAAATACTAATAGGGCATTAAAGAGAATTCTTGAGAAAACCGTAGGAGATAACCCAAAGTCTTGGTCTACCAAGCTTGATGATGCTCTATGGGCATTTAGGACCGCCTACAAGACACCGATTGGGACTACCCCATTCCGGTTGCTTTATGGCAAGACTTGTCATCTTCCTATTGAAATTGAGCATAAAGCCTTTTGGGCGCTCAAGAATTGCAATATGGACCTAGTTGAGGCCGGTGAGTTGAGATCGTTGCAATTAAATGAACTAGATGAACTTAGGTTGCATGCTTATGATAATTCTAGACTTTACAAGGAATGAACCAAAGTGTGGCATGACCGTAGGCTTAGAAAGAAGGATTTTAAAGCCGGAGACAAAGTTTTGTTGTTCCTTTCTAAGTATAGGTTTAAGCAACCCAAGTTGACATCTAGGTGGACCGGCCCTTATGTGATCAAACATGTTTTTCCGTCTGGTTATGTTGAATTGTTTAAATCGGATGGGACCACTTTTATTGTTAATGGTCATAGGTTGAAGACTTATCATGAAGAAGAGGAAAATGTGGGAGTCGTCTTTGACGAGCTTCCATTTTTCGAAATGAATCAATAAGCATGGCATGGAGTCTAGCTAAAGACTCATTAATAAATTAAGCGCTTCTCGGGAGGCAACCCGTGTGTTTTCATTTCATTTTTCTTTATTTTGTTTCTTATATTAAAAAACCCAAAAACATTTGAAAAATCGAAAATACCAAAAAGATTTTTGTTTTCTTAGTTAGGTTTTGTTATTTTTCAATTTTTATAGCTTTTAATTGAGATGTGCAGGCCCAGAAGTGTTTGAGATGCGTTACGGTAAGTTAAAACGAGCCAAGGTAAGTACAAAGTGTGAAAAAGGCAGAGGTGCGCCGCACCATGTAAGAGGTGCGCCGCACATGGGGTGTTACAAAATTTGGTGATTTCTCTGAGTGATCTGTGCGCCGCACCAAGTATGGGGGTGCGCCGCACCACCTGTATTTTGACCGAGTTGACTTTGTTGACTTCTGTTGACTTTTGAGGATTGGGTTGAGATTTTGTGTAGGGCCGAAAATATCACTATTCTATCCTTATACTCTGAATCTTTTTCCCCCTTTGTTTTGAACGACCCACACACACAAGCACTTCATGGAGTTTTTATTTTCTCTCAAATCAAAAACCTCCCAACCTAAATTAAATCTTTAATTTCTATATTTTCTTTGTTAATCTTCCAAGATGCCTAGAGGATTCTTCTCAAAGGTATGTTTCTTTCCCATTATCTATCAATGTTCATGTATGTAATTCGAATTTAAGTGGGTTTTCAAAATTGATGTGATTAAAGCAAAATTACTTAAATCTTATGAATGGGTTTTGTTTGTAATTGAGGATACTTAATTTGTACAAGTAATTTTTGCTAAAATTAAGAAATTCGGATTAGGGTTTTGAATTTAATTTAGGGGTTTCGATTGTAAAAGGTTTGGGAAGGTTAATTGATGTTTAAATTGGTCAAAATTAGTGTTGATCTGGATTAATTTTATGATTTTGGACCAAATTGTGGTTAGGGTTTGTGGATTTTGAGAGTTGACTTGGGTTGACCTCTGATGATGTTTTAAGTTTTATATATTGTTTGAATTTTCGAGGGAAGATTGATCATTGGTGAATTAAGAAATCTAAAATTATTGAAATTTTTTTCTGAAAATCAGTTGAGTGCGCCGCACCATTTGGGAGGTGCGTCGCATATCGGGGGGCAAAAGTTTTCTGAAAATCGATAAGGTGCGCCGCACCATGTAAGAGGTGCGCCGCACATGGGGTGTTACAAAATTTGGTGATTTCTCTGAGTGATCTGTGCGCCGCACCAAGTAAGAGGTGCGCCGCACATGGGGTGTTACAAAATTTGGTGATTTCTCTGAGTGATCTGTGCGCCGCACCATGTAAGAGGTGCGCCGCACATGGGGTGTTACAAAATTTGGTGATTTCTCTGAGTGATCTGTGCGCCGCACCATGTAAGAGGTGCGCCGCACATGGGGTGTTACAAAATTTGGTGATTTCTCTGAGTGATCTGTGCGCCACACCAAGTATGGGGGTGCGCCGCACCATTTGGGAGGTGCGTCGCATATCGGGGGCAAAAGTTTTCTGAAAATCAGTTGAGTGCGCCGCACCATTTGGAAGGTGCGTCGCATATCGGGGGGCAAAAGTTTTCTGAAAATCGATAAGGTGCGCCGCACCATTAGTGGTGCGCCGCATATCGGGGGGCAAAAGTTTTCTGAAAATCGATGAGTGCGCCGCACCATTTGGAGGTGCGTCGCATATCGGGGGGCAAAAGTTTTCTGAAAATCGAGTTGAGTGCGCCGCACCATTTGGGAGGTGCGTCGCATATCGGGGGGCAAAAGTTTTCTGAAAATCGATGGTGCGCCGCACCATTTGGAGGTGCGTCGCATATCGGGGGGCAAAAGTTTTCTGAAAATCGATGAGTGCGCCGCACCATTTGGAGGTGCGTCGCATATCGGGGGGCAAAAGTTTTCTGAAAATCGATGAGTGCGCCGCACCATTTGGGAGGTGCGTCGCATATCGGGGGGCAAAAGTTTTCTGAAAATCAGTTGAGTGCGCCGCACCATTTGGAAGGTGCGTCGCATATCGGGGGGCAAAAGTTTTCTGAAAATCGATAAGGTGCGCCGCACCATTAGAGGTGCGCCGCATATCGGGGGGCAAAAGTTTTCTGAAAATCGATTGAGTGCGCCGCACCATTTGGGAGGTGCGTCGCATATCGGGGGGCAAAAGTTTTCTGAAAATCGAGTTGAGTGCGCCGCACCATTTGGAAGGTGCGTCGCATATCGGGGGGCAAAAGTTTTCTGAAAATCGATAAGGTGCGCCGCACCATTAGTGGTGCGCCGCATATCGGGGGGCAAAAGTTTTCTGAAAATCGATGAGTGCGCCGCACCATTTGGAGGTGCGTCGCATATCGGGGGGCAAAAGTTTTCTGAAAATCGAGTTGAGTGCGCCGCACCATTTGGGAGGTGCGTCGCATATCGGGGGGCAAAAGTTTTCTGAAAATCGATGGTGCGCCGCACCATTTGGAGGTGCGTCGCATATCGGGGGGCAAAAGTTTTCTGAAAATCGATGAGTGCGCCGCACCATTTGGAGGTGCGTCGCATATCGGGGGGCAAAAGTTTTCTGAAAATCGATGAGTGCGCCGCACCATTTGGGAGGTGCGTCGCATATCGGGGGGCAAAAGTTTTCTGAAAATCAGTTGAGTGCGCCGCACCATTTGGAAGGTGCGTCGCATATCGGGGGGCAAAAGTTTTCTGAAAATCGATAAGGTGCGCCGCACCATGTTAGTGGTGCGCCGCATATCGGGGGGCAAAAGTTTTCTGAAAATCGATTGAGTGCGCCGCACCATTTGGGAGGTGCGTCGCATATCGGGGGGCAAAAGTTTTCTGAAAATCAGTTGAGTGCGCCGCACCATTTGGAAGGTGCGTCGCATATCGGGGGGCAAAAGTTTTCTGAAAATCGATAAGGTGCGCCGCACCATTAGTGGTGCGCCGCATATCGGGGGGCAAAAGTTTTCTGAAAATCGATGAGTGCGCCGCACCATTTGGAGGTGCGTCGCATATCGGGGGGCAAAAGTTTTCTGAAAATCGAGTTGAGTGCGCCGCACCATTTGGGAGGTGCGTCGCATATCGGGGGGCAAAAGTTTTCTGAAAATCGATGGTGCGCCGCACCATTTGGAGGTGCGTCGCATATCGGGGGGCAAAAGTTTTCTGAAAATCGATGAGTGCGCCGCACCATTTGGAGGTGCGTCGCATATCGGGGGGCAAAAGTTTTCTGAAAATCGATGAGTGCGCCGCACCATTTGGGAGGTGCGTCGCATATCGGGGGGCAAAAGTTTTCTGAAAATCAGTTGAGTGCGCCGCACCATTTGGAAGGTGCGTCGCATATCGGGGGGCAAAAGTTTTCTGAAAATCGATAAGGTGCGCCGCACCATGTTAGTGGTGCGCCGCATATCGGGGGGCAAAAGTTTTCTGAAAATCGATTGAGTGCGCCGCACCATTTGGGAGGTGCGTCGCATATCGGGGGGCAAAAGTTTTCTGAAAATCGAGTTGAGTGCGCCGCACCATTTGGAAGGTGCGTCGCATATCGGGGGGCAAAAGTTTTCTGAAAATCGATAAGGTGCGCCGCACCATTAGTGGTGCGCCGCATATCGGGGGGCAAAAGTTTTCTGAAAATCGATAGGGAGCTCCGTACACTTATGCTTGTGCACCATATGTTCTAGCTAAGTATCTTGTTTCCCATAAGGATCGTGAGATAGTTTGTGGAAATTTCATTGCTCATGTTTATGCTATGTTGGGATTTGATACAGCAAGGAATACTAGGGCTATGGTTAGGATACCTTGTGCTCGTTTTGGTTTGGTTGATTTAGCGGGGTTTGGTTTGATTTATGAGGTGGATGGTAAGGATGTTTTTGTTGGTGATTTGCCTGAAGATCAGAGGCCTGTTGGGAAAAGGCGTAGGGAGGATGGTTCTAGTGCACCTAAGTTTGCGGGAGGTTCTTCTTCATCATCTGCTTTTGATTTCTCTTCTTTGCAGGGATCGATTTTTGGCTTGGAGAGTACTACTGACATGCTGCTTGATAATGCCCGGACGGCCAATAGTATGCTTAATCGTGTTTTGGATCAGCAGGAGCATTTTCGTCCGATGTGGCAGAGGCAGTATGAGCAGCAATATGAGCAGCAGTACAGAGATGTGGATGAGGATGAGCGCCCTGATCTTCCTACTTATACTCCTCCAGAGATAGTACCTCCTAGTCAGGGTACTTTTGATTACCTTTTTCCTCAGCAGGGGTATCAGCAGGAGGAGTATACTTACCAGCCTCCCCAGTTTGATCCTTCCACCCAGGCTACAGGTTTTGGTACTTATACCGGTGCACCTCGATATGGAGGTGATTTCTTTAGTTACCATACGCCACAGGGAGACGAGGCTGGAGGACGATCCACGATGGGTACTCCTAACATTGTTCCTAGTGGAGATTGGTTTGCAGAGGCCCGTAATCCTGATGGAGCAGATAGTGTTCCTTCCTGTTTTCCTCCTCCATGATATCTTGATGTTGATGATGGTGAGTTTGTTGATGGCGGTGCCGGTTACCTTGGGCATTGAGTCATCAAAGGTAGCGATTCGTGTGCATATGCTGGCAGTAAGTTCAGCGCCCATTCATTTTGAGACGATTCTACCGAGCATAAGAACATTACCAAACATCCGGCAAGTTCTCATGATCTTTTCTTCTTTTGTTTTTGCTTTTACCTATTTCCCATAGATTGTCTTTAGTTCATTGTACATTGAGGGCATTGTACAACTTAAGTATGGGGGGGAGGTAAATAGGCAAAAGCCGGATGAATTTTGAGACATTTTTGAACTTTTGCTTGCTTGTCCATATAGTTGAATTACTTTTGTCACTTAAGATTTAATCATACTAGTAATTGAACTATAAATTCCTTTGGTTAACACTTTCTAAATTCGTGAAATGTGTTTTGAGTGATCGATTAGGCAAATCCTTTCTGGATTGATTACATGACTAGCACACTTCTATCCCAAAACACCAAATATGTAAGGATCTTGATTCATTTATAGATTGGCTAGGTGTTACGGTTTTGGTTTGGTTAGTCTTGTAAATTTGTCCCTCTCGTAGGCTTTTGGATTTATCCGGAAGTAAGGGTCTCTTTTAGAGCTCTGAGCTATGATGTGCAAGTTTGAGGTTAATTCATTCCATTTCCGTTTATTATTTCTTTGATATGAGTGTGCCGGTGATTGCGTTGATTCTAGAACTTGGCCTAGTTGATCGTTCCGTGGTTGCTAGATGATAAAGAGGTAAATTAGGATTTAAACCGTGTTTTCTTTGTTTATTCACCCTTTGTTATGTCATTATTGTTAAACCATGTTTGTGTGCATGTGTTTTTGTAGCTAATCACATCGGTTAGTGAATTTCCTTTGTTTAAACCCGTGTTGCACTCATTTTTAGTGCAAGAAACTTTTAGATAACCTGTTGCGCCTCACCTTTTCGTTTGTATTAAATTCACTTAAATATTTAACCTTTCCTCACCATACCGATAGTCGAAATCCTTGGTTGATCATTAGTTGCCTATGCTAGTTGGATGGTTTGGGGTTGTCTTGGTTGTGTCGGGTTGGTATATTTCCGTTTATTGGGGGTAGATTGATGTCGTCATGATTATGGATGAAGCCTAGATTATTCTAATTAGTAAGAGTTTTGATTTGTCAACATGTTTCAAAGTTATAAAAAGGGGATACCAATTAGGCAGGGTAAAAGTAGTTCATTAAAAAAAAAAAAAGAATGAAAAGATTGAAAATCAGAAAAAGAAAAAAAAAGAAAAAAAAACGAACTTGGACTGTCAGTTGGTATTTCCCTCATTTTTGTCAAATCAAGTTAAGTTGGTAGTTAGTTTAAAACCAACAAAAGGATTCTTGAATTGTTCATATTTTCGTTTGAAGTTGGCAATGTTCGTTTAAGCCAACATTGGTAAGACATGGTGGTTAGAAGTCGTTTGAAGGTAGTACACCACAATGGTGTCGGTTTTTATCGGTCTATTGGGGGAGTAGTGTCGGGAGAACGTCTTTTGGGCTTTGGATAGATGGCAACTAGTGATATGGGTTGTGTTGGACTAGACTATTTGTAAAACTTTGTTAATTGTTTGTGTTATCTCTTTTTAACACCGATTATACCCCAAATTTCCATACACAATTGTTAATGACCCTTGTAAGCCTTCAGAAATGTACATTACAACCGTTTAATTACCTCTTTTGATAGACGTTTATGGTGCTTGCGCCGTGACGATGAAGGAACGATTCTAGTACAAGCCTATGGTTAAAATATATGCATCACGACTAGGCTTCGAGTGATTGATATAATATTTCAACCCAATAGTTTGTTAGTTGGAGAAAGTTAGTTGAGATGTTCTTCTTTCATTTGATTAAAGTGCTTAGTCGTGTTTTCGAGGCTTGTAGATCATTCGAATATTGTCAAACATTTCAATTTTCATTTAAGATTAAAACTGCTTAACCACTCTTCCTTGTTTTCCAACTTTCGTGGTTTAGCTTCTTTTTGATTATTGTCATGTTTCTGCAATTGAGAACCAAGGGAAAGTTTGTTTTGAAATCTGAATTTGCTTGAGGACAAGCAAAGCTTAAGTATGGGGGAATTTGATATGTCCATTTATATATACATTCCCATATCGTTTCTAAGTCATTTTAAGCTTAATTGTATGCAAATTACATGTATATTCGATGCTTTGATGGTATTGTTAGTGATTGCAGGCTTAGAACAGGTAAAATGGTGAGAAATGGCTTTTGGATGGCTAAAAGATGCATTTGGATGGTTTGTGTACGTGTACGAGAAGAAACGAGTTGAAAATTACAAGTTTTGGTGAAAAAATGAAGGAGTGCGTCGCACCAATACCTTGGTGCGTCGCATAAGTTGATCAGAAAAATTGGAAAATTGAGAAAGAGGCGAGGTGCGACGCACCAATCCTCTGGTGCGCCGCATATCGGGCATGGAAGAAATTTGGAAACAAGGCAGGTGCGCCGCACCTGGCAATTGGTGCGCCGCACCTGTAGGTCGGTTCAGCAAGGGCTTTTTAGTAACACTATAAATACAAGACAAAAACCCTCCCATTAGAGACTTTTTTCTTTCAGCCGATTTTAGGGTTTCTTGAGGCATTATTCAGCAGCTTTTACCTTCTCCAAGATCTAAGGGTTGCTCAAGAGTTTCAAGGCATTCAATCATCGATTTCTTTAGCTTTTCATTGTCTTTCACACTTTGGTACAAGATGTTTATTCTTTCTTTTGCTATTTGTGATTTATTTATGATTATGTCAGGCTAAACACTCATCATCTACTGAGATGAAATGACACAATGAATATTGGTTGCATATTATTTTGAATTCAAGTTGATTATTAAACGTTTCATCAAGATCTTAATGTATTGAATTCTTATTATTTATTCTATTGTTTGTTGATAATGTATAAATGGTTTTAATGGTAGTTAATTCCAGGAGTGCATTGTTCTAGTTGATTTGGTAGAATCAATAGGTGTTAATTCGTGGTAGCGAGTTGATAAACAACAATAGGTAAGAGAATTCAATGTGTTTACGGTTTGGTAGAATCGATAGGTGAAATTGTTTAATCATAACAAAACAAATTAATCGGATAGGGAGATCTTAATAGGGAAGGTGGTAGCCGGATCTTTAGGATTGAATTAATTGGTTAATGAGTTCGGGTAGGGTAATGAGCTAGGAGGCCTACTAGTGAGTTCCTTGTCTTAACTTAGTTATCGGAATCAACATATTTGAATTGGCTTTAACCTTAATGCAACCAAAATGAAATGTGTCATGGAGTCGAGGTAGATGATCTTTTAAATTCTTGTTTTAAACAACAAAATTCTCTTGCGATTAATCCTACGGGATTACTAACAATTTTAACTAACTTTTGCAACGTGGCAATTCGGCCATAAAACCCCCCTATTTTTGTATCATTGTATTTAACAATTGCTTATAAAAGTCCTTGTGTTCGACCTCGTACTTACCAAGTAACTATATTGCATACGAACGGGTACACTGCCCGCAAGTGTGTAGTAGACAGTAGCTAGGTAGTTCGTGTTATAAATTTAAGACTCGAAATTACACATCAGATCCTCTTAAGGGGGAGGTATTTGTAACATCCCAAACTTTTATTAATGTTTGACTAGAATCGTTAAGTCAATATTATATGTCCGTTAAGTCTATTACTAGATTTAATGCCTTTATGTGATTTATATGTTATATATGTGAGACTTGAAAGTCTTAATGCATGATATGAAAATATGTTTATGAAGTAATTATATGCCTATTAGGAGTGATTAATGAAGTATTTAGGTAGTATATGGTCCTTAGAGGAGTTTTTGACTAGTAATGAGCTATATGGAAGTCTAGGGACCAAATTTTACATATGGTGAAACTAAAAAACGGGTTTAGAGGCTTGTGGAGTGTCATTAGAGTGTCATTAGCAGATTTAGTTTCCTCCTCTCAAGCCCTAACCACCATCTTTAATCCCCTAATCAATTCTTGAGCAAAGATCATCAAACGTGCGATCCGAAGTGTATAATCTAGTCTTTCTCATTCCTATTGTGAATTGCAGGTATAGAAGGTATATTGTTACTGATTTATGGTCCTTTTGATTATATGAGTCATTAGGTTAAATTATGGAATTATGGGAGAATCGTTTAATAATGATTAAAGGTGGTTTTGATGGATTAAAGTCATGTAGGATGTAATTAATGGTTGAAATGCTTTGCAATGGTAATATGAAGGATTTTGATGTATTAAACTGTAATTGATTTGAGTCGTTTGGATCTGGGTTGGGGTTAATCGATCGAAGTTGTGCAGAATCGGGGAGTTGTGCAGAAGCTAGTTGCGGCGCAACTAGAATTACAGAAGGATAAGTTGCGGCGCAACATTGGTGTTGCGGCGCAACATGTAGGTTGCGGCGCAACTGTAATACAGAAAGATAAGTTGCGGCGCAACGTGGTATGTTGCGGCGCAACAATGTCAGTTTTAATGAAGTTAACTTTTGAACCGTAACGTCGTTTGACACGTAGATTAGACCTGAAACTAAAGTGTGTGGGGTCTAGTTTATGACCTTAATAACGTGAGAATGTAGTTGTCTAATGCTTGTTCACTAATTATAGGTAGACGAGCATAGTTACTTGCATTGTAACTAGTTGATTGATATTTGTGGACTTCACGGAGGTAAGATACACTACTTTGACACGCTGAGGGATTCAACAAAAGATGGTTTTCAGAATATAACTTCTCTACTTACATCTTGTGTACTTAATGGTATTCGGGTTATATGGGAGGTTATATGGGATATGTATTCGACTTATGAGACCTGAAATGCATTCCCCTTTATATGAAATGCTATGTTATGATATGCAATGATATGTTATGCTATGTTATGATATGCAATGAAATGAAATGTGATGCAAGTAGTTGATGATTATAATGTGCATGTATATGTGGCTTGGTCATCTAGTTCACTAGACATTATAGGTTGCCATGTCACGTGCACGTTTAAGGGCCCAAACGTAAAAGATGTTATATGTGATGTTTAGGTGACATTGTTACCTAACTATATGTGATGAAATCGAGCTCGTATATATGATGAAGTGTTAAGCTTAACCCGTATTCACCTTAGCCGGGTGGGTGCGCATATGTTGTTGCTTGGGTGGCTCCTTGCAACGTAATTACGTGGTTTGAGTATCTCCGGGTGGAGTGATTACCCACCAATGTCTTGAACATACGGACTACTCCGGGATTGGCTTGCCATTCCTTAACGACACTTGATGGACCGCCTTATGGCTCATCCATCTAGTCGGGTGTGAGGTTCCCGTTAGGTCGTATGACCGCCTACACACAAACTTACACCTATATGATATGCGTGACGTAAGTCACACCTTATATGACGATATGTGATGATATGAAATGACGAAACGATGGATAGGCACATTTAGGATGATTAATCCTAATATGATATGATGTTGATGATATGATATGATGTTGATGATATGTAATATGTGCCTTTAATATGAAAAGCTGCTTTACCAAGTTTTAATGGGACAAATGATTTATTAACTTAGTGTTATCTTACTTAGCTAACACTTGTTTCTTGAAATATGTTGTCCCCTCAGGTTTAGCAAGCTAGATGAAGTTTGATGGTGAATAAAGAGCGAGATGGGTAGATTATATGAAGATGCTTTAGTCACCCATAGATGCTGCTCATTTTAGACATTTGTTCCTTTATGACATTTATGTTTTGATATGACTTGTATACGGTTGTTTTGTGTTGGGCAACCGTAGGATTTCCATTTATTCTATTTCTATGATGTGATGAGTAACACCACCTTTTTATGAACAAATCAAACTAGATTTTATGGTTTGAACTTTTGAAATGTTTTTCCGCATTCTTTAACACCGTTAGGTGAAAAGTTTTTGGAAATCCGTATTTTTAAATGTTGGGTGTTACATTACCTAATATAATTGTAATAGGAGACGATGATTTAGAAGAAGAAAAAGTGGTAGCAAACCCATCACAATCCACCGTCCCAACCACAAGCCACAATACACTCTTCGCGTTCCTCCGGCGATACCTTCTTCTCCGGCTATACCTCGTCACCGGAAAAACCAGTAGATGGTTGTGGTGGTAGCGATTTACAGATATGTGTTTGCAGCTGTCTTAGATATGTGATGGTGGTGTTTTTTTAGTAAATTACTATGGTGAGAAACTTGTATAACCATGGCTGCGTATAAGTGACTATGTGTACAGATGTGGTGGTAAGTGGTATATACACTTACACTATATATATATAATGCTCGTATAAAAAGACAAGTAATATTGGGTTTCTGAACAATGGGATGTTTTTGGTCACCTGGTCAACGAGTCTACAGTCAAAGAAATTCCACGGTCAAACAAAAAAACACACAAAACTGGTCAAACAAAATCGGATGGTGGTTTTGGTGACCGAAATATGTCGAATTTACACACAGTTGTCTTATATTAGAGGGAGATTTTGGTTTGTACCTATAATAGAAAAAATTGTCAAGTATGGTACCTTTAAAACTAATTAGCCATATTAGACAATGGGCTATTTGATTGGAAAGTCCTCCAACTTGTCCAAATATCTTTTTTGGGGTCCGAACAAAAAACTTCTCTATTGTGGGAACAAAACCGGCAAAAACCTATAAAGGGTCCGCGAATAGGTATCATTTTTTATTTTTAATTTCATTTTGTTATTTTTTATTAGCCAAATTAATGATCTAGATTTTCCACCTCATTTTTTTCCATGTATGTAACCATCCGAAGTCCTTAAACATCTTCTCTGTTACCTCCAAATAAAAATAAGAGATTAATGCACACCCAAATCTACTTATCTATCTACATTTTTCTTAACTAAACCAAAAACCCAGTTGTGGTCGAATTAAACAAGCACACACAATTAAGTATCAATTATGTCTCTCTATTTCATTGTCACCCTCAATTCTTTATACATTAATTTCCATAATAATCAATCGACATCTATACACAAATTACTGTGTCTAAGTTATATATCTATATAATCGATCAGAATCTATATATGCATTTCCATTACAGTTTCAGTTTCTGATTTAGTTTTTCAGTTTAACGACCTTCGTACTGATAACGTCACCGGTGGTTGAGCATTCCGATGACCGGCGGCCGGAAAACTAATGTAATCCGGTGTAGAAGCCAGGACCGGTATTTATTGATCGTGTATTATCCGCATTAGGTGAAACGAAAGAAGAACGTGAAACAAGGATATACAGTTTGTTTAATTTCTTTGACACAACAAAGGCAAGTTATTTGGATTCTGTACAGATTGAATCACGGATGATAAGGAGCTTGAATTGTATCATATTGCTATTGATGTTGAAAAAAAGAAAAGATGTATGTTGCCTGAAGAACTTTATTTTCACTACTTTTTTGTCGCATTTTTTTTGTTTATATAATTTAATATTTGAAGATTTGTGGTGTGAAACTTGATAATATTGAATGATAGTATTGATAAGATTGTGTGCTTAGTTTAGTTTATGAAGTGTAAGTATGTGATTAGATGGGTTTTATTGAGGCCAAAATCGGAAAAGGTGGTCCGGCGGTAGGGGTAGCCGAAATCAGAAAATGGAGGGAAGGAGGGAGAGTGAGGGACAAGATGTGTCTGCAAGTTTAAATAAATAAATGATAAATCAACCTAATTCGTATGCCTAATAATCAACCTAATTATAGGATGATGACATGTGGAAAAATCAGGGGGCAAGATTAGGAAAGAGAATTAGTGGAAATCAACCTAATTATAGGATGATGACATGTGGAAAAATCAGGGGGCAAGATTAGGAAAGAGAATTAGTGGAAGCCACATGTCAGATTCTTAAGGTTTTAGGTTGATTTTTAGGCATATGAGTTAGGTTGATTAATCATTTTCCTTAAATTATATTAGGAAAATTTACATATATATCTACTTAAGAGACATAATTACATATTTATCTAAAGTACAAGTTTTTAATGCATAAATACAATGCTTTTAAAACATGTTTTAGATAGATATGTAATTATGTCTTAAAAATGGGATATATATGTAAATCTCCCAAAAAAAAAGTGGAAATCGAGTGGTTAAGTGGGTCCAGGTGTACACATGGGGCCAAGTAAGCAATGACCAGTTCCACATCATCTCATTGCCGGTACAGACCCTTTATAGGTGTTTTGCCGGTTTTGTTCCACAATAGAGATTTTTTGTTTGGACCCCAGAAAAGATATTTGAGTGGACTTTCAATAAATAGCCTATATATATTCTAAAGTTGGATCATAGAAGCTTTGTAAGTGCTTAATTTGAATCCTATTCAATGTTTTTATTAAGGGATTGTTAATTTGAGATTATTTAGATTAGTTTGAGTTAATTACTTTTGTTTTCTTATAATGCATTTTATACGAGTTCTTTTTTTTTTTTTTTTTTTCTTATAATGCATTTAACATATACGTTCTTGGATTTTAATTGCTTTTTAAAATCTATCTATATATATATAAAGTAGAAGCAAAGTTGCTTCTTTGGCATTTCAATAATGAGGATAGTAAATGGGGTTAATTAGGATGGTTAATTAGCATTTATGTTAATATTCATTTATTTTGACAGTTAATTGGATGGGTATATTTCTTTGTAACCGGTTCATATTTGGGATAATGATGTGCATGAAGTTTTGCAATTATTATTTGATGGTGTGTTTTTAATACTGCTGTTGATACATCCATATGTATATATGTATGGTTGCTGGTCCTTTGAGCTTCTAAATTGAAAGTACTGCATTAATTCAGGTTTGTTACACCCGTATGCATTCTTTACTAAAGAAGAATGATAAAAACTTAAAAGAATGATGATGTAAACATTAAAGTGGGAAGTCTTATAGTCTTCTATAGGTTTGGCAGCATAAAGATTTCCCCTCCTTTTCTAAATCTATATCATATACCCACTCAAAATTTCTATATATTCAACCTCTTATTATACTGATCATGATTTTCATTATTTTCCCAAAATTTGTTATTAAATATAAATTTGTATTGTATTATTAATTAGTTTTAGATTTAATAATAGCAATAATTTTGCAGGTAACTAATTTTTTGGTTGGATTCGATCAACAAGTATCTAACTGCATCTGCAAATTTATTCACTCTATGGGGTTAGTGTTTCTCTATTTGTTACTCTCTTCTTTCATTACATTATATCATTTCTCTTATTTATTTGTATATAGATAGATGGATGCATATATTGAATGTATAAATGGAATCAACATATAGAACATTAATGAATGCAGGAAAGGAAGCATCTGTTTCGAATTCGGAAGTTCTTAAAAGAGATTTACAAATAGCACTTGGTACTACCAAATGGCAGGTTCATATCATACGGCCCCGCAATTATGTTTTCATTCGTAATTTGTTATGTATAATTAGTAATATATGTATTCCTGTTAGATTAACTATATTTACTGATCTAATATCTATTTTTCAATCATCTCTTTTTTCCTTTTACGATGTTTATAAAGTTAAAGTTTTTATTTTAGTGTTTTGTTTATATGTATGATTGTATGAATACACAGATGAGTTTACCAATTAAGTTTTGTTTCTATGATTTTTTTTTAATTTATAAAACTGGCAGGAAAATTGGGCTTCCTGTGAATGGTGGGACTGAATCCGATGGAGTGGGCTGGAGTTGGTAACTCCTTGCCTCCAAATAATTCAGGTGCGCCCGCTTGCAACCCTTAGTCATCTCTTGGAATGGGGCCATGAGATAAAATACGAGGTCTCTTTCATTTACATGTCATGCATATATGTGGTCTGTTGTCCAGTTAACGTTTTAAATTTATTGATGCCGTGGGTACCAAGAGGTATGTTCAAGGGCATCTGAGTTTTCAGCGTATGTTATTGAAGTACGGCCTTTCCGTAACCACTTCTGTTATGCAGGTATGACGCCCACTCCGGCGGTGAACGTGAAATTCAGAGAACCATGTTGGAACTACTGAACCAATTGGATGGTTTTGATTCAAGAGGCGATGTTAAAGTTATCCTAGCTACAAACAAGATTGAAAGTCTTGACCCGGCCTTGCTTCGACCTGGCCGTATTGATAGGAAGATAGAGTTTCCCCTCCCTGACATCAAAACCAAGAGACGCATTTTCCAGGTATTGGGTCCACTACAATCTCAATAACATTCCTGGAGGTTGCAAGATGATGGGGATTGGGTAACAGGAAAAACGGTTTAGTTTAAGGCTTTAAGTTTTTATTATTCTTTGAGCTAACTTTTTGTAGTGAGTTCCATGAGCTAATGGATCCCACAGTCATATAAAACATAGAAATTTAGTATGTTTTAAGGCTTTGGATACATTTTGGATGATTTTCAACCTGTTAACAATCTTTTGAGATGTTTCTTTTTAAGATTAATTATATACTTTACCTGTCTGATCCATTTGATAATGCATAATCAACTTAACACACTTTCAGGTAATGTGTAGACCTCGCTGCCTCTACAACTCACCTCACCCATGATAAATTCTGACGTCCCATACCAACTGAGTGTTTTTTTTTTTTTTTTTTGTATAACCTCCCTGATAAAATTGCATAGTTCCAGACGAGGGTCTTGGAAAACAAAATTGAGTCAGAAGGGTGCCTATAACTAAATTGCACTCAGGAGTCGGAAGGGTACCTATAATTAAATTGGTACTGATGACATGCATGTAGAAGGGTGAACCAGCTGGGGGAACTTAGGAAATTGTTACACTGGTTTGGTGACGATAAAGGGTTGATAGCAAAATGATAGGCTGGGATCAGATGGTAAAAACAAAAGAAACAGAGAGCCTTGGGCCTATATGCAAGTGAGTAGAGGCTTGATGAAGTACTTAAAATGGAATTTGACTGTATAAAGCACAAAGTTATCTTAGGTTATGCATAAAGACCTTAGGCACACATTAGAGGTGGCGAAATGGGTGGGTCAGCTTGGATAAGCAGTCAAAAGTAATTTGGGACGGGTCAAAACATGTAAGTTGAATTGATACAGATTTATGTAGAACTTTGGAGCACTGGGTTAGTTGAATAATATATACCTAAGCATGTGTTAGTAAAATAATATAGATATTTATTTATTACAGATGGCAACACAGGGTGGACAACGTAATAGGTCATAGCAGGAAGTCTTTAATTCGGGTCAAGAGGGTTGAGTTGCGCTTTACCAAAAAAGAAAAGGGTTGAATCAGGTGAATTGTTACTCAAAAGCAAACATATAAACCGCTTTTCAAAAAGAATGTTGTTAGAAATTTTGTTTATTGATATTTATTGTGATAATCTATACTGTCTGCTATAATAGCTTTATATTGTGTTTCATGTAGATATATTTGTCTCTTCCCTTATTACATGTTCAGCAAACAGCCATTTCTTATCTATATTTGTTGATTTGTATACTATAACAATCAATTAGGTAGTTGTTTGTAAAACCTGATATTAAACATTTTTATTAGTATATTGATGTGCGAATCTATTTAGAACCCACTAACCCTTTATATAAGTAATATTATAGTTGTGTTGAATCCTACATGGCTGACTCTGATTAGTTGGCGATGGTCCGAACAGTTATCTGGTAATTTTTCAGTCATTTCAATTTCGACTTGGTCTAGAGTTTTCAAACTATTGTTTATTTTTTTTAAACGTTAAACTTTTATAGATCTGGCTTGGGGCACCAGCTCAAACTTCACTAGCCAGAACTTTCATGAACAAGGTTAAGATTCACGACCTTGAGAAGGTGTTCGAACCATTATTCTACAGCTGGAGATTGAAGAGGAAATCAAGGAATCATCCAGCGACTTCACAAATCGCATGGTGAGACACATAAATGTATTTTAAATAGAGGTGGAATAATTGGTGGGTCAGATATAGATGATTATGAACAAGAGGTAAACACACCATCTCTTAGTTGTCAATTTCAAAAAAATTGCCATTTTCCTTCATATTTAACAGTTTCACTCATCAATGGTTTTAATTTCAATTTGTAGCACCCCGATCGGGACTTTCATTTAGAATTCTCAGTCATGAAGATACATAATAACTGTGTAAGAGATATTTTAAATGATCAGGAGGTGAACTTCATTATATTTTATCATAAGATACATCGACTCTTATCTAATATCATTGATGTTGAATCAATTTTGACCGAAAAGAACAATTATTGATAACCTTAGAGAGGAAAGTGTCAGATACTGGGATCATGTGATTGAGTGAATTTCCCATATGTTAAGTTATTTGATTATGCAAGTTTTGATGGTCATAAGGGTAGGAAAGGTTTTGGTAGTCTATTTTCGGTTATTTGGGCGGTTTGGCCCTTTTTGTGTCAAATTGGTAGATGGTTAATTCAAAAGTGTTAGATAAATCTGCAAATCTGCAAATTTTGATGAAACGGGTCGGTTGACAACTTGGATAAAAAGCAAAATCTGACACGGGCAGTTTTTGAAGGGCTATAACTCTTGGAGTATACTGTTTTGGTAGAAACTGAAAATAGTAATAATGTGCTACATGTAGTGCAAGATCGAAAAATGTTCTATTTTAATTTACATCCTTTTTGTTACGATGATCATGGCAATCCAGGTGAAGAAGAAGTATTGTCATTACAATAATGTGGCAATGCAATTTTTTTTAACACTTATTAATGTTGAAATTTATGATATTACTTGGTAAGTTTATTATGTATCTTCTATAATTGTTTTTGTAGATGTATTGAGTAGTATTAAGCATAAGTTAATTGCTTACTATGCCCAAAAATTAGTGTTGCCCAAGAATTAAAGCCCACATGAAGTATTACCCATCCATCTCATCATCTTTCGTCAATCCTTTTTCACGCCTCCTCCTCTATATTAGTCATTCTTCCAGCCAGAAACCGTCACATTTGACAGCACATGCTTATCTAAAATGGTTCGTAAGCCTCGATATAAAACGGACAAGCCTCAACATAAGCACAAAACAAACGAAAAGCTCCATCCGTGCATCGCACGGGTCTTCATTCTAGTTAATTAAATATATTAATAATTTTTTTAATCTATTATTAGGGGTATTAATATTGATGATTAATGGATACAATTTAGTTTTAAGCTAACGTAGTGTGGACTATGGAGTTTAATTAGAGGGTACCCAGTGGGAGGGACTCATCCCCCAAAGACTAGTCCCTGTCAGCGCCACATCAGCAAAAAACACTCCAAGGACTAATCCCTCCAAAATGCACCCAATGCACTCATCCCTCAAGGACTAGTCTTGGACCCACTAATTTTTTTGTCTTCTTCTTTGTATATAGGATTAAAAAAAAAAAAAAAAAAAAAACCAAAGACTCGTCCCTGCAGGGCGGACGAGTGCGAGGGACGAGCGAGGGACGAGTCCCACCCAACGGTGTGGACTCGTCCCTGGAGGGCGGACGAGCCCTCGAACGAGGGCATTGGGCACCCTCTTAGTGTTTTGGATTTCGATTTTTTCTTGAAATTGATTTTTTATTTATGGGATAGTTTTTATACTTTTATATAAACGAGTTTTGTCACCCGGGCGTTGCCCCGGGAGACATAACATTTATTGTGTATGTTAATATGTAAAATTATAATGTGTTCTCAGAAAATGGTATAATATGTTACGAATGTAACGTGACAATACTAAGAACGGCAACAAAGTATAAAGCGATAAACGAAAATAAGAAGTTCTACGGATTAAAGACGTATGACAATGATATATTATAACGTTAACAAATACACTTCGATGACAATAGTATAATGTAGAATAAAGTATGTAGCGAAAAACAAAATTAAAAAAATTTACGAATTAAACACATGTAATAATAACAAAATAATATATGACAATGTTATATTGTAACATTAAAAACGATACTTTGAAAACAATAATATAATATGTTACAGATATAATGTTCATTGGTAGATGGTGGATGCTATAAAAAAAGAAGTAACACAAACCCATAACAAAAATTAAAAAGAAAATAATAATAATATTAAAAAAAAGTAAGGAAAAAAAAAAAGACATGTACCATATATATTATTGCAACACTTGATATAAAAAAAAAGTAAGACAAAGAAATAAAAAAGAAGACAAAGAGATAAAAAAAAGAAAAAAAAAAGAGAAAGAAGACAAAGAAAAATTATTTTAACAAACTTAACGTCCGTTAACGAAAGGGACCGTTGTTGCATATTTTTTTAACGACAGGGACCTTTGTTGCCAAACAAAAGTTAACGGCCATTAACGACATGGACCATTGTTGCATAGTTTTTAACGACAGGGACCTTTGTTGCTAAAAAAGCACCCGGCACGGAAATCTATGCACGGGATTTATATATATACTAGTATTTTACACCAGGGTACGTTTGATGAAGCAAACTTTTTTGTGGGTTGATTTTCAGGTTTTTCTTAAGTTTTGATTTAATAGTGTTGTCCGTTTATATTTTATATTTGTGTTTGTAAGTTGAAATTTAATAGCGTTGTCCACGTTCGTACATGTATATAGCTTTGACTAAGAAATAATTCAAGCCGTGCATCGCACGGGTCTTCATTCTAGTGATTGTGAATAACTTTGTTTGTTTAAATAAAATGGCAATATGAGCTAAATCAGTGCCGTCTCTGAGGATTTATGAACCTAGTCCGAGCAAAAAAAAGGGCTCCTTAGCTAAGTGTAACAAATTATATTAAATAAACTAACAATCAAATTAATCTGTGAGACGATTAATAATTTAATAATTAAATCTGAATTTTAAAATTAACAATCTAAGATTATGCTTAAATAAGTAAAATCTAAAATCTAATAAATCTAAAACATAAATAAAATTTCAATATTTTCAAATTAATACAAACTGCTATGCTATTTTTTTCTTAAATAATATATGAGAAAAGTGAATATGTGATTGTCATGTACCTAAACTTAGGTATAAAACACCTCACATACTAATTTTTTTAATATTTTTTGTATAATGAATAAATGATTGGGCTCTATGTTTTTATGAATTAAAAAATTAAGATGTGAGGGTTTTATACCTAAGCTTAGGTACATGACAACCACATATTCACATTCCTCCTAATATATACATGTATTGTTTACAATAAATGAGAAAAATGACTACTTACGTTGTCAAAAAAAAAACGGTAGACAATGAAGTGACAATGTCACGGCTTGACTGCCCAGTTCTGAGATAACGTACTGAATAACCTTTTTTCTATCCACAAAAGTATGTAAGTAGCTTTTGTATGCGGGTTAAATTATATGCTTTAATTTTAGATTATTGTTAGAATTTATAATGGACTTAGTTAATTACATATACGAATACATAACTTTTAATATATAACATTAAAAATAAAAAAAATCGGACCCCCTTAAAAATCGGGCCTCGGCCGGTCGGCCACTTCGGCCACCATCTAAGCCGGCCTTGGTTACATAGCCAAAGTCCGTTCATTTGATCCATATGAAAGTGAGACCTCATACATATACAATATAACAATTAGATAAATTATTTCATAAATGTCCATTTACGATCAATGCATTTTCTCAAAGACGTGAAACACATATGCTTATCTTTGCCGTGCATCGCACGGGCCTTCACTCTAGTAATTTTATAAAAAAATAATTAAATGATGAACACAGTATAATTGTTGTGTCACTTATATAGGAGATCAACACTTAATTAAGGCTGTGAAGCTAGTGTTTTTTGTATATATGGTGAAGATAGAAGAAAGTAAAGCAAGATTGCAAGTTTTTATAATAGGACTTAAGGGTGATTAAAAGTGTGGTGTGAGGTGAGGATCGGTAGTGATAAATTCCTTTATTTATAGGATTTAGTGAATCCAAATTGATAAGTAGAGATGGGGACAAAAAATATGGACCTTTTTTAAAAAATGAACCATGACTTGCGAATATGGAGTTTGTTTATTTGGTGGAGGTTTAAATTTATTTCGGTAAATAGTAGGCCTTTTCAAGTTTCAAACATTCTAACAACTTATCGAAACCACATTATAAAAAAAAATTTAATCTATTTTTTTTATAAAAAAAAATGAACTATCACTTTTAGCTATATATTTAAAAGTGGTTAGTTTTAATGCATACACGATAACCATCTATTATCTACATTATTGTCTATAATACTCTAACAAAATTCTCCATCTATAATAAAAATTGGACGAAAACTAAATATGCGAAATACCTATGTTATCTATCTTATTAGTGTTTACAATGATTTTTTACAGTGACGTTTAAAAATAAATAATTACATAATAAACAATTAAGGAAAAGTAGGCATAAAAGAATTCATTGTCGTGGAGGTGTGTGGGAGCGTGACGATTATTAAAATTTAGAGGTCATTAGCTGTTTGCTTGGTCAATCAATAAGACTATCTCCAATGGGAGTGTCTTTGGGTGCCCTTAGTTGTCCATGAATTTCCTTTGCCATTGAAGCTTGTCCAAAACTAAAGATTTTTTGATGTATGTCCTTACCTAAGGGCATGCCCTTAGGCTATCTCCAATACTTATTTTTTTGTTTGTATATAGATAAGGATATGTAAGGATGTTTGTATGGTTGAGTAAAACTAAAAGATTTTAAGGATGTAAGGATTTTAAGGATAAGAGTGGCAGCTCAAGGACGCCTAAGAACGTCCTTAGCATTGAGATAGCCTAAGCACTTTCATAATTGCGATTTGGTGATATATACCCAACATATATGGATGGATTAGGTTTGTATACGGAGTTTAATCACCTCTGCTTCACGGAAATGTAATGCAAATTGACTTTTATGCCCTTGACATTACTCTAACATAATAAAAAAAATTAAAAGTTCTCCCGTTTTTGTAAGGGAAACTGGGAAAGTATCAATTAAGTCAAGCAAATGGAAGTTGGTGATTCACCTTCTTCATCAATCCTGAGATACACATACACCTATCACCTTCATTCTCACAAGTCCTTGCTTTTTTCTTTTTTTTTTTAACCTTTTAAAAAATTATATCTATCATAACTTTCCTTTCTAAAACAACCCAGCCATGCATCTACATCTTTTGATCGATCACCAAACGGAAACCAGCCTCACATCTAAGCAGGTGGTCTTACATATTTCGGTAAAGTGTATCACTGTTACTGAAGAATGAAGGAGGTTCCCGTTTGTATAACACACTCAGAAACATCTAAATCTAATGTGTGATATAACATGAAAGATAAATAAATGAGAGCATATAAAATGGTTAAAAGTGGTTCTGTACTACTCATTAAAAGCTGCACAAGTAAGCGCATCCACGTCTGCAAAATAAATAAACAACACAAAAATGACTAACGTAACCCCTATCTTACTATAACTATCACCATGCGTCTTCTTTCCCCAACTGATACAAAACTTTTGCTTTGTTAACCGGCCATCATGAATCTACATACAATCTAAGTGAGGGTTTTGGGCGCGGGAGCTTCAATATCTTTTGGACTTCGTATTAAATGTTCCATTAGTTAGATTCTTCATCTAATCTTAAGTTGTGATATTTTTTTTTTTTGTCTAATGTTAAGAAAGGAAAAAACGGGGAAAAAAAGAAAGGAAAAAACGGGGGGAAAAAAAGAAAGAAAAAAAAGAGAAGGGGCTTGTGAGGAAGAAGGTGATACGAAGGAGAATCATCAACTCTCATTTGCTTGGATGGATTAATTAATACTTGAATTGCCTCCTTTTTTTTTTACCTTTACAAAAGAAAAATTATCAGCGACTATGGACGTTTAATTTGCTTTACTATGTTTAAAGTAATGTTAAGAGTACAAAAATCAATTTGCATAAAATTTCCGTTACGTACCGCCACCACCACCCGTCGCCGCCACCAACCGCCGCCAACACTGCCGCTCACCACCAACCCGCCACCGCCACCGCCGCATTACATCACCACCGTCGCCTGAAACTTCATAAATCTCGCCGAAAAACTTAGATCTACGACTGCTCCTCCGTTTCTTCGAATTGGAACTCGAAATTGTCACCAAAATACTCAGGAACAAAATCCGCACAAACCCTTGCCAAAATAAAACCGATTCAAGGTTCGCCGGAAAATTCGAAAACTCGCCGGAAAACTTAGATCTACGATTTCTCCTCCGTTTCTTCGAATTGGAACTCGAAATTGTCACCAAAATGCTCAGGAACAAAATCCGCACAAACCCTTGCCAAAATAAAACCGATTCAAGGTTCGCCGAAAAATTCGAAAACTCGCCGGAAAAGTGAAAAACGTGATTACTCTTTCACTTTTTCGAATTAAGACACGAAACCCCATGCAATCGAATCGACTCCTCCCCCGCCGTCATCGCCTGTGACGGTTCAAGGGAAGAAATCTGTGAGAGGAAATTGCGAATTATGAACCAGTGGTGGTTCAGGGTAATATGTCAGGTGGTTCGTTGATTATGAGAGAGAAAGAGAGATCTGTGAGAGAAAAAAGAGATATCTGTGATTTGTGAGAGAGGAAGAGAGATCTGTGAGAGAGAAAAAGAAGTTGTGATTTGTGAAAAAAAAAGCATCTTTCGTTTCTCTATGTTACAGGCTTTTTGGTTTTATTTTTTTTATTTATTTATGTTCAAATATATGCTACGTATAGGGAGTTTAGATTCTTAAGATATATGGAAAATATGTTATGAGGTATGGGCTTGTGGGCTGCAGCCAATTTGGAGTGGGTAAAACTAATCTCAAATTTGAATGGGTTTGAAAAATATATATTTAGGCTTATGAGGTTTGGCCGTTTGGGCCTTTGGGGTATATTATATTGAATTATTATTTTTAAAAATTCGATATAATTTATATTTGTATATTTTTTTTATTGTCGTACCCGTATCTTGGATTTTTTAGTTTTCGTTCCTCGTTCCCGTATCGTCTCATTTACCGCCGCATTGTGCGGGCATATGACTCGTACATTATAAAGCATGCCCTTTTTTATTAAGAAAAAATGATTTGAACTACCCAAAATACCCCTATTCTTTATTCACTAATTTAAACATCTCTACTTAATATACCTATAATAACCTTAAATCTCAACCACTCATTTTTTCTCTCTCCTCAAATCTCAACCACTCATTTTTTCTCTCTCCTCAAATCTCAACCACTCATTTTTTCTCTCTCATCCATAAATCATTTTATTCCTCTAATTCATTCAAAATCTTTTATCTCAAAAACCGTATATCGATAAATTATAAAAATTGTATGGGTGTTCTTAAAATTTCATGCTCTTTCATTAGAGATGTCATTCGATATACTTTCGACGAATTTTTAAATCCGAGGGCGGAGCCCATACGGCTAAGGCATTTGGCTATCATACTCTATGACTTGACCTATCACCCCCACCATCTCACCGCCGCAACGCGCGGGCACTATCTCTCGTATATTAAAAAACAAGTATTTTTGGTAACCTTTTATCCATCATTAAGCAGTCGCTAGCTCTGTTGCACGGAAACGGCTAGTAAATGCCGTCCCACGTACCAGGAACGGCTAGGGGACGGAAACTGCTACGGAAACGGCTGGAAACGTTTCCTGGACGTTTCTTGACCGTTTCCTTAAGTCAACGGACGTTTCTTGAACCGTTTCTATTTTTGGGGACGTTTTTTGAAGGTTTTCAGAAGTTCAGGGGCGTTTCCGTGCATCAGAGTGGGTCGGTGTTGGAGATAGTTGGGTCGTCGTCGCCGGAGATGCTCGACTGTTTTAGATCGTTTTTGACTTCCAAGTTCCAAGATCCGACCAGTAAAATTTTATGAAACCGGTTTATGATTCTGATGATGATGAAGAAGAAGAAGATGAAAGTGTTGTGGTTGCGATTCGAAAAGAAAAAAAAAAACTGTTTCAATGATATATATACACAGACATAGATATAGAATATACTGCAAAATGAAGATGACATGATTATCTTTTGTTTTTTCTTCTAAATTTTCGTTTTTTACCCCTCAAATTTTGGTATGTATTTCAAAACCACCCCCTTTTTTTGTTTTTAACCCTGAATTTGTTATATTTATTCAAAGTACCCCCAACTTTTGTATATTTTGGGGTTTGTGGTACATTATCTATAATATATATTTATTTATTTTATGTATTTATTTCCGTACCCGTGCCGTACCCGTTTCTTGATTTTTTGAGTTTTGCCGTTTCCCGTTCCCGTACCCGTTTCTCGTTCCCGTACCAGTTCCCGTGCAACATAGGCTAAGTAATTCTCACAATAACGAGACTTTTATATGAGTACAAAAAACTACCGACATAGGTTTGAGTCAACAACTATCGAGCCAATAGTATATGCTTATTATAAACATTACTCAAGGTTTCAGTTGTTAATACATAGTTACCATTTGACAAGAATTTAGAAGACGACTAGATATTGCAAATCACAACTCTTTCCGTTGATATAAAGATGAAATTGGTGATACATGGGAATTATGACCTTGTAACAAAAAAAATAGGCAAAATTGGAATGTAACCGTTAGCTTTTTGGTTGGTGCGTAAGCACACAAACATACATTAATGGGAGGTTTCCTCCATGTATTTATCAAGACAAGATGGTTCAAGAAGTATACATCTTAATAATCTTATAGATTTTTCATGTTTAAATCTCTCTATGTGTATATCTTTAAGATTGCGAGGGAAAAAGGTCGAAAATGATCAAGGGAGTTCGTCGGTTAGATGTTGGTGATTATCATGGCATCGACCATTTAACGTGATTATGATTTTTAATTGTCATGTTGCAGCACAATAGGGTTATTTGGGCTAAGCAATGGCCTAAGGCCCTCAAGTACCAAAGCCTCCATATTCTTTTTCAGTTTTGGGTATTTTTTTAACACAAACATGGACTGGGCTTTTTTTTTACATAGGCCAGCACAAAATTGTGGATGCGTGATGTACAGTACAGGGAGTCAGGGACAGCCGCTCCATAGTTGAATTTACAACACTATCTATGACTTATTTGTGTTAGTTTAGGCCACCACCAAAGCATAATGTTTCCGGATCATATACATGTCATTATGTGATGGTCTACAAATCAAACTTACCAAATGTTATCCTAGGTATCATTTTTTAGCAGGTAGGCCTAGAGGGTGTGCAAACCCGATTCCTGGCCGGGGCATAAGCTTAAAGGGGTCATTTTGAAAAAGAACTTTATGAATTATATATATAATTTCTTATACATTGTTGATCAAGCTCGTTCTTAACTTGAGACAAGATTTGAGCAATTCAAAGAGTACGAGAAATTGTTTGGTTTTTTGTTTTCACATAACTTACGGGGAATTGAAGATAAATAACTTAAGTTGTCATGCCACCTTCTTGAAAATGCACTCAGGTTTGAAGAAAGATCGGATATTGATGCTGATGAACTTTATATGGAGTTGAAGTTATTTGACACGTCACAAATTGATGAACTTCACAACCCTATAGATATTTTAAAGCGTTTGAAAGAGCTTGGTTATTTTCTCAAATGCAACCATTGCATACAGAATATTGTTGACTATTTCAGTCACAGTTGCATCTGCAGAAAGGAGTTTTTCTAAGTTGAAGTTATTGAAATCTTATTTACGATCAACAATGTCCCAAGAAAAACTTAGTGGATTGACCATGATAGCTATGGAGAACGAAATCTTAGAGAACATAAACTGTGAAGAGCTAATCAACCAATTTGCTATGAAGAATGCTAGGAGAGCTTCACGGATCATCGGGTAAATAAGTAACTACTATGGTATGTAATTCTAAAATTATGATCTTATTATGCATATATAATTTTTTTATAATGCTAGTTATCATTTATAAAAAAAAGTTGTTTATATATTTGAATTCGGTAGAAGTTAGGGGCATTTTTTTCTTGACTCGGCCAGGGTGTTTGAATTCTCAGGGCCTTCCACTGGTCATGGTGGTTGTTTAGATTGAAGATTGCAAATCGGGATACGAAAAAGATTAAAGTAGATCTTGGATGTTTTGTGTTTGATGGAAGTGAAAAAAGTAAGAGATGGGTTGAATATTTATGTCTATTAATTATTGTTTATGTTTATCTATATGGGAAAGGACGATTTTGCCCCTCACGTGTGGGGCACATGGCTACACTAACGGAGAAAAACTAACGGCCAGTTAGTTTTGGACCAAGGATGCCAAAAAGTTCGACTTATTGATATAAATCACCACTTTGCATATGTTTTGGACAAAAATGCATTTCGTTAACACAAAAACTAAGAATGAAAATAAGAACGTGGCTTCGCCACTGTTGGGCTGTATGGGCTTGGATCGGCTGAACACGCTGAAGAAATTCAACTCTTTATAAATAATTTTATTTTATCATAGATAGGTTGAGATTAGACGGCAAATTAAGTCAGTGCAAACACAAACACAAAATCAACAAAGCTTAGTAAATCGCAGGGATGGCAATGATTCGCAGTAGGTTTGATCATCATTTAATCAAAGGATTCAAAGCAGCAGGTAGTAGTCTTTTAGCACCTTGGTCTAATTTCCAGCAGTTAGGTCATAAATCGGTCCACTCGCGCAGTAGTTGTTTAGATTGCGGTGATACGGTAGAGTATGTCATTCCAGGTTTATATATCCGTAGGGCTGATATCAAATTGGATGACGTCTTGAACAAGTTTAATGGATTGACACAAACCAAACCTTTGCCCTGTGTTTGTAAGTTTAATCAACTGTTGGATGACGTCTTCCACATGGAACACTATCCTCATTCAGTCCAACTTTTTAAACAAATGTGTGCTATTGGTGTTCCTGTTGACGAGTGCACTACTAAATTTGCCATCCAGTCTTATTCTGGCATGAATGAAATCCGGCAAGGTTTTACCGTCTTGGGTTATTGTTTCAAGCTTGGTATTGAACCCGATATGTCTAGTTATAATACACTCTTAAACTGGTTCGTCACGAACCACAGGACACATGATGCAGAGACATTATTCAAAAAGTTGTTCCGCATCAATAACGACCAATTTGATCTTTACACATACAACACTATGATTAAAGGTCTTTGCCAAATCGGGGATCACTTTGCAGCTATTGGTTTGCTTAGGCTTATGCGTAATGGGGAATCACCTAAATTGAAACCTAATTATGATGAGATTCGTACAGTTCTCACTGTTGCTGACACATATGACACAATCATTGATGGTTTATGCCAAGATGTAACAATGATAGATGGTGCTTTCAAGCTCTTTAAAGAATTGGGCTCTTGGTCCCGTGTCACCACCATCAACTCTTTGATTTATGCTCTTTGTATGTTAGGTCGTTGGGGTGATGTCTCTAGGATGCTAAAAAAAATTAGGGATAAAGGTATGTATCCAAATGCAGAAACCTTTGAAATATTAGCTGATGCATGTCAAAAACAACGTAAGCAGTGTACACTTAATGTTTTAATCATCATGAGAAACTGCGGGTTTGACATTGATACTGACTTATTCACGAGGTATGATAGATTCACTTGTTGCTTTAAATTTTACTAGATAGAGATTATATAGTACAACAACTTTTGATACGTATCTAGCTTGAGGGGTCAAACCTAATACATAGTTTTGTTGCTATCGATCTTTTGACAGGTCGGTGAATGGGGCTTTCTTGAAAAGAAACAAGTTACTGGCAGGGAATAGCAAGTACGGAATGGTAGATGAGGCTATGAATATGTACTCAGTAAAAGTTGAAACTACCAACTGCGACTTCTTCATCAACAATACCGCCCGATCCCAAAGGTATGCAGATTTTACGGCAAGGGTCATTTTACAGTCTAAATCCCCCCCTTTTGGCAAACAGCAGCCAGCAGAAGAACTGTTTTATCTATCCAAACGCAAGTCATTAGACCATTGTCGACATAGAAACTATGAAGTGGTGGATTTTCTTACTTTGCACCCACATGCTGATGTGCACGGTATGATCATTGATTTTGCAAGCATCATCGGCAAGTTTGATGTTTCCAGACTTCTTTTCCAGGACCTGTTGTTTGAAAGAGGTTTGCCACCGCCTACTGTCAAGACATATGGAGTGATGATTCGTGGTTTTTGTAGGCGGGGTCTTCTCAAAGATGCAAAACAGTTGTTTGATGAAATGGAAAAGAGAGGCTGCGAGCCGGATATTCTGATTATTCATGATCTTATCCAAGGATATCTGGAGAACAAACCCTTACATGATGTGATATCGTTTCTTGAGGAATTGCACGGAAGAGGTTACAGTGTCAGCCAGACAATCAGTAACCCAAATATAATGAAGTTGATTGATCAATTAAGATACAGGGCAACAAATATTCCAGATAACCTTATCATGTTTATTCGCGATGAGTGCATGCCAGAAGAATATAAATGCGTTTTTCAGGAGAGACACGTTCATTCATCTACGGATGATGAGTTGCCGCCAGAAAGAGAGAGCAATAACGAGTGCTCGCCGCCAGAAGAAGGGGGTGATAACGAGTGCTCGCCGCCAGAAGAAGGGATGATCAGATGCAGCGAATCTGATCTTGAGATATTGAATAATCTGAGTGAAGGTGATAGTGATAGTGAAAGTGAAAGTGATTCTGATGACCGTATGAAGTTGCTGGAGAAGCATGTTCCTGAGTTGTATCTGCTTGCCGAAAAATGGGAACACGGTCTTCCTAAGCCAAGGATCCCGGAGAGTCCACAATTAAATTGACTTTGCCTCATTTTAACTTTGGATCAGTTTGATTATATGTTTTAGCTTTTTCTAAACGTTATTATCATTGGTACTATAGTAGTAACTAGTGTAATAATACCCCCGACGTCGTTGCAGATTTATATACGTCTCACATGCTTTTCTCTAGCTAATTGTTTGATTTGCTATTGATCACCTTAGTTGTGTTTCCATAACGACTCCCACATAATCAGACCAATTTACATGTAATAACTAATAAACCTAGATTTGATCCAAATCGTGTAATTAAAATTTGAAAACTAAAAAAATACTCATAAAAATGTAAGTGACTTGTGTTATATAATACATATAAACTGATATGGAGACACTGAACCAACTAAGACAATGATTTCTAAAATAAGAGTAACCATTGCATGTGTACACATGAGGATGACATACAAAAACTATATATTTAAATATCGTTTCAATTGCAGCCGGCCTGCTTTCACGTTTTGTTTATATAGACGTACCAGGTAAAACAAGTTCGTGGCTGGAAAACTTCGTGTGGTGGTTCTTTTAGGCATTTATCACAAAAAACTAGCTTATTGAGGCACCATAAATCATCAAGAAACTTAATTGCATGCCTGCACCATTTAAATTAAGTTAAAAAGGTTCCTGACGTGCTAAAGAAAATAATGAGTTGGTCAAACCTAAATAATTTGGTCCAATTCGATGTTAAGAACCTGACTGAACTGAAATTCACTTACACCATACCATGAAATCCAACATAAAACTAGATATTAACTTCAAATATAAGGAATCTTCGTACACGGGCGCCAATTAATGCCAAGAAAACGAGTTAATAACAAGCGTGATGCCTTCATCCTTTGTGTTTGTTGGACAAATAGTTTCATTTCCATCTTTGGAAGCTGAGTGCGCACAGTAGCTCTATACAATAACTTACCCATCGTATGCTTGAAAGAACTTATGTATTAAATTTTGAATAGTTGAAGTTACCGCAGCAATTGACAGAACATCACCTTGGCTAGGATATATGGCCATGTGACACGAATTTTTTGTACGGATGAGAACTTTTTGGAGGCATTTGGTGCAACTACGAACATAAAGTTTTGAATTTGTAAAACTATGAAGACCGGTGTCTTAGACACCGGTTTTAAGTTTTCAGGTGCAAAGCCGGTGTCTTAGACACCGGTCCTTCAAACTTTCTGCAAAGCCGGTGTCTTAGACACCGGTCCTTCAAACTTTCTGACAAAGCCGGTGTCTTAGACACCGGTCCTTCAAACTTTCTGGCAAAGCCGGTGTTTTAGACACTGGTCCTCCATCTTTACACAGTAAAATTGATGAGTTTGTACAGTTGGTATGAAGTGTTATATCGTGTTTTTTATATGGATGCTGGTGGAATTTGCCTCTTAATAACACACCTCATTCCCTTTAACTTGTTATTTGAGTAGTGAATTGCATGTAAAAATTAATGTTTTGTATTTAATAAAAACATAGAATATTAATAAACACGTCGAAATTAAACATTTTATTTATTAAAAACATAGAAATCATTAATAAAACCATAGAAATCAAACATTTTATTTAATAAAAACATAGAAATCATACATTTTATTAATAACACATAAAAAGCAAACATTCTATCCTCTATTAGGACACCTACTCCTATTATGACCATGTTGACTACAAATACCACATTTTCTTGATTGTTTGGAACTATTGTCGGGATTATCCATCTCATTCCGGATCCGTCTTGTTTGTCTCCTGCCCCTTTGCCTCACCATTCTTGATGAATCTGCCTTAATCATCCAAGTTGGCTCTTTCCAATAGGCGACGTCTCGAAGCGGATTAAATGTTGCTTGATATTGGCTTCTTCACGTCCTTGTTGTGTAGTATCTAAACTGGTCATAAACTGGTTGTCTACCAATCCTTCTTTGAAAACGGATCCGCTCTGTTTTTACATACACAAACATATACATATCATATATCCATATCAAAACTATATTGCTAAAACAATAAAAAAAATACATATATATAGTAGTTGATATAGGGGTGGGTTATTTAGAGTACAAGCAATCCAAAAAGTACAAAAGTTCAAGGCACCGTTGGATCTTCTTCCCCCTTCCTTCTTCTCCGGCGAGACTGCCGCGCCAGCCACCACACCTTCTTCTCCGGCGACAGCCACACCTCCTCATTCTTACTTCTTCTCTGGCAAGACAACCACCGCCACCACCTCGGCGACTTTTCCGGCGAGAATCAGGTTCGTTTTCGGGTTGATACGGTAAGGGCGTTGCCCTCATCCGTTCTAAACTGGTTGTCTACCAATCCTTCTTTGAAAACGGATCCGCTCTGTTTTTACATACACAAACATATACATATCATATATCCATATCAAAACTATATTGCTAAAACAATAAAAAAAATACATATATATAGTAGTTGATATAGGGGTGGGTTATTTAGAGTACAAGCAATCCAAAAAGTACAAAAGTACAAGGCACCGTTGGATCTTCTTCCTCCTTCCTTCTTCTCCGGCGAGACTGCCGCCGCCAGCCACCACCTTCTTCTCCGGCGACCCACCACCTCCTCCTTCTTCTTCTTCTCCGGCGAGACAACCACCGCCACCACCTCCAGCGACTTTTCCGGCGAGAATCAGGTTCGTTTTCGGGTGGATACGGTACGGGCGTTGCCCTCATCCGTTCTAAACTGGTTGTCATGGGACGCATATGGGAATCGTATGGATTTGATGGGCGGCGATCCAAGAGATGGTGGCGGTTTGATACGGTACGGGCGAAGCCCTTGCTGCCGGCGCCGTGGTTGGGGTGGTCGGAGATGATGGTGGTGGCGGTGGTTGTCTCGCCAGAGAAGAAGGAGGTGGTGGCTGGCGGCGGCAGTCTCGCCGGAGAAGAAGAAGAAGATATCCCCTTGTACTTTTGTACTTTTTGGATTGCTTGTACTATAATATTTCCCATATATATGTAACATCCCGAACTTTTATGTAATGTTTGACTAATGCCGTTAAGTCAATTTGGGGTGTCGTTAAGTCTTTACTTATATTTGAATGTAGCTATGTGTGATTAACGTAGATAAAGTAGTTAGGTTTGAGAGCCTAAATACTAATGACGAATAAAAGTGTGTTTAATGTCGCTTAAAGGCTATGTAGTGCCTTTTAATGAAGGACTAATGTTGTATATGGTCAATAATGCAGTTTGTGACCAATAATGAAGGGTTTAGAAGTTCAAGGGACTGATTTTGACATAGGTTGAAATCTAAAAACGTGATTAAGGGTTAGGGCTGCCATTAGATGTGATTAAGCAGTCATTAGTGGTTAACAAAGCAATTAAATCCTTTCTTTAATCTTAAAGCAGTCAATCGAGCAATTGATCAAACAATTGGGGTTGTAATTGATCGATCATCGAGTCAAGCAGGTAATTAATAAATCATTGAATGTATTTTCGAGATTTAAGGTCGAATTATAATGATTCAAATCTGATTTTTAAAGGAGTTTCAAAGAATTAGTGTTTAATGATGTTTTGATTAAATTAACGTTCAAAATGGTGTCAATCGAGTCCTTAGCCGATTTGGTTGATCAAAAGGTGTTTACTGGTGTCAAATACATGTTTTGGGTGAAGCCTAGATGGATCGAAATCTGGAAAATTGAAGAACTTAGTCGTTTTTGAAAAGCAGGCGAACCAGCGTTCAAACGAAGTTAATATTCGTTTATGACTATTTTCGTAGGTTGAGTTAAGTTCGTAATGTGAATCAAACGAAGTTAATATTCGTTTATGACTATTTTCGTAGGTTGAGTTAAGTTCGTAATGTGAATCAAACGAAGTAATATTAAGTTCGTAAGAACTAAGTAACGAAGATAAGGTTAAGTTCGTAAGAACTAAGTAACGAAGATAATATTAAGTTCGTAAGAACAAGTTAAACGAAGTTTAAGTTCGTACGAAGGCTAACTTCGTTAGGTGTAATTCTGAAATTTTACGTAGTCAGTCTTAAATTCGTACGAGGGTCTATTTAAGGTCCTAAATGACTTATATTCATTATGTTAATGTACGATAGGTGTCGGAGGTTACCTATAGGCAATACTAGCTTTTGGTTGCGCACGTATACTACAATCAGGTAAGATACACTACTTTTGTCACGCTGGGGGATCAACTAAAAGCAGGTTTCAAACTTACATACTTCCAATTGGTAACTTATAATGCATGTGGACTTATGGGGTTACTTGGGAGGTATTATGGGATTACGTAGTTGACCATGAGACCTGAAATGCAGTCCCTAATGTAGAAGAATGAAGTATTGCCTAATGTAGTGATCTATTATGCAGTTATGTAGTATAATGAAGTATTGCTTAATGTAGTATGACGCTATGCAGTTGATGTAGTCTAATGAAGTATTGTATTATGCATGAAATGTCGAAATGAAGTTGATGTATGTTGTGTGCTTGTTTGTATGGCTTGAACACCTAGTGCACTAGACTTGCTAGGTTGCCATGTCACTTGCACGTTTAAGGGCCCAAAACGTAAAAGCAGTAACGCAGTAAATGTTTAGGTAATGCAGTCACCTAAACTAAATAACGTAGGTTCGAGCTCGTTAAACTTTGATGCAGTAAAGTGTTAAGCTTAACCCGTACAAGTCTTAGCCGGATGAGTACGCTAACGCAGTTGTTGCTTGGGTGGCTCCTAGCAACGTGGTCACACGCAGTTTGAGTAATTAACGGAGGATTGACCCCCTCAGGATTTTGGATTACTCTCGGATTGGCTTGCCATTCCTTAACGACGTACGATGGGTAGCCTTTTGGTGAACCATCAAGTCGGGTGCAATGTAGAGCACACTTAATGCAGTTAATAACGTAGTAAAGCAGAAATGTAGAAAGCAGATATGTGGTTAATGAAGTAATGCAGGATAGGCACATTTAGGATGATTATCCTATTGATATGAAGTTGTTATGCAGATTTGTGTGATGTGTGACGTGCCTAAAGAACTTGTCTAATAATGAAGATTGTTTTAATTGGACAAAATGCTTTTAAATTAAGTGTTATCTTACTTAGCTATTTTAATAGCTAACACTTGTTTCTTTTAATGTGGTTGTTCCCTCAGGTTTAGCTTGAAGGAACTATATGCAGAACGAGTGAGGCTTGGGTAGATGCAATGCAGGAGCCTTAGCTACCCTATAGACGCTTTGTTTAGACATTTGTTTACCTTCAGTACTTAATGTCGAATTTATGTAATGACGTTTGGACGGTTGTTTTATGTTGGGCAACTGTTGGGTTTTCCTTTGAACTATTCTATGATGTCGCAAGTAACACCAACTAAATGCAGAAACCAAAATGTTTTATTGGTTTTGACTTTTAAGGTCCTTTCTTCCGCAATATGTCACCGTTAGGTGAAAAGTTTTTGAAAACCCATATTTTTAAACGACGGGTGTTACAAGTTGGTATCAGAGAAGTAGTTTAAGTGAACCAAGGCCTATCGACCATAGGATTTGGACTTAAACTTAAGGTGTGCATGCTAGGTACTCGTAGGATGCCTTAGCTAGAGATGACATGTGATGTAGGATGGGTTGGGATGAGTGCGAGTGTTGTAGGGCTTATGAGATGTTTACGTTACGAAGTTATGTTTTAGCCTTACCTCGACGAGCTTTTTGTTTTATTTTGCGCTTATCGACTCCACCATTTTATTGAAGGAAAATGGTTAACACTCGCAACCGCAACATCCAACGCGACGGAGCTACTGCTAGCGTTACTCCACCTGCCCATCCGGGTGCAGGCGCTTCTAATGCTGCTAATGCTGCGGCTAATGTTAATGTGAATCGTGTGAACCCCCGCCGTGTTAATCAACCAGGCTCATTGGGTCCGATGCCTCCACCACCTGGCAATCCTCTGAGAGTTAACGATGTAGCTGTGGAACAGATTCCCAATCAGATGGAGATGTATAATCTTGTGCTAACTCTTCAGGCCCAGTTGGCCCAAACACAAGAACAGTTGAATCAGGCGTTGGCAGCTAACGCAGAAGGAACTGGTAACAGTCACTCTGTGCCTTCTCACCACACCGAGCCACCGGTCGATGATGTTGTTATTCCTCGTGCTAATGTTAATGTGGTTCCCCCTAATGATGCTCGTGCCCCTCGATTCAAGTTTGAGAGTTTTCAGAAGTGTGGAGCTCAGAAATTTTATGGAACACTTAATGCAGTAGGTTGCATGGAATGGCTCGATGATACTGAGATGGTTTTCGAAGCTTGTGATTGTCCAGAGGATAAAAAGGTGTTGTGTGCAAGTAGAATGTTGAAAGAAGGTGCTCGAGACTGGTGGAAGAGCATTACTATTTCGATGACTCCGGCTATGGTAACTGCTATTACGTGGGCTGATTTTAAGCAGAAATTTATTGAGGAATATATTGGGGTGCATGAGCAGCGTAAAATGGAAAAAGAGTTCCGTGCTTTGACAGCTGAAGTTGGCAAAATTAATGATTATGCTCGTTCCTTTCTGGAGAAGATGAAGTTCGTAGGTCATCTGTTCCGTACTGATGCGGATCAGGTTGCTTGCTATGTTGATGGTTTGCCTCCGAGTTATCGAGGTATCTGCAGGCAGCACAAAACTCTGACTGAAGCTATCAAGGAGTCTAAAAAGCTTGATGATGATTTTGCTTCGGACAAGAAAGTAGTTGAGAAAGTCGACGACAAGAAAGTGGGATTTAAAAGAAGAGCAAACTGGTCCTCTAATAACAACAATAATAATAAGAAGTTCCGCGGAAATTCTAGCTCAAGCGGTGACAAAGATAAGAAGAAGAAGGGATCGTGGTGTGCTTCATGCAAGAGTGTGCATGAAGGTACATGTTCCGACAAGACTAGAAGGTGCCATAATTGTGGGAAGTCAGGACACCTTGCAGTTGAATGCAGAGACAAAGCTCGTTGTTATAAGTGTCAAGAAACGGGTCATCTCATTGCCGATTGTCCACAGATGAAGAATGCTGGAAAGAAGACCGCCACGACAGCAACAAAAGTGAGAGCTCTTCAAATGACGATTGATGACGCAAGGAACAACGATGAAGTGGTAAGTGGTACTTTCCTTGTTAACTCAAAGCCTGCCTCTGTTTTATTTGATTCAGGTGCAAATAGGTCGTTTGTGTCCATATTATTTGCTCCTAAGCTAGAAAAAGTCACTACTCCCTTAGATTGTCCATTGGAGGTAGAAATTGCTAATGGTACGGTTAATAATATACGTGTGGGTTATGACGATTGTAACATTGAGATTGAAGGTCGTTCTTTCCCGGTCCAACTATTGCCTACTACCTTAGGTGGTTTTGATGTAGTGATTGGTATGGATTGGTTGGCTAGAAATGAAGCTAGTATTTTATGTTCCCAAAAGATAATTCGATTACCTATATCCGAGGGTAAAGTGATAACGGTGTATGGAGACAAGAAGAGAGGAGGAATAAAGATTATTAGTATGATGAAAGCTATTAAAAGTATAAGGAAAAACAAGAGCCATTTCTTGGCTTATGTTATTGATGCAAGAAAAGAGAAGTCTTCAATCGCTAGTGTTGAGGTAGTATCAAATTTCCCCGATGTGTTTCCCGACGATCTACCAGGTATTCCTCCCGAACGTGAAGTTACTTTTCAAATAGATCTTATCCCCGGTGCTACACCCGTTGCTAAAGCACCTTACCGATTAGCTCCTACAGAAATGAAGGAATTAATGACGCAACTACAGGAGTTACTTGACAAAGGGTTCATACAACCTAGTTCCTCGCCTTGGGGAGCTCCGGTTCTCTTTGTTAAGAAGAAGGACGGATCAATGCGTATGTGTATTGACTACCGTGAGTTGAACAAACGAACGGTCAAGAATAAGTATCCTCTCCCGAGAATTGATGATCTTTTTGATCAACTACATGGTGCTTCGTATTTTTCAAAGATTGATTTGCGGTCCGGTTACCATCAGTTAAAGGTAAAGAAGGAAGATGTAGCAAAGACGGCTTTCCGGACTAGATATGGTCATTATGAGTTCTTGGTCATGCCATTTGGGTTGACCATGCTCCAGCCGCGTTTATGGACTTAATGAATCGGGTATGCCGCCCCTTTCTAGATCATTTTGTTATTGTGTTTATTGACGATATTTTGATCTACTCTAAGTCAGAGGATGAACACCGAGAGCATTTGAAAGCAGTTTTGGAGGTGTTGAGGGAGAAGAAGTTGTACGCAAAGTTTTCTAAATGTGAGTTTTGGCTCCGAGAAGTGCAGTTCCTTGGTCATGTTATTACATCGGAAGGTATTAAAGTAGATCCTTCAAAGATTGAAGCTGTTTCAAAGTGGGAGCAGCCAAAGACACCCACCGAGATTAAGAGTTTTCTTGGTTTGGCTGGGTATTATAGAAGGTTTATTCAGGATTTTTCCCGAATAGCCAAGCCTATGACGGAATTAACAAAGAAGGGTGTGAAGTACGAGTGGACTGAAAAGCAGGAAAATGCATTCCAAACGTTGAAAAAGAAGTTGTGTGAAGCTCCTATCCTTGCCTTGCCTGAAGGTACTGACGATTTAGTGGTATATAGCGATGCTTCTATTACGGGTTTGGGTTGTGTTTTAATGCAGAGAGACAAAGTGATTGCTTATGCGTCACGTCAGTTGAAGCCTCATGAGAAGAATTACCCTACCCATGATCTTGAACTAGCGGCGGTTGTGTTTGCATTGAAACTATGGAGACATTACTTATATGGTACTAAATGCACACTTTACACCGACCATAAGAGTTTACAATATATGTTTACTCAAAAGGAGATGAATGTGAGACAAAGAAGGTGGATGGAATTACTTAAAGACTATGATTGTGAAATCAAATACCATCCGGGTAAAGCCAATGTAGTGGCTGATGCACTAAGTAGGAAAGTGCAAAGCTCTTCTTGTAAGTTAATGAGCATGCAAGTTCAGGCCAAGTCGGGTCTATTAGATCGAATTAAAGAAGCACAGGAGATGGCTTTAATGAAGGATAATATTGATTACGAGAGTATTGGAAAGAAGAAACGACTTGTGATGGAGACTAATAGTCGTGGGTTTAAAACATACAAGGGTCGCATTTGGGTGCCACTGCTTGGTGGTAACCGAGAGTTGATCCTTGAAGAGGTCCATAGAAGTAGGTATTCGATGCATCCCGGTGTCACCAAAATGTATGCAGATTTGAAGCCGATTTATTGGTGGCCGGATATTAAAGGTGAAGTAGCTCATTTTGTAGCAAAGTGTTTGACGTGTGCACGTGTGAAGACGGACCATCAAAAGCCGTATGGATTGTTGCATCAATTAGAAATTCCCGAGTGGAAATGGGATCATATTACGATGGACTTTGTAACGAAGCTACCGAAAACGCCGAAAGGGAATGATATGATATGGGTGATTGTAGATAGATTGACGAAGAGTGCTCATTTTCTAGCTACCCGACAAGATGTGCCTTTAACGAAGATGGCAAGGATGTACATTGATGAAGTAGTAGCAAAACATGGAGTTCCCTTATCTATTGTTTCGGATCGAGACTCGAGGTTTGTGTCAAACTTTTGGAAGGGTCTTCAACGGGAGTTGGGTAGTAGAATAAATTTGAGTACCGCCTATCATCCCCAAACCGATGGGCAAAGTGAGAGAACTATTCAAACCTTGGAGGATATGTTGAGAACGTGTGTACTTGAATATGGTGGAGCATGGGATGAACACTTGAAGTTGATTGAATTCGCTTATAATAATAGTCACCATGCAAGTATTGGGATGCCACCATTTGAAATGTTATATGGAAGGAGATGTAGGACCCCAAGTTGTTGGATGGAGCCCGGTGAAAAGCAGTTGACCGGTCCCGAAATTATTGAAATTACCTCTGAAAAGGTTAATGTAGCTAAAGAAGCCTTACGTGTGGCAAGAGAAGGCAGAAAACATATGCAGATAAGAAAAGGAGATCGATTGAGTTTAATGTGGGTGATTTAGTGATGCTGAAAGTATCACCTTGGAAAGGAGTTATCCGATTTGGAAAGAAGGGAAAGTTGAGTCCAAGATTTATTGGACCTTTTAAAGTGGTGAAACGCATCAAAGATGTAGCATATCAGTTGGAATTACCTCCAGAATTGGATGGAATTCACAACACCTTCCATGTATCCTACTTGAGGAAATGTTTAGCTGAGGAGTCGAGTGTGATTCCTATTAAAGACGTGAGTATTGACCCAATGAAGAGAATAGTAGACGAACCGGTAGCGATACTTGGAAGAAAGCAAAAGAAGTTACGCAGGAAAGTGATAGATCTTGTTTTGATAAAGTGGAAACATAATCATGGAGAAAGCTTGACTTGGGAAACTGAAGCAGTAATGAAGGAGAAATATCCCGAGTTATTCCTATCTGATGAGATTCCGAGGACGGAATCCTTTTAAGGAGGAGGTAATTGTAACATCCCGAACTTTTATGTAATGTTTGACTAATGCCGTTAAGTCAATTTGGGGTGTCGTTAAGTCTTTACTTATATTTGAATGTAGCTATGTGTGATTAACGTAGATAAAGTAGTTAGGTTTGAGAGCCTAAATACTAATGACGAATAAAAGTGTGTTTAATGTCGCTTAAAGGCTATGTAGTGCCTTTTAATGAAGGACTAATGTTGTATATGGTCAATAATGCAGTTTGTGACCAATAATGAAGGGTTTAGAAGTTCAAGGGACTGATTTTGACATAGGTTGAAATCTAAAAACGTGATTAAGGGTTAGGGCTGCCATTAGATGTGATTAAGCAGTCATTAGTGGTTAACAAAGCAATTAAATCCTTTCTTTAATCTTAAAGCAGTCAATCGAGCAATTGATCAAACAATTGGGGTTGTAATTGATCGATCATCGAGTCAAGCAGGTAATTAATAAATCATTGAATGTATTTTCGAGATTTAAGGTCGAATTATAATGATTCAAATCTGATTTTTAAAGGAGTTTCAAAGAATTAGTGTTTAATGATGTTTTGATTAAATTAACGTTCAAAATGGTGTCAATCGAGTCCTTAGCCGATTTGGTTGATCAAAAGGTGTTTACTGGTGTCAAATACATGTTTTGGGTGAAGCCTAGATGGATCGAAATCTGGAAAATTGAAGAACTTAGTCGTTTTTGAAAAGCAGGCGAACCAGCGTTCAAACGAAGTTAATATTCGTTTATGACTATTTTCGTAGGTTGAGTTAAGTTCGTAATGTGAATCAAACGAAGTTAATGATCAAATTCGTTGTCTATTTTCGTAAGTCTAAATCCAACGAATTTAAAGGTTAAGTTCGTAAGAACTAAGTAACGAAGATAAGGTTAAGTTCGTAAGAACTAAGTAACGAAGATAATATTAAGTTCGTAAGAACAAGTAAACGAAGTTTAAGTTCGTACGAAGGCTAACTTCGTTAGGTGTAATTCTGAAATTTTACGTAGTCAGTCTTAAATTCGTACGAGGGTCTATTTAAGGTCCTAAATGACTTATATTCATTATGTTAATGTACGATAGGTGTCGGAGGTTACCTATAGGCAATACTAGCTTTTGGTTGCGCACGTATACTACAATCAGGTAAGATACACTACTTTTGTCACGCTGGGGGATCAACTAAAAGCAGGTTTCAAACTTACATACTTCCAATTGGTAACTTATAATGCATGTGGACTTATGGGGTTACTTGGGAGGTATTATGGGATTACGTAGTTGACCATGAGACCTGAAATGCAGTCCCTAATGTAGAAGAATGAAGTATTGTAATGTAGTATGACGCTATGCAGTTATGTAGTATAATGAAGTATTGCTTAATGTAGTATGACGCTATGCAGTTGATGTAGTCTAATGAAGTATTGTATTATGCACAAAATGTCGAAATGAAGTTGATGTATGTTGTGTGCTTGTTTGTATGGCTTGAACACCTAGTGCACTAGACTTGCTAGGTTGCCATGTCACTTGCACGTTTAAGGGCCCAAAACGTAAAAGCAGTAACGCAGTAAATGTTTAGGTAATGCAGTCACCTAAACTAAATAACGTAGGTTCGAGCTCGTTAAACTTTGATGCAGTAAAGTGTTAAGCTTAACCCGTACAAGTCTTAGCCGGATGAGTACGCTAACGCAGTTGTTGCTTGGGTGGCTCCTAGCAACGTGGTCACACGCAGTTTGAGTAATTAACGGAGGATTGACCCCCTCAGGATTTTGGATTACTCTCGGATTGGCTTGCCATTCCTTAACGACGTACGATGGGTAGCCTTTTGGTGAACCATCAAGTCGGGTGCAATGTAGAGCACACTTAATGCAGTTAATAACGTAGTAAAGCAGAAATGTAGAAAGCAGATATGTGGTTAATGAAGTAATGCAGGATAGGCACATTTAGGATGATTATCCTATTTGATATGAAGTTGTTATGCAGATTTGTGTGATGTGTGACGTGCCTAAAGAACTTGTCTAATAATGAAGATTGTTTTAATTGGACAAAATGCTTTTAAATTAAGTGTTATCTTACTTAGCTATTTTAATAGCTAACACTTGTTTCTTTTAATGTGGTTGTTCCCTCAGGTTTAGCTTGAAGGAACTATATGCAGAACGAGTGAGGCTTGGGTAGATGCAATGCAGGAGCCTTAGCTACCCTATAGACGCTTTGTTTAGACATTGTTTACATTCAGTACTTAATGTCGAATTTATGTAATGACGTTTGGACGGTTGTTTTATGTTGGGCAACTGTTGGGTTTTCCTTTGAACTATTCTATGATGTCGCAAGTAACACCAACTAAATGCAGAAACCAAAATGTTTTATTGGTTTTGACTTTTAAGGTCCTTTCTTCCGCAATATGTCACCGTTAGGTGAAAAGTTTTTGAAAACCCATATTTTTAAACGACGGGTGTTACAATATATATAAATATATATATATATATATATATATTTATATATATATATTATATAGATATATGTATATATATATATATATATATATATATATATATATATATATATATATATATATATATATATATATATATATATATATATATATATATATATATATATATATATATATATATATATATATATATATATATATATATATATATATATATATATATATATATATATATATATATATATATATATATATATATATATATATATATATATATATATATATATATATATATATATATATATATATATATATATATATATATATATATATATATATATATATATATATATATATATATATATATATATATATATATATATATATATATATATATATATATATATATATATATATATATATATATATATATATATATATATATATATATATATATATATATATATATATATATATATATATATATATATATATATATATATATATATATATATATATATATATATATATATATATATATATATATATATATATATATATATATATATATATATATATATATATATATATATATATATATATATATATATATATATATATATATATATATATATATATATATATATATATATATATATATATATATATATATATATATATATATATATATATATATATATATATATATATATATATATATATATATATATATATATATATATATATATATATATATATATATATATATATATATATATATATATATATATATATATATATATATATATATATATATATATATATATATATATATATATATATATATATATATATATATATATATATATATATATATATATATATATATATATATATATATATATATATATATATATATATATATATATATATATATATATATATATATATATATATATATATATATATATATATATATATATATATATATATATATATATATATATATATATATATATATATATATATATATATATATATATATATATATATATATATATATATATATATATATATATATATATATATATATATATATATATATATATATATATATATATATATATATATATATATATATATATATATATATATATATATATATATATATATATATATATATATATATATATATATATATATATATATATATATATATATATATATATATATATATATATATATATATATATATATATATATATATGTATTGCTGCTGTTGTGCTGAGACAAAACACTGATATAGAAGAAAACCCTAGTGTGGTTTAGTTGGATTTTGTTTGTATGGATCCACACCTTGAAAAAGCCCAATACTACTTAGTGGAAAAACCTATGTAATTTTTGGGCTTCCTTCAGCCCATTGCCAAGAGAGGAGAAAAAAAAGTATGCGTGGAGAAATGTCATTTTTTTTTTTTACAATTTAATTAAGCCTGAAATCAACAATTAAATTTTAGATCCGTGTCGATAATCAAATTTGGAGTTGTTTATAAATTATAAGTTATAAGTTATGGTATAGTGACGTATCTAGATTTAGAAACGTTTTTGGTAGAGACTAGTTTTATTTTTGTTTTTAAAGATGAATTTCGCTATAAATTTCGTGTCGTGATTCGACAGTGGGAGGTTTAATATACGTTGTCTTAACATTTTCTTTTTGATGTTCTTTTAGTTTGGTAGATTATAAGTTATGGTATAGTGACGTATCTAGATTTAGAAACGTTTTTGGTAGATTGATTTTTTTTTTTTTACAATTTAATTAAGCCTGAAATCAACAATTAAATTTTAGATCCGTGTCGATAATCAAATTTGGAGTTGTTTATAAATTATAAGTTATAAGTTATGGTATAGTGACGTATCTAGATTTAGAAACGTTTTTGGTAGATTGATTTTTTTTTTTTTACAATTTAATTAAGCCTGAAATCAACAATTAAATTTTAGATCCGTGTCGATAATCAAATTTGGAGTTGTTTATAAATTATAAGTTATAAGTTATGGTATAGTGACGTATCTAGATTTAGAAACGTTTTTGGTAGATTGATTTTTTTTTTTTTACAATTTAATTAAGCCTGAAATCAACAATTAAATTTTAGATCCGTGTCGATAATCAAATTTGGAGTTGTTTATAAATTATAAGTTATAAGTTATGGTATAGTGACGTATCTAGATTTAGAAACGTTTTTGGTAGATTGATTTTTTTTTTTTTTACAATTTAATTAAGCCTGAAATCAACAATTAAATTTTAGATCCGTGTCGATAATCAAATTTGGAGTTGTTTATAAATTATAAGTTATAAGTTATGGTATAGTGACGTATCTAGATTTAGAAACGTTTTTGGTAGATTGATTTTTTTTTTTTTTTTTTTTACAATTTAATTAAGCCTGAAATCAACAATTAAATTTTAGATCCGTGTCGATAATCAAATTTGGAGTTGTTTATAAATTATAAGTTATAAGTTATGGTATAGTGACGTATCTAGATTTAGAAACGTTTTTGGTAGATTGATTTTTTTTTTTTTACAATTTAATTAAGCCTGAAATCAACAATTAAATTTTAGATCCGTGTCGATAATCAAATTTGGAGTTGTTTATAAATTATAAGTTATAAGTTATGGTATAGTGACGTATCTAGATTTAGAAACGTTTTTGGTAGATTGATTTTTTTTTTTTTTTTTTTTTTTTACAATTTAATTAAGCCTGAAATCAACAATTAAATTTTAGATCCGTGTCGATAATCAAATTTGGAGTTGTTTATAAATTATAAGTTATAAGTTATGGTATAGTGACGTATCTAGATTTAGAAACGTTTTTGGTAGATTGATTTTTTTTTTTTTACAATTTAATTAAGCCTGAAATCAACAATTAAATTTTAGATCCGTGTCGATAATCAAATTTGGAGTTGTTTATAAATTATAAGTTATAAGTTATGGTATAGTGACGTATCTAGATTTAGAAACGTTTTTGGTAGATTGATTTTTTTTTTTTTTTAATTATTGTTCTACGTATCTATGTATTTATAAATTGAAATTGAAATCATTATTGTAATTCCACATCATTATTTATCATGTTGACCAGCATGCCACGTAAGTGAGTTTTGAGATGATGATAAAATGGTAACCGGCTACTTGTTCAGCAGGTCACCATTACACAACATAGCCCAAAAAACAAAGATACATACATCACATAGCTACTCGAGTAGGTCACTACACTATATAACCATTTGATCATAGTTGGTTACATTCTGGTGCCATTATCCCTAGAAAAATATTCTAAGACAATTGTGAAAAAGTACTCAAACTTAATCACTATATAACTTGCAAAGTACAAAAGAGGATCCTAATTTTGTGTGTGTGATTTTAATCAACAACAAAAAATTATTAGATTTAAATTGAATTGAATTGAAAACTATATATGTCAAATATGTTTTATTTAGACTACTACACAATTTAAAAATGTTTAAAACCGGCTACCAAGGAAATATTTTGACAGAGATCATTACTTAATGTCAGTTTATTGTTGGAGTGTATGATTGGGTAATAAAAATAGAGAAAACATATTTGTATTGAATCATTAGTTGGGTCATGAAAATTATTTTTCGATTGATATGTTTTCTTGAAATATCAAGACAATAAGTGTATTTTAAACTTTTGGTTAACTCTATTTTAAAGTCTTTCGAAAGTTATATATTTGCATATATTCGTTAGAGAAAGTTTATTTTGATATTTGCTTGAAAGTATAGAATTTAGTGGTTGATATATTATCTAGCTGTGAAATTGTGGATGGAATGTTTACTTACATAAATATAACCGATGAAATTTTTTCTATTCATTCATTTTAATATAAATAAGTGGTTTATTATTAATCGAGTTATATTACGGCGCAACTAGTATCCTGTCAACGTACCAAGCTGAATTCGGGCTTACGGAATTTTTTGCTAAAAATCCAAGATGTTAATCACTAGGCCGTTTTGGGACATCTTTGTTGTTTGATAAAGACTCACAACCATCACATTCAATTTTGACCATGAAGTGTTCAGTCTAGCCGCATTGCATATGTACATGAGAATATTAACAAACAGCAAGAAGAAAAGCATTTTTAAGTATGTACATACAAAGAATCAAAGATGGTCCATTGTATCGCCAACCAACATCGTTTTGTCATTGCTTTTTGTTCACCACATCACACAATTATACAGCCTGTACAATTATACAAGTTTAATTGGTAATTTATAAGTACGTTACCTTGCTATCCAAGCTCAATTCACGATGGTTCATCGTATCTCCAATCTACATCGTTTTGTCTTGCCTTTTGTTATCACGACATCACGCAGTTACCAAGCCAATACAATTGTGTAAGTTTGGTAATTTATAAGTACGTTACCTTGCTACCGAAAGTAAGTGCGATTGAAGCCCAAGTCACTAAATGTTTCAAATTTATTAGTCAGGCTTTAATCAAACAACTTCATGATTAAAAGTTTTGATAAAAATTGGAGTCGAGTTCGACTATTGATATAGCGATTAAGGTTTTTTATATTCAATTTATCCACATATGGTAAGTTTTCGATTTAGTTTTTCAGTTTAAACCATTTTACGTGGCTACGTACTAGTAGTATGTTACTTTACTTTCATGATATTTATATAATGATGTTCGAACCTGAGACTTGTTATTTCGTATTACCTTATTGAGGAGGTGTCTTAAAAGAATAAAACTCTTAATGCTAAGACTTAACCCCACGATATTTAAACCGTCATATATATAGGGGTGAGATAAATTGAGTCCAACCAATAAAAAAGGTCCAAGAGTTCAGATATGAGCCGTCCATTTTTTAGATCAGATCAAAAACACGGAGGGGTAATAAGGTCAATTTACATGAACATTATAAATAACCTATCCTCACGCTTCCACGGTTCCCCAACTTCACCACCATAGAAACGTGACCGTCGTTCACCGCCATTAAAACCGCCACACTGCCACCATCAGTTCCACCATTATAAGGAATTTCTGGACCTACGTCTTCACTCTTCATTTCCATTAATATATGAAGAATCACAATTCTGACACTATTCTACCAATTATTTGTAAGTTTAACCTAATTTTGATGATTTCTTAATTAAGTAGTTTTAATTTTTTATGTTTATATAATTTGATTAATTCTAATTATATCCAAATTATTATTAACTATAGTTATATGCAAATTATTAATTTTAATTTTGTGTAGCATTTTACGATTGGCACTAACTTAATGTAAAAATGTGTAATTGCTAGTTCATATTGTTAATGTGGCACAAAATGTAATATTAAAGCATTTTATTTTGCATCGTAAAATGTTTATCCTCATCTTCTTTCTTCCACTTTAGTTTTATAATCTGATACATTTTTTTATTATGTATTTTTGATTCTTTGCACCCTGAAATGAATATCCAGTTCGAGAAATGGATATCTTGTTTCCATCGACTTTCGTTGATAAGTTAAAGTTTAGCAAACCTAGTTGGGACTTGTTGAAGGATTGTAATACACTCATTGGGTTGACATTAAGAGGCGGGTTTGTGTTAGTTGTAGTGTCTAATTAAACTGAGTTGATGTTTTTCCCCTGTTTAAAGAAACTTATTCTTGAAAGTATTGGTTTTTCGTGTGATGCGTCGTTTGCAAATTTGGTTTCTGGGTGCCCTATTTTAGAGGAACTGGTGTATTTACGATTGGCACTAACTTAATGTAAAAATGTGTAATTGCTAGTTCATATTGTTAATGTGGCACAAAATGTAATATTAAAGCATTTTATTTTGCATCGTAAAATGTTTATCCTCATCTTCTTTCTTCCACTTTAGTTTTATAATCTGATACATTTTTTTTGCTTGAAATGGCCTTGAAAGACCGGGTTATGGAAGAAACCAAGGACAAAAAGAATGTTGCTGAAGCCTATGAGGAACAAGGTAATTTAGATGTTTAAATTTTGTGTCCTCTAACTGTTTGATGAAATTCCTAAATGAGTGTCACTTTTTGATGAAGAATCTTGCGTTTTGATGCTTATGTGCACAAGACGCTGTGTTTATATTAGTCGTTTGGAACTTTGTCGTTTGCCCTATAGGCCCGCATAGCACAGTTAGTATTGATGGAGAAGACTTCGCTGAATATGGTCAGACACTCTTTTTAGCTGGTTGAGTCCATATGGAGTCTGGACATTGTCTTCTGCGTATTGTCTGCATGTTGACTGGTTTGATCCCTTGACTGGCCCGGTCCAGACCTTCAAAATTACCCTTTTTTCCTAGCCCAAAACCACTTATGCAACTAAGGTTTACAATTTCAGTTACTTTTCAATAGGTTGATTTAATAGTAGCTTGTCCGTCACAGATCAAATAGGTTAAGAGCAGACTCGCCAACAACATATTCAAATGCATAAAAATACCCTAAATTGCTTCAGTTAAAAGCATAAAAAGTTGATACATTTTTATATAAGTTTGATACATTATTATCCTTGCTATTATATTTACCTATTATATAAGAAGATGTCGTTTTTTTACTGTAGCCCTCTCAAAAAAAGCCACACAGGCGTAAATAGTCATTTTTTTAAGGGTGAGTTTGCAATTCTTGGAAGTATTAAGCACAAAAACTTGGTGAATTTGTGAGGTTATTGCAATTCTCTTACATCCAATCTGTTACTATATATTTCTAGCATTTCAAACAAAATATAATCTCGTTTCCAAGCTGTGTGTGATAAACCTCTGATTACAGTTGCACACCTTCTCTTATGCATTGTAATGTCTTAATAGTTCAATCGTTTGTTTTGTAGGATGGAAGTTAAACTGTATAGTTCTTAATATATAGTTCATATTTTATGCACATATTAGCTTGGAACTTACCAAATGCTGTTTTTGCATGAAAAAATGTTCAGGTGTGTTGGTTACATAGGGAAGCTGATGCTCCTAACCGCATATTAGCAAAACCACTTATAATCTATGGGACGGAAAGTGATAGTCCGGTGGAAAATGTATATGCACGATCATTTGAAGGCATCTATGTTCTGGTTGATATGCAAAATATGGTATTAATTGACTTTGAAGACCGCAAAAAATGTATCACAGCCATCATAATAATTTTGCTGCTGCTGCTGCTCATACTCACCGATTCAATTTCCATGGTTATTACTCAAAAATCCTTCTAGACATTTTTCAAACCCCCCAACCGCCAGAAGCTGTTTCATTCGATCCTTTCATAATCTTAACAAGGTAATTTTTTTTTATTATTATGTTGTATGTATGTGTGTATGTATATGTGTATATATGTATGTATGTAATGTAACGTAATGCTAATCCTATATGATGACTTGGTTAGGTTATCGAGTTTACCAATACCCAATCTCGTCACAGGCGCTGTATGGGAAGGTGTAATTTAGACCGTCATACCTCTACCCAAAGACCTCTGTTTAGTTACTTGTGAAAAATCTAATTTTCGGGGTTTTTTTTTCTTTCAAGAAAAGAAAGGTGTTTTTTTTATATCTCCAAAAAAATGTTGAAAACGCATTTGGTTGTGTTCATTTACCAATCTAGAACATAAACGTGGTTTATTACAAAAATAGTACTCCGTATGAAACTATTTTCAAAAACTTAATTATAAATCTTTAAAGTAAGTTTTCTCTGAATTATAAAACTTTTTCATGAAAAGTACATTTTAAACAAGTTTTTTTTGAAACTATTTCTTAGAAAAGTGTCTCATTTTGTTGCAATTAAACACCTTTAACTCCGTAGACTATCGATACTAGAAGTCTCGTGTTTAATTAATGTTGAAGCGGGAACTAATCTTGTATCCCAGTAGCTCATGACTCATCAGTTTGTTTTTGTATATATCAGGGGTCCTTTAAGCCAACCTGTAGATATATGTCCACAGTAGCTGCAACTGCTTGTAAAGAAAACAAGGAGGCATTGAAGCTTCTTGTTACTGCTGGACCTCATGCCCAGAAAGCAATAGGAATCTGGCTTTTTGTATCTGCTGCATGGGTCTTTAGTATGGTTGTTCTTGGTGGTGTCACACGACTCACCCGCTCTGGTCTTTCAGTGACAGACTGGAAGTTCACTGGCAGCCTTCCTCCTCTGTCAGAAGAAGATTGGTTGATTGAGTTTGAGAAATATAAACAATCCCCTGAGTTCAAGCGGTTAGTTTAATGAAGGTTTTCATGTCACTTCTATGACGACATATGGCAGTCACTGGGGTGTTGTGCATTTTCATACTTGTAACGTTTTGTCGTTTTGACTCTTAGATGCATAAGTGAGTGCATCTGTAGAGGTCGCAATTGTGATCCAATATTTACAAAGAGTCAATTCGGGGTGTTGTGATGTCCAGAAACGCTGGATTCTCCGAACAGGTACGAATGCATTTTCATACTTGAAACGTTTTGTCGTTTTGATTCTTAGATGCATAAGTGAGTGCATCTGTAGAGGTCGCAATTGTGATCCAATATTTACAAAGAGTCAATTCGGGGTGTTGTGATGTCCAGAAACGCTGGATTCTCCGAACAGGTACGAATGCATTTTCATACTTGAAACGTTTTGTCGTTTTGATTCTTAGATGCATAAGTGAGTGCATCTGTAGAGGTCGCAATTGTGATCCAGTATTTACAAAGAGTCAATTCGGGTTATATTTTATCTTCAACGAGTCAGATAAATGAAGTTTGCCGTAAAAGGAAATTGATCTAGTTGATCAAAACCCGGCCAATACTTTTGTTAAAATATAATCTCCTTTTTTTCAAGAAGTTGGGTATTTTCTGTAATACTATATTATTTGTAGTCTTATTTAACAGAATAAACAGATTTATATAGAACAAAAAGTGTTTGTTTTGACTTTTGACCTACTACAAAACCATACTATTTTCGCCTCCAGTCACCAGAAGTTATAAACATGTCTATGTGATGATCCCAGGTTGTGGAGCTTGATTTTTTGTACCCAAGTGAAGGAATACATCGTCGATGGGAGAGTGGTTACAGGATCACATCTATGGCTGCTACATCAGATCAAGCGGCGTTCATACTGAGCATACCCAGGCGCAAGATGATGGATGAGACCCAAGAAACGTTGCGAACATCTGCCTTTCCAAGCACCCAGGTGTGGGTTTGTATGTAGATTCTGGTTTGGACCACTATCTATTTATATATATAGATAACACTCTGGCTTTTGTGAAAATTGTCCCATGTTTTGGGTCAGATCAACTCAACGATTAGCATTTCACTAAGTTTTAATTTGGTGTGTTATACAAGTTTATTCACATTACATTTTGAATATGTTGAAATTTATTTAGATTCGGGTACCTTTCTTCAACTGAACTGGGATGCTGAAGAACTCAAGAAAGTACAAAACTCTTCTCACTAGGTGTCAAATTGGAACCAGACAGATAACGAGTGTTCCTCTTATTCTAACAGGTTCGGTCTCAAACTGTCAAACTGGTCCGTTAAACTAATATTAGTACAGTAGTACATTGGTATATCCTTGGGCATGGCCTTTGAGCCCATAAGTGCTTTCTTTACTTGATTTTTATCTTTACTTTTTAATTTTTCTTGTGTATTTGCATTTAGACGGGTGTTTGTGTTCTGTTATATTATTGTCATCCACCATCTGAACGAGCTGCAATTACCTGTTTGATATCTGTATTTTATCTATATTTGATTGGTGATCTTTTCTAAAAATGGCTGTGACATATAAATCTGATTTTCTGCTGCAGGTACTTAAAGAACTCAAAGTCATATGTTACACTTTCTGAAAAACTTGGAAGGTTGGCTGTCCAACTAGTAGCAGGGGGAAGTGGTGTAAAATCCGTTTAACCTTTAAGGGGATGATTTGCACAGAAGAGATTATCTTTTATGTGTCTCATTGTTTGTATGTTGACTTGTTGAATGAAAATAAGAAAAAGAAAGCAACCATATTCAAGTGTCATAAAAATGTATCACGATCTTGTATGAATTTTGCTACTAGTAGACTTAATGTTTTCTCTCATGTTCTTGTTTTTTCTACTAGTTCTACCTGTTCACATAGAATTGTCCTCGTTAATGTGGTTCTTGTGCATAATGAGCTACTTTGAAAATGTTATTAGTGTGTGGATTTCATTTTATATTTTGAGTAATTGATATTTAGTTTTTTTTTTTGCAATCATCCAGTCTTATTTACTAAACTAATTCATTTGATTTTGATATTTAACTTACACATGTGTAAGTTATCGAAATCAAAGGATTATTCATAAGTGATGAGTTGTAAACCTTACACATGTGTAAGTTATACGACTTACACATGTGTAATGTATACAACTCGTAATAGTTTGATTTTATTACTCAACTTACACATGCGTAAGTCGTACTTACACATGTGTAAGTTAGATATCAACATCAAATGATTATTCACATGTGGTTCTTGTGCATAATGAGCTACTTTGAAAATGTTATTAGTGTGTGGATTTCATTTTATATTTTGAGTAATTGATATTTAGTTTTTTTTTTTGCAATCATCCAGTCTTATTTACTAAACTAATTCATTTGATTTTGATATTTAACTTACACATGTGTAAGTCGTTTAACTTACACATGTGTAAGTTATCGAAATCAAAGGATTATTCATAAGTGATGAGTTGTAAACCTTACACATGTGTAAGTTATACGACTTACACATGTGTACGACTTACACATGTGTAATGTATACAACTCGTAATAGTTTGATTTTATTACTCAACTTACACATGCGTAAGTCGTACTTACACATGTGTAAGTTAGATATCAACATCAAATGATTATTCACATGTGGTTCTTGTGCATAATGAGCTACTTTGAAAATGTTATTAGTGTGTGGATTTCATTTTATATTTTGAGTAATTGATATTTAGTTTTTTTTTTTGCAATCATCCAGTCTTATTTACTAAACTAATTCATTTGATTTTGATATTTAACTTACACATGTGTAAGTCGTTTAACTTACACATGTGTAAGTTATCGAAATCAAAGGATTATTCATAAGTGATGAGTTGTAAACCTTACACATGTGTAAGTTATACGACTTACACATGTGTAATGTATACAACTCGTAATAGTTTGATTTTATTACTCAACTTACAATGCGTCAACTTACACATGCGTAAGTCGTACTTACACATGTGTAAGTTAGATATCAACATCAAATGATTATTCAGAATTGATAAGTTGTAAACATTACACATGTGTAAATTATACGACTTACACATGTGTAATGTATACAACTTGTAATAATTTGATATTATTGCCCAACTTACACATGTGTAATGTATACAACTCGTAATAGTTTGATTTTATTACTCAACTTACACATGTGTAAATTATCGACTTACACATGTGTAAATTATACACTTACACATGTGTAAGGTTTAACTTTTTTTTTTCATATTATGTAACTGTAGATATTAATTTTTATTTTGTTGTTAATGTTAAGATATTGATAAGACAACTATGTATTTCTTTTACATATCTGTATATAATTTTACATAGGTATACAAATCGAATGATACATTTTTGAAAAATATTGATACATTTTTAAAAATTATAAAAAAAAAAATCCCTAAATATGTAGCATCAGGAGATTGTGCCAAAGCTTCATTTGAGAAGAAGTTGTTGTCATTCCAATGAGGATACCACGCCAGATCCAACTTTGGTTGACCAGAACCGGTTAACCCTAAATCCTCTAAGCCAAACCAAACTCTTTCCTGCACACCCAGAAAGAAGCAATAAACAGAACTTTGTTGGTCCAAGTTACAATGGGCTGACTAGAAAAACTCTTGTCCACCCAAGTGGAATGCCTGAGAATAATCACCTCCTGTTAGATACAAACTTGCACACTCATCACGTTTTAGATTCAAGTACACCACACATTGTGGACGTGGTTATTCGAATACAACTTGTAAGCCCGTTCCAAAAACCGATGATTAACATTAGATTTCCCATCACTGATGTATGTCTGTTGCTTGTGAGGGCCATTGTCTTTAAAAAAGAGTGCCTCGACCTTTCTGAGCTTTTGAGTAATTGATATTTGTTTTTTTTTGTTGCAATCATCGAGTCTTATTTACTAAACTAATTCATTTGATTTTGATATTTAACTTACACATGTGTAAGTTAGATATCAACATCAAATGATTATTCAGAATTGATAAGTTGTAAACATTACACATGTGTAAATTATACGACTTACACATGTGTAATGTATACAACTTGTAATTCAACTTACACATGTGTAAGTTATACGACTTACACATGTGTAAGTTAGATATCAAAATCAAATGATTATTCAGAATTGATAAGTTGTAAACCTTACGCATGTGTAAATGTACAACTCGTAATGTTGATATTATCAACTTACACATGTGTAAGTTAGATATCAACATCAAATGATTATTCAGAATTGATAAGTTGTAAACCTTACACATGTGTAAGATAGATATCAACATCAAATGATTATTCAGAATTGATAAGTTGTAAACATTACACATGTGTAAATTATATGACTTACACATGTGTAAGTTATACGACTTACACATGTGTAAGTTAGATATCAACATCAAATGATTATTCAGAATTGATAAGTTGTAAACATTACACATGTGTAAATTATATGACTTACACATGTGTAATGTATACAACTCGTAATAGTTTGATTTTATTACTCAACTTACACAGCTGTAAACACTTACACATGTGTAAATTATACGACTTACACATGTGTAATGTATACAACTTGTAATAATTTGATATTATTGCCCAACTTACACATGTGTAAATACAACTCGTAATAGTTTGATTTTATTACTCAACTTACACATGTGTATATACTTACACATGCGTAAGTCGTACTTACACATGTGTAAGTTAGATATCAACATCAAATGATTATTCAGAATTGATAAGTTGTAAACATTACACATGTGTAAATGCTGAGAATAATCACCTCCTGTTAGATATAAACTTGCACACTCATCACGTTTTAGATTCAAGTACACCACACATTGTGGACGTGGTTATTCGAATACAACTTGTAAGCCCGTTCCAAAAACCGATGATTAACATTAGATTTCCCATCACTGATGTATGTCTGTTGCTTGTGAGGGCCATTGTCTTTAAAAAAGAGTGCCTCGACCTTTCTGAGCTTTCTGCATGTAATGTAAGGGAAGCGGATAAATTGTGTAAGGCGGTTCACGAGAAATCCAGAAAGATCCTCTTTTTTTGGGTACTGTATGCGAGCCCAAATGAGAACAAAGTCATAAACTGCATCCTCAGATGCCACCTGGAGATCATCACTAGCCAAAATTGCTTCCACGCCAGCAAGAGGCAAGTTAAGAACCTCGTCATGAAACCTGTCAATCATTACAAACATTTGAAAGGATAAGTTTTCATGCCAAAGATCGTATATTCTTAAAAGTATTAAGGGTATCTAGGATTTTCCAATAGTTATCACACATTTGCAAATACCAAAAAGGAAGCTTACTTGTTTATGTCTTTGTAGCGCCACAACCAGGAACTGTTTGGCAGCATCACTCATGGCTGAACCGCTTCAGCCATTAGAATGCCAGAGGGAAGATCCAGATAAAGTAGTGCGCATTGGAGTGTCATAGGCAAATTTCTCAGCAAACACTTGCAATATCTCATGCATGAAGCAACATCATATTTGTCAGGTCAGCACATCAAGCAGGGTAGGAGCAGTGGTCACTGTCAACCTATTGGTGTGCGCCTGTACATAAAGTATAGGATTTCCATGAGGGCAACTTCCTCTGTTCCAAAAGCAAAGTTTAGAATAAGATAAACCATAATAGACTGTAATTGAAACACAAGGTAAAAAAAAAGCATAAAAAGATCAACAAACCTGAAGCATTGATTCGCAAGTTTACATGACGTTCTTCCAATTCTCTCATTCAGTTTGAAAAAAGCTGCATGAAAATATACCAGAAATAGCAAAGATGTATCAAAAAATCATATTAGAGTAACGCTGAAAGAATAAGTACGGACATCCGTACCTGGACTAGTATCTAAAGCTAGCAACGTCCAAAAGATCCACCTCAACTGTTAACACGATCTACATCGAATAGGTTAATTTAGAACCTTGCTGTAACTGTCCTTCCTAATATCCTATAATCCCGTTTGTAGTATAGCTTAGTAAAGACTGCCAGATTTCAACTATTTGCTTGAGCCAATGAATCAAATCGAGTCCTGTAATACTTAGACTTAACAGACCGACCCACATTAGAGGTATAAAATACCATCAGGTTATGTACTCTGCCAGAATGATAAGTTTCAATATATATAGTGACTATGAGCTATAAACTGTCGTTCAACTCCATGATGATGTTGCTGTTCAAAAATCTGCTTGTTTCCATGTACAGCAAGTAATATATAACTCCTGGTTACTGGATAGAAACTATATATATATACAACGACCTTGAAACAGTTAACAAAAGTTTACAGCAAAAGCATATAAAAATTCAGCAAGCTACTGGTATATATGACCCAAACTCACAAAAAGCAATCTTATTTTTAGTTTAAAGTTAAGTCACGAGCTAGTTTAAAAGTTTAAGACCACCATCAGTAGTTACCGAAACAAAAGGTGTAAGGATGTGATATAATGAATCTTAATAACATAATTAAAGATACTAAGTGAATTGTAGCTCAAAACAATACTAATCATAGACTCTTGTATGTTTTCTATAGTAATAAACCTACAGATCACATACCCTTTTAAAACATCTACGAAAGTGAATTGTTAAAGACATCTACAAAAGATAGCTGTTGCATTGCCAAAGATGAAATCAACCATGCCATGGATGGCTGCACTTATGGCAGGCCCCTCGTCTACACCATCACCGCCACTGGTCAGCATCAACTTCATCAAATGGAGTTGGCAGTTCGGTTAGAGGGAAGTGGTGAAAAATGGTTGATGTAGAACTTTTTGACTGAAAGGTAAACAAAGCAGAGCTCCTGTTCTTTTGTCGTATTTCTTCAGTATCTTACCATTCCTGTTTTAAGGAAAACGTCAAAGGTCAACACACAGGAGAACAGGCTGATAATTTTTGCAACCCATCTAACTAGATCTTTTTACATTAATAACTTCTATTTAGAACCAAACTGGTCTCAGTAAACAGACTAGTCCTGCTCAAGTACAAGCCAAACAATGCCAATCGAGCTAAATTTCCAGAAAAGGTTCCAGGTTTCCCTTATAGTAGTGATTCAACAGCTACCTCCGGTTTTCGGCTGTGGTAACTTGTAAGTGACAAGGTCTGGCAAATCATTGCATGAGCCAATGGGAAAATAGTACAAACAAAATGAGGTTTTCAAAACTGATTTTAATGCATCACTAATCAAAAGATGCTATTACTGAAAATTTGACACATGGACACACTAAATAATTATAAAAAACACACTTGTACCAAAAACTGTACCACCCATGTTTCCAACTCTGTATGAGGCATACTAAAGAATATTACCTCTCTAATCATGTTCTCGATCTGCCTTAATTTCCCATCCGTATTTCCATGATTGTTGCAACAGAGGTTCTCAAATCATCCACTGAGTTCTCGAGGTTCCGATATGTGCTCTCGAGCTGAGAGAGTCTAGCACTCAACAATCCAAGTAAATAGGATCCAAAGAGTTGAAATGTTAATGCTTCAGTAGATACAACCTTATTACTCTACGGCAGTAATCCATGGAATCTTTTGAATTTGTAGAGCTACCAAATCCACCTATAATTGTGGGAAATGATTAGTATAAATAAGCACAATGTGCTCTATAATTTTAAGATAAAAGCAGAAATCTCAAATATATATCCAAAAGACACAGAAGCACAGCCGGCTGGAGTTGATGACATGACTAAGTTAGCTTACCTTCATGAGCTAGAAGTGCTTTATAATCTTGCCGCTCGGTTTTCCCTCAATGAGATATATGTAAGCCGAAAGCCAACAAGTTCTGTACATTAAAATCAAGAATATGATAATGAGCACTGATAAAATAATTACTTATGATATAAACAGACTTACACGAAGAACATCCTGATACAGTAAACCCTTTCCAAAGATTACCACATTTGTATGACATTCGCATGATGCAGCAGTATAAAGGGGTCACTTTTGGAGAGTTAAGCCCGCATCTTTCTGCCATTGCAGATGATTGCTACAGGTACTATTTGTTGGTGGATTTGTGTAAACAGGGTTAAGTGCTATTTGGGTCCGGAATTTCATTGACTTATACAAGGGGTACACCGCAGACCTCCTAGACCGTTACCAAGTACAATGTGATTCCTCATTCACTAAAACTAAAAACACTAATAGCGGCAATTTAAACCTATTTGTCTATAAACGGAGTCCTTTTTCTTTTCTTTTTTCTTTTAGTCTCGAACAGGCCAAATGATTTAAAGGATCTATAAAACGGTAATCTATATCTAACAGGTCGAATGAGTATGACTTCTTCAAGCCTGCATCTTTTTGCCATCTCTTTTTGCCATATCTAACTGAATACAAAATATTCAGAATGAGTATGACTTCTTCAGAACTTTATTACATCAGGGCAATAATCAACGTGAATGGAAGTCAGTCCATTTTGGTTAGCCGGGAAAGTGGAGCAGGTAAAACCCAGATAACAAAAAAATGTTGATGAGATATCTTGCTTTCATGGGAGGCAGATCTGGTACTGAAGGAAGAACTGTTGAACAACAAGTTCTCGAGGGCGTGTAATGAAAATTTTCAAATTTCATTAATCATAGACAAAACCTAAACGAGAGCCTAATGACATTATCCAATCCAGTTCTGGAAGAGTTTGGAAATGCCAAAACCATGAAGAACAACAATTCAAGGTAAAAAGTCAACATAATACCTTAATCTATATTGTTAGTGTATCAAAAGTATTGTTGGTTCATTAAAAAAAAGCATTGTAGGTAAATTACATGAATGTTCAAATGACTGAGTGTTTCTACCAGTCGTTTCTGTAAATTTGTAGAACTTCAATTCGATAAGCAAGGAAAGATCTCTGGGGCAGCAGTTCAAACTTACCTTCTTGAAAGATCACAAGTTTGCCAAGTTTCTGACCCCGAAAGCAACTACCATTGTTTTTACATGCTCTGTGCAGCACCCCCTGAGGTGATTTGCATTGAATTTTGCTTAAAAGTTTCAAAAATATTTCTATATGCTCAACTTATACTTAGTCTAGCACCACGAAAGGAACTACCATTGTTTTCACCTGAGGTTATTTCTATATACTTCTCAAAATTATTTTACCTGTTGGGGTTTAATCGGTTTTTATCTCAAAAGAAGCTGTTTAAACTGCTGGTCGTTGTTGCCCCTTGCTAAAAACACTCAAAGTGAATAGATCAGAAGCTACATTTAGTGTATATGCATATTTGACACTCAAACTGAAAATTGGGAACCCAAATAAATTCGAGAGACTTGATTTGTGGCCAATATTCCCAAATATTTGACACTCATTTAATGTATATGCATTCAATTTGAAATCATATATTCAAACTGACGAGCATGTAAAAGTACAAAAGACTAAGCCTAAGAAACCTACCCCCGATATTCATTCCCTTGACTATATACAATGATGATACTATCTTATGAAAATCTAATACATATATATGTCTACCCCAAGTATGCATTCACTTGGCTATAAACAATATTGATACATTTTTATACAATGTTGATACTTTTTTGCCTCTTTACTCAAAGGTGACAATTTCGATCTGTTTATATATGACTGAATCAACTTCGCTATGCACCTAAAAGGCTAACGCCAAAGTTCCTAACGACTTATATAAACATAACTTCTTGTGCACATAAGCATCAAAACACAATTCTTCAAGGAATTTCATCAAACAGTTACAAGACACAAAATTTAATATCAAAACAAACTAAAAGATAAATACCTGGATTAAAAGTATTTAAAAAACCCCAAATTTCAAAATTTATGTAAATAAACTTAATAAATAGCATAAATCTAAAAACTGAAATAAATTAATAATAATAATATATACATACCAGAATTATGTAACTTAATTAGGGTTTATGGAAGTGATAAATTGATTGTGGCAACAATTTAGCGGAAATTAATGTTTGTAAAAATCAAATATATGTAGTTGTCGCCATCTCTATTGATTTGATCTGAAAATCCGTCATTGATGATATTTCGTTGATGCGTGTGTTGATTGGAACAGAGAGTGAGAGTGTCAATGAGAATGGTTTTGGGGAAGAAGAACAGAAACACTTTCGCGGGCTAAACAAAAAATAAAAAGACTAAAAAACCCTTACCAGTGTTGTCGCTATTTATCTGATAAGTCCCCCTTCCTAATCTGAGCCGCACAAATTTCTTGATCGGACGGTCAGGAATTGGACCCCTGGACTTTTTTTAAGAGGTTGACTCATTTTATCTTTTCCCATATATATATATATATACAGACTCATTAGAAACATGAAATGAGGTTTAAGACTATTTTTTGAAGGACTTTCTTTTAGTTTTCAAACGAGTTATGAGCAATTAACTCAAAAAGTTATTTTAATTTAAATGTAGTCTGGATATTTTTATATATCGCTAGGTATATAAAATCCGTTTACGAAAATATGTGTCAAGTTTAAATCCCGTTTAAAATTTTCCGTTCCTCGAGTAAACTTTTAGCCCAATGTTTACGAATGGGTCAAATTGTGTACATTTTTATATGGTATATTGACCCGAGCCATGGTTTTCTCAAAATTTCTGTTGTATACAATTAGCATGTCAAATATGATTGTAATTAAATTTCTGTTGTATACAACTAGAAATATACTCTCCGCGCTTATTTAAAACTAGTTATTTCTAGGTAGTATGTAAATTTTATAAAAGACAAGAATTTATTACATAGGTTGAATGTGAATTAAATCGGTGGCTGGAGAAATAAAAGCATTGTTAATTTGTAATTACTCGAAGTAAAACATTTTTGTTTACAACAAATCATACATACATTCGAAATGTACGGAAGAAAGAAAAAGGGTCAAAGCCGGACCATCGAACCACCATCAGTCCATCACCAAGTGAATAGATAGTGTGTGTGAACTTCTGATGGTGGAACGGTAAAACTATACTACTACTATTATATGTGTTGTTGCACGTCACCAATCGGTGCATTTTAGCCCCCACTCCCCCCCACACCTTTTTTATTTTTCACACTTTTTCCTGACGTCATGCCGCTGAAAACCTCCGCTCAGTGCCGTCACAAGATTGAGAAGCTCCGCCAGCGTCATCGAGCTGAACAGCAACGCGCCGCCGCGTTCGCCGGTTAGAAGTTTTTTTCTAATTGGTTTTATTTTGAAGCTATGGAAGCTTTGGATAACGGATATGTGTCTGAACCCGGTGATCAAATGGTGGTTAATTTGAATACCCGGACTAACAATGGGTCAAACCCGGGTCGTGGGATCCGGTTTAAACCGTCAGAAGCTCAAAAGTTAGCAATTTTACCTGCTAAAAGTAATAGGAAACAAAACCCTAATTTAATTTCTAGGGTTTCAAATCGTATTAATAACGGGTCTCTAATAGAAACCCCAATTCAAGAAACCCCCAAAATTCAGAACATTCGATCCAGGGTTACGGTGAAACCGGGTGTGCAAGAGTCGGTTTCCCATGAACCGGGTCGACCCGGACTTAGGCCAAGAAAATTTAGTAAGGTTCTTTGTGATGATGATGATGATAATGAAGATGTTGATGATGGTGAAATGTGGTTTAAAGTGCCAAGGAGGAAGAATGTGGCAAGAGGGGATCGAAACGAGAAGTATTGGGTACCGAATGGGAAGGATGTGAAGAAGGGGAATGTGAAGGGGAAGGGGAAGAAGAACGGTGGAATGTCGGAGGTGGTGGCGTCGATTAAGTTATTAGGAGACGGGTTTATGAAAGCGGAAATGATGAAGATTGATATGGCTAGGGAGATTGAGAAGATGAGAATGGAGTCGGAGATGAAACGTAGTCGGTTGTTACTTGAGTCGCAAAGACAGATTGTGGACGCGTTTGTGAAAGGTGTGGTCGAGTCAAGGAAGCTGCCCGCACCGTTGGTGGATTTGTAGGTGGTGGTTGTATGATAAACGAATGAACCAAAGCTAGTTTACAAGAATGTGTATCTACTATCTAGTACTAAGTAGTATAAATTTAACATAATGTATAAAGTGATGCAAAACAGTTTGTGACTTTTGTATTCTGATTTGTAGGTGGTTGTTATATCATGATCAGAAGGTTTACATTCTAATGTGTATATACTATGCAGTACTAGTATACACTTATATATTAGAGTATATGTCTAGTTTGTTATATGGCAAAATGGTAATGAAGTGGGTCCCTAGTGCACCAACCCAATGGTAAAAACCAAATTGCTTATTGTAGCGAAGCATTTGCACATGGTCGACAACTACACTTGCTTTGTTGCTTGTTCTCCGGAGGCCTGGATTCGCTTGAACGAGGCATGTGCATTGGTCGACAACTACACTGGAGGCTTAAATTCACTTGAACCGAGGCACGTGCATTGGGTTATAAACGTGTCGGTACCAGATTAAACCAAAATTGTAAAACGAATAACTGGAACCGAGAACCAAATGATTCCGATCCAGTTTGGAGAAACAATGTGTAAAGTTTGAGAAATGAGACAACTCTGTTCCATTCCAGTTTTCAGTTGGATAATGAACTAAGAACTTGTTTTACGACTGTATAAGTTTGAATTAAAACATTTGTCATACACATGGTCTAGTTAACAAGTAGAGTAAAACATTTTAGTCATAATTTGTTTATATAAGTAAATTTTTCGAGGTCTCATTTCATTGCCTCATGGATACTTCTGAATTAGGAGTTTAATTAGGACTATGAAATGGACCAACTCTGAACTTGCCCATTGGTTAGTACGTTTATGAGTAAGCTCATTGGTCTTCAAAAAATTGGAGTAATAGAGTAATGGGCCTTACACGTAAGCCTAGAGGAACATTCCAAAGTTTACTAAATTTAATTATTAATTCAGGCTATTCCCCACAGTTTTCTCTCAATGGGTGAAGAAGAATGGCAAGAGGTAAGAAAGATGAAGTCAAAGACGACACTGCACCAGAAAAATTACAGTGAGAAGACGGCCATTACGTACTACATATCAAACATTCCTGAAGAAGCGATGACAAGAGATTTATGGAGAACCTTTAAGACTCATTATAGAATGGTGGATGCTTTCATTCCGATGAAAAGGGACGTTAACAAAGGCAGATACGGTTTCATTCGTTTTTTGAATGTCAAGAACATATGGGAGTTGGAAAAAACTTTGGACGGCACAAAGATGGGGAATGCAATATTATCGGTCAATCTAGCCCCTCAACTATCAAATAAACGTGGAATCTCGAAGACCGCAGCAATCTACAAACACAAACTACAGTGCGTGGAGAAAAAAAGGAGTCTCATTCAGTGAAGTGGTTGCTGGTAAGAAAAGAGAAAGCCCGAAAGAGATAAAGCTGAATACGGTTGCGGATAGTCTCCCAGAATGGGGCGAGAGGGCCATTGTTACTTAACAATTTCAGAAGAGAATTATCGGATATGTTGGAGGATACAGGCTTACTTGGGGGGTATGAAGGTTTTAATCAGATTCATGTCACCAAATGATGCAACTACGTTTTTAGACAATTGGAAGCACAAGTGGCTTTATTGCTTCTCATCACTAGAAAGATGGAGTCAAGAAGTTGGTGGTAATTTCAACAGAATAGCATGGCTAAGGGTGGTGGGCATTCCTACCCATATATGGAAAAAAGAAATTTTTTGCAGAGATAATCCAGCATTATGGCAAAATCATACATCAAGAAACCCCAAACACCAATGCTACTAATCTGTTCTATGAAAGAATCGGGGTCCTGGTTGAAACGGGAAGGAGAATTAATGATGGAACAAAAAAGTTTAAAATTTGGATTGTAGAAGATGATCATGATTGGCTTCCAGTTTGTTTGTTCGGAGGAGATGCCGGAAAAATCTTGGATGGTAACTCTCCGGTGGGTAACTCCAACGATCACCCTCAAACTCTCCATCCTCGTCAGAAAGCACTATATTGAGGGCAGAATTAAATGAAGATCTTTCAATTCCCAATAATCCAGCCTCATGCGCAGTCTATGAACCCCCATGCGCATTCTATGAGAAAAAAGTGGGAGACAAATTCAAACCCGTGACACCATCATCAAAGAAGGTGATTTGGGCTTATCCCAAACTTTGCCAGCCCATAATGGAAAAAATGAAGTAAATTCTCAGGGGCCTAGGAATTTAATGGCTTTTGAGCCAAAACTATTAATGTTATAGGAAAGGGTTCCCTAAAGTTATCCCAACTTGACTAGTCAAGTTGGGAAGATCTTGACCCTTGGATTAAAATCAAGGGTCAAGATTTAAAACTTATCTTTAAATCTTGACCCTTGATTTTCATCCAAGGGTCAAGATTCCCAACTTGACTAGTCAAGTTGGGATAACTTTAGGGAATCCTTTATAATATATGGAAACATGATATTTTAAAAGAATATCCCCTCATTTCCTCTCAAGATCTACATTTCTCTCCAAAAATCTTCGATGGTAACTCTCCGGTGGGTAACTCCAACGATCACCCTCAAACTCTCCATCCTCGTCAGAAAGCACTATATTGAGGAGCGGAAAAAGAGACATGATATGGAGGTATGTCAGCCCAAGTTGATGAAAGGTTCGAATCATGTGACGGTGAAGATGAATGAACCACATGGTGAATCTGATCAGTACTTGCATAACTCTCAACCAACTGTTCCAGAAGCTCTAAGCACTGAGATTGAAGAAACGGTATTGGTTGGAAAAGAGATTGGCATCCCAGTAGGTAACTCAAGTGTTGATATCGGTGACAATTTTAGGCATGAGGAATGTATATGCTCCACAAGAAGAGATTTTAATGGAATATTAGGGGGTGAGAGATCGCTACAAAATTAGTAAGGTCAGTTCTTTGAAAAGAGAATTAAAAATCTCATTTATCTTATTACAAGAAACAATGTTAGAAAATCATAATAGTTTTATTTAATCACAACTTTGGGACTGGTCGGAATTCGGAGTCGAGTGGGTGGATGCCACCGGTAAATCCGGCGGTCTGATTACCATTTGGGACAACTCTGTTTTAAAGCTGTACAATTTGTGAAAAAGAAAAATTATTGTTGATATCGGTGACAATTTTAGGCATGAGGAATGTATATGCTCCACAACCGAAGAGAGCTCTGACCTTGAAACAAAATATGGGTGGAGTGTGGGTAATAGGAGGAGATTTTAATGTTGTAAGAGATGAGGAGGAAAGGAGAAATTCTGTCTTTTGTCCTATAAGTAGTGGCGATTTCAACAACTTTATACATGATGCGGGATTGCAAGAGTATACCCAATGTAGTCGTCTGGATGGGTCCTTGGTTTTCATGAACGGTAGCCAATGTAGTCGTCTGGATGGGTCCTTGGTTTTCATGAACGGTTGGCCTCTTGCAAAACACTCACCTTATAGGTCTGATCATTGTCCAATTAGTCTAATTGCCTCTGCTGTTGATTTTGGACCTATCCCGTTTCGTTCTTTCAACTCATGGTCCTCAATAGATGGGTATGTGGACGCTGTTATGGAAGGGGCAAATGTTACTTTAAAGGCGATCTCATACGCCCGTGATAGGAGGAATGGTTGAGAAACATAAAAGCTTCCTTAGAGAAATGGAGAAAGGAGACGATAATGACAGATTGAAGAAGGAGCTGGAAGAGTCGGGGTGAGAGTTGTCGTGAATTAGAAGAGAGAGTTGAATGTAAAGAGAAGTCGTATGAATTGGAGGAGAAAGATATGGCCCAGAAAGCACGGATTAAATGGTCTTGGAAACTTTCATGAGAATGGATATATGTATAATCTGTCCTCAAATAGAATACATGGCTTAAAAATAGATGGTGTATGCTCGGAGGATCCTGTGAAGATTAAGGAGGAAGTGTTTAGTTATTTCTCATCAAAATTTAGCGAAGATAACTCTGATCGCCCCGTTATTCAGGACGGCGGCTTCCAAAAAATTACATCCGCTGATTCAGAGTTCCTTATTAGGCCTTTCTCAAAATCTGAGATACACGAGGCTATGGTGGATTGTGATGGAAATAAAGCACCGGGGGCAGACGGTTTTAATTTTTCGTATGAATTGGATAAAGATATGGCCCAGAAAGCACGGATTAAATGGTCTTGGAAACTTTCATGAGAATGGATATATTAGTAAAGGATGCAATGAATCATTTATACCTAAGACATGTTCTAATGGTGTAGAGGACGTGAATCATTTATACCTATGCTATTTTTGATTCACTCAAATGCCTATTAGATGTATGTTGAAAAAGGACTTAAGTCAGTGATGGAGAAGATTATTTCTCCGTCACAATCTGCTTACTTGCATGGTCGTAGTATTCTAGATGGTCCTTTGGTGATCAATGAGACTCTAGCTTGGCTAAAAAGATCAAAACAAGAGGCACTCATACTTAAGGTAGACTTTCAGAAGGCTTTTGATTCGGTCTCCTGGGGTTTCTTGTTACAAGTGCTGGAACATATGAATTTCCCAAGGAAATGGAGATCGTGGATCTTGGGATTACTTTCATCCGCTAGAATGTCAGTTCTAGTAAATGGGGCGCCTACCCAAACGTTCAATGTTGAAAAGGGTGTGAGGCAAGGCGATCCATTATCCCCCTTCTTATTTATAATTGTAATGGAAGCATTGGAGGTGGTGATAGGAGAGCCATTCAGTCGGGTATCTTTCATGGAATCCCGACCCCTAATAACGGACCAGTGGTGTCTCATTTCTTCTACGCTGATGATGCCATTTTTATTGGGAAATGGTCCTTAACAAACACCAAAAACCTAGCCAGAGTGTTACGTGTTTTTTATTTAGCCTCGGGTCTGCATGTGAATTACAAGAAGACTAATTTATTTGGTGTAGGGGTCTCACAAGCAGACACAAATAACATGGAAAAGGAAATAAGATGTAGTGTTGGTACTTTCCCGGTGCCATACTTGGGGTTGCCATTAGGTGCAAATATGAATTTGATTCGACACTGGAAACCTGTGGTAGATTGCTTTAATACAAAATTGACAAAGTGGAGAGCAAAGACTTTATCATATGGTGGGAGGTTAACTTTGTTAAAATCAGTGCTTGGGTCACTACCTACTTACTTCTTTTCCATTTTTAAGGCGCCTAAACATATTTTAGACATTCTTGAGAGTATGAGAAGGAAATTTTTGTGGTGTGGTAATGAAGACAAGATGAAAATAAATTGGGTTAAATGGGAAAGGATGATGGCATCAAAATCAGTGGGAGGTTGGGGGATCGGGTCCTTAAGAGCTTTCAACCTCTCTTTGATTTGTAAATGGTGGTGGAGAGCAAAAATTAATCCGAATGATCTTTGGTTCAAAGTCGTTTCAGCGTTGCATAGTCAAAGACAATTTGAATCCTTCTTACCAATTAAGCGGTCACTAGGAGGGGTATGGAAGTCGATATGTTCCATGGATAATGAGCTTAATGGCTGTGGAATCAACTTATGCAACCTTTTTAGATTAAATGGGCAAAACGGGAAAGTTGGTATTGGGCTGCTGATGAAGAAACGGGTTTCACAACCAGATCCATGAGAAGTATTATTAATGATAAACTTGAACCGGTTTTTGATGTCACTACCGATAGGAATGCATGGGTGCGATAAAAATAAACTTTTTTGTATGGCGAGCTTCAATAGACAGAATTCCAACACGAGTAAACATAGCAGGAAGAGGAATTGTATTACCTACTATTATGTGCCCGACATGTTCTAATGGTGTAGAGGACGTGAATCATCGGGCGGTAGGTGTCAACTAGACAGTCTGTGTAGAGGACGTGAATCATTTATACCTATGCTATTTTTGATTCACTCAAATGCCTATTAGATGTATGTTGAAAAAGGAATGAAGAAGCTATTATCATGACGACACTTTGGTGCTTGTGGGATACAAGAAATAGAAGAATTTTTATAGGTATGGAGTCAAAGGTAGAGAAATTTCTGGAGGAAATCAAAATCCTAGCAAGGCTTTGGATAAAAAATAGAAGCAAAATGGGGTGTAAATTGGGGAAAAAGCTGTTAAATTTGTGAGTTACTGGCATTGTTGCTCGTATTTCATGTATGTTGTATTGTTGCTATGTATTGGGGCATTATGCCTTTGTACCATATAATACATTGGCAACTAGCAACTTGCTAGTTTGTCATCTTAATGAAATATAATGATCAGCTGTTCAAAAAAAAAAGATTGACCCTTTTCCAATAAATAATACTACATATTTTTGTAATTTTAGTCTAGAGTAAAAGCAATATTCGTATACGAAATGCATTCCAAGATAAAGAAATAGGAGTAATACACAAGTTTCTAAATGATATAGTCTTTGGATCCACGGTTAGTGAAGTAAGAAATTTGCAAATAGATGTACTATATCTATGAGATAAACACAACACTAGAATCAAGATATGTCAAACATACGCAAACAATATACATATAGGATAATGTTTATGGTAATTAAAAACAAGTTTCGATCCAAAGTCTTTCAAAAAATGGATCGTTAAAACCGTAACTTTGATCATTTCACCTATACTTTTGTATAGTTGCCATCAATTTCTTGAAAAACCGACGTGCTCCTTTTTGTGTTCTTGTATATGTTTTCATGACCACACTCGTGTTCTTTGACGAGGAATCACCGCTTCTCTTCTTCTTCCTTTTCTTAGCTTGTGACATAGCAAAACACTTGAACATGCTATTCATATCCAAACAACTCGGTTGCTTCTTTAGCCTTTTCTTTTTTGGATCATGAATTGCCTACACAATTAATTGCATATAGTAGTAACAAACCATATCAGCTTTATATAAATGCTACATCAACAATGATCAAGAATAACCGAAAATCATGTTTTATCAATTGCTCGTGTTTACTACTTTCACTTGCAACGTATATTTTAGGAACCGAAAACATGACAATGTCCATTAATTCAGAAATGATCTCTGTAATCGAGGGCAATATATTATGGCTTCCAAAGAAATCTGCTACACCCCAAGTTCTAATGATCAAGGGGGGAAAGGTTCAGAAAGGGAAACAACCGTAAGCAAAGGGCAAGAACTTTGGTAAGTATCTAGCTGAGTTGAACAAGAAGAAGAAGCAAGCTGGTTTAACCAGTTCTTCAAGTATCTTCTCAATTGAATTATAAGAGTTGATGTGATTCAAATGATAATTCAATAGCAAAAGAGTCGAGTCTAACTTGGACTCTACCTATCTTTGACATTGTCATCTTGTTTAATTTTGTCAAGAAACGCATTTAAAGACTTCAAAGTGAAGAGATCTTACAATCAAATGATGAATCATTTGATAAATGCGTGTCTTTGGCATTATCATTAGCAAGAAACGCATTGAAAGTCTTCAATGTGAAGAGATCTTACAATCAAATGATGAATCATTTGATAAATGCGTGTCTTTGGAATTGTCGTTAGCAAGAAAAGCATTGAAAGACTTCAAAGTGAAGGGATCTTACAAATGATGAATCATTTGACAAATGCATGTCTTGTGTTTTCGGCAAGATGACAAGAATACCTTTTCCGCATAAAACCAAGGCTAAGGAACTACTTGGACTAATACATCGGATGTATGTGGCTCATTTAGACATGTGTCAAGGAAAAGTGCTAGCTACTTCATCATTTTTATGAATGATTTCAGTCATGGTTATGTTTACTTGCTTAAACATAAACATGAAGTCCTCGAAACATTCAAAGAGTTTAAAAATGAAGTAGGAAATCAACTCGGTAAAACCATCAAGATTCTTCGTTCGGATCGAGGTGGAAAATACTTAAGCCAAAAGTTTAAGGATTATCTAAAAGCTTGAGGATTTATCCAACAAGCTTACTCCTATATATAATGGTATATTAGAGAGGAGAAATCGAACCTTGTTGAACATGGTTAGATTATGATGAACCTTAACTCTTCCTTTTTTGTTTTGGGATTATGCCCTAGAGACTGCTGTTCGCATTCTCAATATGGTTCCAACCAAGAAGGTTGACAAGACACCGCATGAATTGTGGCATGGGAGTGTTCCCAAGTTGTCTTACTTAAAGGTCTGGGGATGTGAGGCACTCGTGAAGCGAGATACGCCTGACAAACTTGAATCTAGATCCGTTAAGTGCATCTTTGTAGGATACCCAAAGGAGACAATGGGTTACTACTTCTACTTTCCTACGGAAAACACTGTCAAGGTACATCGATATGCTGAGTTCTTTGAAAAGAAACTCACATCTCAAGAAGACAGTGGGAGGATTGTTGAACTTGATGAGGCTCAAGTAGAAGATGTGTCAACTTCTGAAAATACTAGCATTCTTCAACTTGGGGGGGGGGAATGTTCAAAGAGATGAATCTCTAGATGAACTTCAAGTTGAAGATGAAGCGATTCCAATTCGTAGGTCCTCAAGGACAATACGTGCTCGTGAAAGATTAAATCTTATGGTTGAATCTGAAGAACACGTATTAGGAGATTTGAATGAACCTCCTAATTTCAAAGCTGCATTATTAGATCCGGAATCTGACAAATGGCTTGAAGCTTCGAATGTGGAAATGAAATCCATGAAAGATAATCAAGTCTGGAGCTTGGTTGATCTTCCACCAAATGGTAGAACCGTTGGGTGTAAATGGATCTTCAAGAAGAAGACCGACATGGATGGAAATGTACACACCTATAAAGCTCGTCTTGTGGCAAAAGGTTATACTCAACTCTTTGGAGTTGATTATGAGGAAACCTTTTCTCCTGTTGCGGACATTAGAGCTATTAGGATCATCTTAGCCATAGCAGCGTACTATGACTTTGAGATATGGCAAATGGATGTCAAAACCGCTTTCTTGAATGGTTTTCTAGACAAGGAAGTCTATATGGTACAACCAGAAGGTTTTGTCGATCCAAAACATCCCAACAAAGTGTGCAAACTTCAAAGGTCCATTTATGGATTGAAGCAAGCATCAAAGTTGAAATAAAAAGGTTTGATGAAGAAATCAAAAAGTTTGGTTTTGTTCAAAATCTTGATGAGCCATGTGTATATCGCAAAGCTAGTGGGAGTAATGTTACTTGGTGAAGTGGCATTCATTCTTGGAATCAAGATCTATAGAGATAGAAGTAAACGGTTGATTGGATTAAGTCAAAGTGCTTATATAGATAAGATCTTGAAGAGATTCAAGATGGAGAATTCTAAGCGCGGGAATTTGCCGATGCAAGAAGGACTTAATTTATCTAGCAAGAACGGTGCTTCTACACCTGAAGAGGTGGAGCGTATGAAAAGAATTCCTTATGCTTCGGCAGTGGGATCTATCATGTATGCGGTAAGATGCACTAGACCTGATATTGCGTTCGTGCAAAATATTGTTAGCCGCTATCAGCAAAATCCTGGAGAGGATCATTGGACTGCTGTGAAGAATATTCTTAAGTACATGCGAGCTACTAAAGAATTATTTTTGGTGTATGGAGGAAATCCCGATGTAGAATTCAAAAGTGAATAGATACTGTGATATTGGATTTCAGACTGATAAAGTCGGGATACGTCTTCATTTTAAATGAAGATACGGTGGAATGCTATGAGCTAAAAGCAAACCACAGTTGCTATGTATGTGACAGAGTCTGAGTATATTGCCGCCTCAGAGAAGACGCCATGAAAGTTGTCTGGATTAGAAAGTTTAATTTTGGATTTTAACGTGATAATCCTCAAATAACACACCTATGGATTTGTACTTTGATAATACGGGAGCTATTATCATTGCCAATGAACCTGGAGTTCAGAAAGGTGCCAGACATTATCCTAGACGATATCACTTTGCACGTGCAACATTATCCTAGACGATATCACTTGCACGTGAACAAATCGTACTAGGAGAAATCAAGATACTCAAAGTTCACACAGATTATAACTTAGCTGATCCTTTTGCAAAGGTTTTGTTAAAAGGAAGGCTCAATAAGCGTGCCAAGGGCATAGGTCTTAAATTAGCTAGTTATCTCATGTAAATCTGTGATTGGTATTTGGATAATGGGACGGTTAAACAATCATTATTTTAATAAATGAATTCATATACTAGGTATGAGTGTTTTCATTTCATAATGATTGTGTCCTATATTTGCATGTTTAAATCCATGAATATTTTAAATATTCTAAATGTCCATTGTCGATTAACTATATGGGAATATATTAAACTAAGACAAATGTGAGAGATTGGTTGAAATATTTAAGGGAATATTTGGAGATGGTCTGCCAAACTCACATAGTATTCAAAGAGGTGAATATCGGAATTACCCCACTTAACGAATTGTCATTTTATGGATCGGCGTCATTAAGTGAAATTCGTGAAATGGTTACTTTATTTATCCTTAGACTTGAGATACAAGCAGGTTATGCATGTGTGGATTGCATTTTCTTGATATAGTTCTAACTGTCCTGAACAAGGAAGTAATAAAGGGCTATTTTCAGAAATGTAGTGAAACGACATGACTAACACGTGTAGTCAATATAGGATTTGTTCCTTCAATTTGCAACTGAAGTATGATACCATTTGGCGCCCTCATTGATTAATTAAGATGTTTGTATGCGCATACCCAAATGAACTCAAGAGGTGGTCTTGACTAATTTGATAATCTTGATTAATTGTAGAAATGAGAAACAGAATCGTTAAATTATGAAATGACATTGATCCATATCCATAATTAACAAGGTATCTGAAACAAAGGGATAATAAAGACTAAATCATTTCAAAAGATACTTTAAGAAACTATACTTAAATATTTTCGGGAGCATTGGCGTGTTGCTAGACGCTAACCAATGTTATTGCCTTTATATAACATGCTCAAGTGGGAGCTGTTGGTATGTGATCACGTTATAATAAACGCATGTCGGAAATAATTTAAGCCTACGGGGTCACACGAAATACACGGTACTAATGTAACATTTGTGAAAATTGACTAGATTTGACTCCCAAATATAATGTAAATGATTTCGTGAATAGTATCGTATACGTGAATAGTAACTGTATTTGTGAATAGTATCGTATATGTGAATAGTAACTGTATTTGTGAATAGTACCGTATATATGAATAGTAACCGTATTCATGAATAGTGATTGAGAACAGTGTCGGTGACACAGTGTCGGTGGTTAGCTAATAATATCATTAATGGGACAAATATCGACATAACTTTATGTAAAGAAGAAATACGCGTGATATCTTCGTTGTTGTTTATTGATCATGAACCAAATCCCTTAGCTGGATAAATATCTCATCTATCTGTTTAACCTATTATACTCAATCATTCAATTATTTTATTATTCATGAAATAAAAACCCTTTATACCATTTTGTTTTAGTATGAATAATATGAGTTTATTCAAAATCTAGTACATTTAGCGATTTGGAATTAGTACAAGAGTTCAAGGATCGAAAGAAATATTAATTGCCTTATGAAGATGACAAATAAAGTTAAAATGACAATTTAATACTTAAAGAGTATCATTTACTTTTAATTAGAATTCGTTGTTTCAACGAAAAATATTATAAGTAATTAATTAAACAAGTAGAGTGCAGAAAAACACTGCTAACTTGTTTTGGCCATAACTTTTGAACCGTAACTCCGTTTTTGACGATTCAAATCGCCACATCTTTGTAAAAGAATCTATTTTCCGATAGACAGATATTTTCCAAGTGATCGAACTGGAACTGTTAGGGTTGACTTTGAATAGTTTAGTTCGAACTATTATTGCCTATATATACTAAATTGATCTTTCATTTCATTTCTTTGTTTTAGGATCAAAAAAACACACACACACATAATCTTCATCATAATTCAGTTCTCTTAAACAAGAAAAGATAAGTATTTGTGTTCAACCACTTAATCATATTAGTTTTGCAATAATCAAATACTTGAGTATTCTTGTGTTTAACGTTTGTGAAATTGTAATTATGATTATGGGTAACATTTCATGCCATTGATCTTATTGTTGTACAATCCTTTGAACACTTTGTATGAAATAGGTCAACTTCGATCATTTTTTGTACTCTGGTGATTTAACTTTTGTATAACTATGATTTTTGGGTAACATGGAACGTTGGTATTGAATTCAACAAATAATAACTATACTTATACGTGGCTTGGGTAACATAGAACGTTGGTGTTGAGTTCAGCAGATATTAACTATATTTACACGTGGCTTGGTGCAAATTCATTTGAGCTTATACTACTTTTCAGGTGAGTTTCGTTGTTCCCTACTCAATTGAGATTCGGGCTGAAAAGTGTACATATACGTGTTTATTTGATTATTTGGTTGATTTGATTTATGGTTTATTGATTGTTTGATGAGATACAATTGAATTATGGAACTGATTGACTGATGATTGATGGATAGTTTTGAGTTGTTATTGATGGTTTATGCAGGAAATTGTGATATTATAATTTATTTAGGATAGATGTACATACATGGAAGTCGGTTATACCTTCAAAGAGTTTAAGATGTGGTGGGAAGGCTGCGGGTGACCCTATATATAAGCATCTGGGACTCGTTGAAAGTAGAATCCTCCTAAGTGTATGTATGTATAGTTTCTGTTGATGGTTGATTGCTTGACTTGTGGTTGGATTTGGGGAAACCGATTTATGGTATTCGGTTGGTGCATTGTTAAAGCAGGTTGTTTAACCGTAAGGCTACCAAAGCAGGTTGTTTAACCGTAAGGCTACCAAGGCAAGTTGTTGAACTGTAAGGCCACAATTTGAGTACTTTAAGTACTACGGGTACAATATGTACTTGATGACATTGACGCCAAGGATTGGCCATACTTGATGATTTGATATGATTTTGAGTACATTGCATAACATTGATACACATATGATGCACGCATTGACATTTATACACATTTTATACATTGCATGACATTGATACACATACGATGCATTTTTTTGGTAATGATAGATATTGTACTTGATTGTATATGAACTATCTTGTATCATTTGTTGATCGGTTATTTATGTGACATGGTTGAACGATATGTTAACCTTAATTGTTTGACAGGTGACGTACATGAGTTTATAGCAAGTACATGGTTTGATGTTAATATTTCATATGATAATATTAATGATGATGGTTCCTTGTGAACCATTACTACGAACTCACCAACCTAGTGTTGACCTTGTTTAGTACACTTTTCAGGAAACCAGGTGAACCAAGGACGTGATGCCTGAATGATGTTGCTTTTGAACCAGGGCTTGGACTTAGATGGATCAAGGATTCATTTGCCCAACTATTGCATTATGTCTAGGAATTATTTCTATATTTTGAATTTGCTTGTAAACGTGTGATGATTGTATGTTGTATTATAATTTAATAAGTTGGATTCACTGAGTCCAACATGTTCATATAGTTTATGTTCTACGATAATTCCACTGTGTGCTATATAATTTCCGTAATACTTCGGGCCCAGCTCGGGGTGTTACAGAATGGTGGCCCATGCATGGTCGTAGAGAATTAGGCGGTTTGACCTAGACTACGGCTTAAGTTAAAACTCTTCATATAGCATGCATGGTTAGGAATTTTGTGTGCAACGTGAATATGTGAAACCCTAAAAGTGTACATTGTGAGTTCGTAGGCAAGACCATTTATGTGATGACTTGAGAACAATGTGATGAACGGATGATGAGTACAATGTGGTTAATGTGTACATTGATTGAACTTGATTATGATTGAGATGGATTGTTGTTATTAATTGATAATGGTTATGTTGAATCTGAGTACTTGTAATGATGATAAATTATTGAAGTGAACTTGACATGATGACATGATAAGTAATAATTCCCCTTAAATCATAGCACAATGATATGAATTAGGTATGTTGTACCGATATGAGAACATTGACTACTTGTGTGACTAACATGTGAGCATTTTGAGACTAATTTTCGGGTCAATATGTTACTTGTTTTATAGAAATGGAAAGACCAAGGAGAACCGGAGCTAACTATGGGGTTACCCCTGAAGAGCCACATGAAGCAGAAGCTCAAGGTGGTCGTGGGGGTGGCCGTGGTGGTAGAGGTCGCGGTAGGGGTCGAGGTGGAGGCCAAGGAAGAGGTGGAGGCCAAGGAAGAGGTGGAGGTAATAATGAAGTGCATGCACCAGACTTGGCAGAGGTGATCGCTCAAACGGTCACTAATATCATGCCAACTATTATTGCCCATGTCACGGCAACCCTTGATGGAAACAATGGGGCACAACCCAATGAGCCTCAAAACAACGAAGCCCCAGCTAATGTGAATAATGAGGGCGCTCGACCTCATGTTGTGGTAGGAGAAGAGGAGGAACCAGTGGAAGTGAATAATTATGTTCCCATGTATAACCAACATGGAGTTTACCGCCAAGGTGTCAATTCAAAGACTTCAAGAATTGTGGGGCACCGGAGTTTGATGGTAAGGGTGGTCCCGTGACTGCATAAGATGGTTTGAGAAGATTGAAGCGGTGATTGAAAGAAGTCATTGCACACATGATGACCAAATTCCTTACGCATCTGGTATGTTTAAGGATGATGCTTTAAGTTGGTGGAACAAAGAGAAGGTCTTGGGCCGGACTCGTAATTTGTTATGGCTGATTTTAAGAACATGGTGAAGGAGAAGTTTTGCCCTCCTTATGAACTCCAAAAATTAACCATTGAATTTATCCACCTTAAAATGGAGGGGCAGATTACAAGGGTTATATTAGACGATTCCAAGATTTGTCTACCCTTGTTCCTCATCTAGTGAGTATCGAGTCTCAAGCCATTGCAAAATTTGTGTTAGGCTTGACTCCAGAAGTCCAATCTTGGTAAACTCGGTCATGCCTACTTCTATGGCCGAAGCTATTAACCATGCCGGTAGTGTGACCGAGGATCTTTTGAGGAGGGGAGTGTTGAGCAAACATCATCATCAAAGAAAGAGAAGTGCGGAGTCTAGTGGGGAAAAGAAGAAGGGAAGGTTTGATCCCAAGAAGGCAAATAATCGGGGAAGAATTATGGCAACGGTGGAGCCGGTGAGGAAACCTTATCAAGGACCTCATCCTTTTTGTAATAAGTGTAACAAACACCACCCCACCAATGTTCAATGTGGGGCATGTTTCAATTGTAACCAAACCGGACACCTGATCAAGGATTGTAGAGCACCGAGGGCGGCCCCAATGAATGTGGCTCCTCTTCAAGCTGTTCCTCCACGGAAATTTTCCAAAGGGTACTTGTTATGAGCGTGGAAGCCCTAATCACTACCACAACAATTGTCCTCAATGGGTTGGAAAAGAAGTTCAAGTGGCTGTTCACCCCAATCAACTTCAAATTGCCGGGCCTAACCAAAACCGAGGACAACAAGGTCACCAAGTACAACCTCGTGGTCGAGCCTTTGCGGTCAATGTCAATGAAGCCCGCAATGATCCAAACGTGGTGGCAGGTACCTTTTTTCTTAATGGTCACTATGCAGCCGTTTTATTTGATTCTGGAGCCGATTTTAGTTTTGTTTCCTCTAGTTTTGTTCCTTTGATTGAAGTTCATCCGTGTGCTCTGAATTATGTGCTTGATATTGAAATGGTAAATGGGTCACTAACTAAACTCAGTCAAATACTTCGTGATTGTATTTTGACTTTAAATGACGTCGAGTTCTTCATTGACCTCATGCCTCTTGATATTGGTAGTTTTGACATTATTGTGGGTATGGATTGGTTGACGGCGGTAAATGCGACTATTGATTGTGGTGAGAGAGTTGTTAAGATACCTTCTAACGGTAGAATTCTTAGGTTCAAGGCGAAATCTCCGATTCCTCTAATTCTAAAGTCTTTAGTGCTACCATCCCAAAGGTAGAATTAAAACCATTCCTATTGTTTGTAATTTTCCTGACGTTTTTCCGGATGACTTACCGGGATTACCCCCATCTCGTGAACTTGATTTCCGTATAAATCTAATCCCTGGAGCAGCACCTGTAGCTAAAGCTCCTTACAGACTGGCTCTGTCTGAAATGCAAGAATTGGCAGCTCAACTTAAAGAACTCCAAGAAAAAGGTTTCATTCGCCCTAGTCAATCTCCTTGGGGTTCTCCTGTTCTTTTCGTCAAAAAGAAAGATGGGTCCTTTAGAATGTGTATTGACTACCGGGAGTTGAATAAGCTCACGGTAAAGAACCGGTATCCGCTTCCTCGAATCGATGATCTATTTGATCAACTTCAAGGTGCCAAACACTTTTCAAAAATCGATCTTTGCTCGGGTTATCATCAACTCCGAGTACACGAAGATGACATTCCTAAAACGGCTTTCGTACAAGGTATGGACATTTTGAATTCACCGTTATGCCTTTCGGGTTGACTAATGCACCGGCGGTGTTCATGGATTTGATGAACCGGGTGTGTAGTCCCTATTTGGACGAGTTTGTCATTGTCTTCATTGATGACATACTTGTTTACTCGAAGACAAAGGAAGAACATGTTGAACACTTGCGCAAAGTGCTTGAATTGTTAAGAAAGGAGAAGTTGTACGCCAAATTCTCCAAGTGCGAGTTTTGGTTGGAGAAGGTCCATTTTCTTGGTCACGTGGTAAGCAAGGATGGTATTCACGTGGACCCAAGCAAGATTGAAGCGGTCAAGAATTGGAGAAGACCCGAAACACCATCCGAGATCCGTCAATTCCTTGGATTGGCGGGTTATTATCGAAGATTCATTGAAAATTTCTCCCGCATTGCGCAACCGCTTACTCTCTTGACTCAAAAAGAGAGGAGATTTGAATGGGGCGATAGACAAGAACAAGCTTTCCAAACTCTTAAGGATATGTTGTGTGATGCACCTATCCTAACTCTTCCGGATGGAGTTGAAGACTTTGTAGTTTATTGTGATGCTCCGGGACAAGGTTTGGGTTGTGTTCTTATGCAGAGGGGCAAAGTCATTGCTTATGCCTCTCGTCAATTGAAAGTGCATGAGAAGAACTACCCGACACATGATTTGGAATTGGGAGCGGTTGTGTTTGCTTTGAAGTGTTGGAGGCATTATCTCTATGGCACCAAATGTGTGATTTATACCGATCACAAAAGTCTCCAACACATTTTTAATCAAAGTGAATTGAACATGAGACAAAGACGTTGGCTTGAACTCTTTAGTGACTATGATTGTGATATCCGTTATCACCCAGGTAAGGCCAATGTTGTGGCTGATGCCTTGAGTCGAAAATAAAGGGTTAAGCCAAGACGAGCAAGAGCAATGAGTCTCACGGTAGGGCCAAATATTCGTGACCGAATCATTGAAGCCCAAATACAAGCTACCCTACCGGAGAACTTTGGTAATGAATTGGATGGCATGGAGCAACAATTTGATAGAAAAAGTGACAACGGGCTATATTTAGTTGAAAGGCTTTGGGTTCCCATTTTCGGTAATCTAAGAACATTTCTCATGAATGAAGCCCATCGATCGCCTTATTCGGTCCATCCCGGGTCGGATAAGATGTACTTTGATTTGAAAAACTTGTATTGGTGGCCGGGCATGAACGTGATGTGGCTAAGTATGTGAGTGAGTGTCTTACTTGCTTACAAGTGAAAGCCGATCACAAGAAACCACCCGGATGTTGTGCAACCATGGCACCCAAGTGGAAATGGGAGCACATATTGCAATGGACTTCATTACGAAGTTACCAAAGACAAGGAGTGATCGTGACACGATTTGGGTGATAGTGGATCGGTTAACGAAGTCGGCTCATTTCTTAGCCATTCGTGAAACCGATAAGTTTGACACCATGGCGCGCTTGTACATTAAAGAAGTGGTGTCTAAGCATGGAGTTCCGGTTTCTATCATCTCCGATAGAGATACCCGGTATAACTCAAGTTTTTGGAGATCCTTTCAAGATGCAATGGGTACACAACTTAATATGAGTACGACATTTCATCCTCAAACGGATGGGCAAAGTGAAAGAACGATACAAACCCTTGAAGACATGTTGAGAGCTTGTGCAATTGATTTCGGTGGTAGTTGGGAGGATCATTTGCCATTGGTTGAATTCTCCTACAACAACAGTTATCATGCAACCATACAAATGGCGCCCTTTAAGGCTTTGTATGGTAGAGTATGTCGTTCCCCCTTAGCTTGGGCAGAGATTGGTGAAAGCCAACTTATCGGACCAGAGATTGTAGTTGAAACAACAAAAGTGATCTCCCAAATCAAGGAGAGGTTACAACTAGCCCGTGAACGACAAAAGAAATATGCTGATGTGAGACGCAGACCACTAGAGTTTGAAGTTGGTGATCATGTACTTTTGAAAGTATCACCTTGGAAAGGCGTTATACGATTTGTGAAACGAGGCAAACTTGCGCCAAGATTCATAGGGCCTTTCAAAATTCTTGAACGGATTGGAAAAGTTGCATATCGATTGGAACTTCCACAAAAACTGAGTGGTGTGCATGATGTATTCCACATTTGTAACCTACGCAAGTGTCTAGCGGATCCTACTCATCATGTACCCATGAATGAGATACAAATAGATAAGAAGCTTAATTTTGTGGAAGATCCGGTCGAGATCTTAGACCGTGAAGTCAAGAAGCTCAAGAACAAACGCTATAACCATTGTGAAAGTAGATGGAATGCTAGACGTGGAGCCGAGTTCACTTGGAGAGAGAAGACCATATGAAGTCTAAGTATCCGCATGTTTATAATTAGGATTTTGTTGAATTTCGGGACGATATTCTTTTAACGGAGAAATAATGTAACATTTGTGAAAATTGACTAGATTTGACTCCCAAATATAATGTAAATGATTTCGTGAATAGTATCGTATACGTGAATAGTAACTGTATTTGTGAATAGTATCGTATACGTGAATAGTAACTGTATTTGTGAATAGTCCGTATATATGAATAGTAACCATATTCATGAATAGTGATTGAGAACAGTGTCGGTGACACAGTGTCGGTGGTTAGCTAATAATTTCATTAATGGGACAAATATCGACATAACTTTATGTAAAGAAGGGATACGCGTGATGTTTCTTGTTGTTTATTGATCATGAACCTAATCCCTTAGCTGGATAAATATCTCATCTATCTATTTAACCTATTATAATCAATCATTCAATTATTTTATTATTCATGAAATAAAAACCCTTTATACCATTTTGTTTTAGTATGAATAATATGAGTTTATTCAAAATCTAGTACATTTAGCGATTTGGAATTAGTACAAGAGTTCAAGGATCGAAAGAAATATTAATTGCCTTATGAAGATGACAAATAAAGTTAAAATGACAATTTAATACTTAAAGAGTATCATTTACTTTTAATTAGAATTCGTTGTTTCAACAAAAAATATTACAAGTAATTAATTAAACAAGTAGAGTGCAGAAAAACACTGCTAACTTGTTTTGGCCATAACTTTTGAACCGTAACTCCGTTTTTGACGATTCAAATCGCCACATCTTTGTAAAAGAATCTATTTTCCGATAGACAGATATTTTCCAAGTGATCGAACTGGAACTGTTAGGGTTGACTTTGAATAGTTTAGTTCGAACTATTATTGCCTATATATACTAAATTGATCTTTCATTTCATTTCTTTGTTTTAGGATCAAAGTAAACACACACACACACATAATCTTCATCATAATTCAGTTCTCTTAAACAAGAAAAGATAAGTATTTGTGTTCAACCACTTAATCATATTAGTTTTGCAATAATCAAATACTTGAGTATTCTTGTGTTTAACGTTTGTGAAATTCAGTTTTTGCAATAATCAAACACTTGAGTATTCTTGTGTTTAACGTTTGTGAAATTTAGTTTTTGCAATAATCAAACACTTGAGTATTCTTGTGTTTAACGTTTGTGAAATTGTAATTATGATTATGGGTAACATTTCATGCCATTGATCTTATTGTTGTACAATCCTTTGAACACTTTGTATGAAATAGGTCAACTTCGATCATTTTTTGTACTCTGGTGATTTAACTTTTGTATAACTATGATTTTTGGGTAACATGGAACGTTGGTATTGAATTCAACAAATAATAACTATACTTATACGTGGCTTGGGTAACATAGAACGTTGGTGTTGACCTTAGCAGATATTGACTATACTTGTACGTGGCTTGTTGCAAATTCATTTGAGCATATACTACTTTTCAGGTGAGTTCCGTAGTTCCCTACTCAATTGAGATTCGGGCGAAAAGTGTACATTACGTGTTTATTTGATTTTTGGTTGATTTGATTTGATGTTATTGATTGTTGATGAAATGAAATTGAATTATGGAACTGATTGACTGATGATTGATGGATAGTTTTGCTTTAGTGTTTGATGGTTTATGTGATTGTGATATTATATTTATTTAGGATAGATGTACATACATGGAAGTCGTTATGCCTTCAAATTTAAGATGTGGTGGGAAGGCTGCGGGTGACCCTATATATAAGCATCAAGGACTCGTTGAAAGTAGAATCCTCCTAAGTGTATGTATGTATAGTTTCTGTTGATGGTTGATTGCTTGACTTGTGGTTGGATTTGGGGAAACCGATTTATGGTATTCGGTTGGTGCATTGTTAAAGCAGGTTGTTTAACCGTAAGGCTACCAAAGCAGGTTGTTTAACCGTAAGGCTACCAAGGCAAGTTGTTGAACTGTAAGGCCACAATTTGAGTACTTTAAGTACTACGGGTACAATATGTACTTGATGACATTGATGCCAAGGATTGGCCATACTTGATGATTTGATATGATTTTGGAGTACATTGCATAACATTGACACGCATATGATGCACGTATTGACATTTACATGCATTTGATACATTGCATGACATTGATACACATATGATGCATTTCTTGGTAATGATAGAAGCTGTACTTGATTGTATATGAATATCTTGTATCATTTGTTGATCAGTTATTTATGTGACATGGTTGAACGATATGTTAACCTCAATTGTTTGACAGGTGACGTACATGAGTTTATAGCAAGTACATGGTTGATGTTATTATTTCATATGATTATGTTATTGATGATGGTTCCTTGTGAACCATTACTACGAACTCACCAACCTAGTGTTGACCTTGTTTAGTACACTTTTCAGGAAACCAGGTGAACCAGGGACGTGATGCTTGAATTTTGTTGCGTTTGAACCAGGGCATGGACTTAGATGGATCAAGGATTCATTTGCCCAACTATTGCATCATGTTTAGAATTTAATACTATCTTTTTATTTGTGTAAACGTGTGGTGATTATATGCTTGTATTATAATGTGTGCTTGTTCATAACTTAATAAGTTGGATTCACTGAGTCCAACATGTTCATATAGTTTATGTTCTACGATAATTCCACTGTGTGCTATATAATTTCCGTAATACTTCGGGCCCAGCTCGGGGTGTTACAATATAATGGTATATTAAAGTAAATATTAATTAATTAGATCACGAAATGATTAATTAAATAAATTAAAGGGTTAATTGTATTTAATTAATTAAGAAAGGAGGATTAAATGTGAAATTAGGAAATTAGTGTTGGACTCTAATTCCAACTAATGGGGATTTCCAATCCCACTCTGATTACTTGAAAAAACTTCCTAATTAAGCCTATAAATAGAGGGCTTAGGCTTAAGGGTTTTACACACATTCACAATACATCAATTTGTAAAACCTCCTCTTCCTCTCTCTTCCATTCGGCCGAACCATCTAAGGTTGTTTTGGTTTTGTGCTTTTCGAACATCACATGGAACGAATATATATATAATTAATGCTTATCATTAATTATGGTTGGTTTTGATCGACAACTACATATTGTTTTCGGTTCATGGGGAGTTCGAATATAAGGGATTAACACAACGGGTTTGTGAGTTTGTGATCGGGTACTAGCATACTATCATAGGGGTGTCAAGTGCAATCGTAGAGGGGTTTTACTTTAAACCCTATTATAATAATAATCTTATTATTATTTATTTTATTGGAAGCTTTGCATAAGGTACACGTTTCGATTCTCTCTTTGTTAATTAATGTGATTGCATATTCGATTCTTCCGTTGCGCATACTCGTGATTATATGTATGTTTATATGCTTATATTCTAACAGTGGTATCATAGCCACATATTTCTAAATATATTGGCAAGAAATAAAATTAAATACCGGAGTGTGTTGTCCCTCGTTGGTGGCCGGGGATACCAAGGGCTTGGGCCGATGATCAGATGTAGATGGTTCGAGCTTTGAAGATTCTCGAAGATGTTTCGAGTAGCTAAGAAGTTCGGCTTTTCGGTTACTACCTTGACCACCCCTTTTTGGATCGTGGACTTGGAGGTGGTGATGGTGATAATGGTGGTGATGATGGTGGTGGTGTTTAATATTAGTAGTAGTATTATTGTGGTTGTTTCTTGTTAATCTTTTTTTCTTTGGCTTCTCCTCATAAACGGCCACCAAAACCGCCTTTTCTTTGCAACATGTCATCTACGTGTTGTCAATCAACCACAATTTGTCATATCAAACTCCACGTAGCGATTTATGATTGTTAAAATCAAGATACGCTAGTAATATAATATAAAGATAATATAATAGACAAAAGAGATATATAGTAAATAGTTATTACATTTACAATTATCTATATTACCTTATAAAGCAAGAAGCCCTTTTTTCAAATCTCAATTAAGTAATTGAACTACCTAAATTACCCTTCTTTTTTATTCACTAATATAAACATCTCTACATAATATACCTATAATACCCTTAAATCTCAACCATTCATTTCTCTCTCTCTCCTCAAATCTCAACCACTCATTTTTTTCTCTCTCCTCCATAAATCATTTTATTCCTCTAATTCATTCAAAATCTTTTATCTCAAAAACCGTATATCGATAAATTATAAAAATTGTATGGGTGTTCTTAAAATTTCATGCTCTTTCATTAGAGATGTCATTCGATATACTTTCGACGAATTTTTAAATCCGAGGGCGGAGCCCGTACGGCTAAGACATTTGGCTATCATACTCTATGACTTGACCTATCACCCACCATCTCACCGCCGCAACGCACGGGCACTATCTCTCGTAATAGAAACAATTAAAGAACATTCTTGATATTATGTACACAAATTAACATATTTATGTGTAAACATAGAAAGAAGACAATTGGCCGGTTCCTCACAATAATATTAATTAGAAATTTATTTTATGTTTCAATACAAAACCGTTTAAAATATATACGACGAAGTAGGCAAATGATCCATAGACAATTTTGTAGAAAGTTATAATAGAGTAATAATTAAAAAATCTTACAGATTTACCATTTTAACTTTTTTTTTTTATTATCATTATTGATTGACTGACAGGGTGCATCAAAGACTCAAAGTGATTAAACTAACATTGAACATATATCATTGCTTTCAAAATCTTTAATACAATTTATAGCTAATAAGATTTTGTTAAAGCCCATACCGATAAATTATGTATAGTACGTACGTAGGGATCGTGTTATATTGATTTTTGAAAGATACTACACATGCTTTTTCATTCAAAGTTAATAAAATGATATTCTTATACAGCATAAAGTAAATATAAGAATTACTATCTATTTTTCATATCTCTATAAAAGGTTAGAACAACGGACAACACTTTAACCTCGTGTGCCTTTTAGGTACTAACGAACCTTTCTCCAAGGATCAACCCAAGCCAACATTAGCCTGTCTTTGAGTATCACACTAGTCGGTATTCGAATCCATGACCTACAATGCAATGTTCATGTCTTTGATCAGTATTACACTATTTAGTGAGTCGGTATTTAAACTCATTACTCATGACCTATTTCTGCACAAGTACTCAATAATAGCATATAAGCATCATAAACATTTTCGGTAAGGGACTGAACAGAACATAACTATAATAATAAGAACACCAACGTTAAGTTAATAATAATAATTATAAAAAAAAAATTACAGAAGGTTTACTATAGTTGCTTGCCAAGTAAATCAATGCTGCATATTCTTGGGGTTGATCGTTAACCGAAAGGACATGCTGATACACACATAGTTCCAAATATTAACATCCAAAATTTTTATTATACATTTGTTAATTATAATAATAAAATAATACTAAATCCCAATTAAGTTTTACTTCTACCCGATCAAGTGATTATCAATAAAATTTAAGATATCAATGATGAGTTGGTGGAGTGGTTTGGAGTTCCCCTGGTGCACTATAGGTCTCAGGTTCGAATCTCCATTCCACCAACTTTGAGATATAGGTAGTCCTTCTATGAGGGCTTGGCTTGGGTATACCCAGGTTCAAGTCTGAGGGGGCAGGGTTTACTCCTATTAATCGTCGTGCTTTCGGGCGGATTAGTAGGGGTTTTCCCCCATTGGGTATTTGAAATAGGCATTTCTACTTCGAGTGAGCTCTCTAGCGCGGACCCGGTTAAGACAACGTATGCTAGACCTCTCGCTGTCGAATCGCGACACGAAGTTTCAAGCGAAATTCACCTTTCAAAAAAAAAAACTGAATTTATCCATGTATTATATTAAATACTTACCAAGTTACCAGTAAACATGGTTTAATTTGTAAAAGTGGATTGATTATAATTTGGGAAATATATATAAGACATCAGAACAAAATACATGACTAATACGTTCGTTTTCTATTTTCCGTCGTCTTAGATTTAAAACTTTTTTTCTAGAATGCGTTGTGTTTTATTTTCTTTATACATTTTGTCATTTGAAAATATATTAAATACTTGATTGTCATTACATAATATAAACAAGTTAAAAACTGTACTAGTATATATTTTTGGATTAAACACATGTATTATGTTGTTTATATATGTGAATGAAAAGGAAACACAACGTTGTTTGGACGTATGCGAATTCATGATTCATGTAACACCATTTGTCATGGGCAGGTTTAACCCTTTTCAATTTAATACCTATATAATGGCAACCAAAATTGAAAGAGATATATAAAAGTTGAAGCATGAAACATATTACAAGGCGTCACATGTTTTTTGTGTAAGTGAATGTTGGTTATAAAAAAAAAGCTAGCATAGCATGTAAGGTTTGCAAATGGACATATATTAGTTTTTTAAGGAAAAATAAACTGGTTGAGCATTGATACCATGATCATAAATACAGGCCTCAAAGTTAAATTTTATATTTCAATGTGTATTTTTTTTATTTGTAAAAACTATATTATATTACTGTTTTATTTTCTATCTGAAACGCAAGTGTTAGACTGTTAGTTACTATTTTTTTCACATTGTAATAAAAGAGAAAATGTCACAAATGGTCCCTGTGGTTTGTCATATTCGCATTTTGCCCCCTGTGTTTTTTTTCCGTTGCAACTGGTCCCTGACTTTTTCATTTTCGTTGCCAGAAGCCCCTGGCACTAACTTCTGTTAAATTTCGCCGTTAAAACCCTTCACGTGCATATCATGTGAGGGTATAATCGTCATTTAACCAACCACAAGGACTAAATGTGATAAAACAATAATAACATCAAGTCAATCTAACCTACATACATGTAAATCTATATCTATGTCTCTGTAACTTATTTATATGTAAAAATATATAAACGATCCATCAATCATCATACATTTCCATATCTTCAGCTCTTCACAATCTCTTCCCGAAAAAAATTCATACACATACTGACTTACACACGCAATATATGTATATAGATATATGTTTAGATCTATTATTATTCCCCAAACAATTTAATTTTTCCAACAAAAAATCTTATCCATGAAACAATAATCATTCAAATATTAGATTTGTGATTTGTAACTCAACTTCCAAACTCTATATCTATAAAGGATTACAGAGAAAAACGAAAAGCATATCCATGGTGGTTTGGTGGCGGCGACGCAATGACGGTCGAGTATCTTAGTGACAATATGGACATCGATCGCTTGTGGCTATTAAAGCTTCAGAATATGAACAACAAATCAAAGATTGTGGCTATTAAAGATTCATGAGTTGATTTTCTTGAAACTATACACTCATCTAGGCAGCAGGTTAAAGAACAAACTGGAAGTAGATTAAATCAAGTGATTATTACAGAACAGCAAAGAACATAGACGTTTACATCGAAAGAGATTAGGGTTTTCAACAACGGTAAAAAGCTGCTTGAAGAGGTGAGGGATACAGTGCCCATCTCTTTGTATATATATAAAAAACATTTACAATCTTCATCCTCCAACTTCAGTCATTGATACTTTGACCCAGCTATATCAAGTCTTCAACGCCTTTAGTCCCAAAGTGATACTTGAGCCCCTATGTCTAGCTTTAGTCCCTTCTCCTTCCAAAGTGTATGTCCAAGGTCCTTTCCTAGCAATATTATCACAATAAAGAAACACAAATTACTCAATTAATTTGATAATTCAACACCCCTCCACAAATTAATTGTGGAAGAGATCTATCAAACCAAGATCCTTCAAATGTTTGCTATGAAGGGCACATGTGAGACCTTTGGTGAAAAGGTCTGCAATATTATCATCAGAGCCAATTTTAACAGTGTCTATAACCCCCATGTTAATTTTTTCTCTAACAAAATATAGATCAATTTCAAAATGCTTGGTTTTCTCATGAAACACAGGGTTAACACTAATTTGAATAGCAGTTTTGCTATCACAGAAGATGGGTACAGGCTCTTCTTGTCTAATTCCAAATTCACTTAAAACTTTTAAGACCCAAATGATCTCACATGTCATAGCTGCAAGAGCCCCGAACTCAGCCTCAGCAGAAGACCTAGATATGGTAGTCTGCTTTTTGCTTTTCCAAGATATTGGTGAGCCACCAAGGAAAAGGATGTATCCAGTGATACTTTTCCTGGCATTCACCTTCTTGGCCCAGTCTGAATCAGAATAAGCTTTGAGAGAAATCGGAATTACCTTTCAAGTGGATACCTTTACCTGGAGAATTCTTGAGGTATCTTAATACCCTTAATGCAAGCTTGAAATGAGATTGATAGGGCTTATGCATAAATTGACTTAGAATGTGGACAGCAAAACAGATATCAGGTCTAGTAAGAGTAAGATATATAAGTTTTCCAACCAATTTCTGGTATTCAGTGATGTCCTCCAAAGGGATATCATCAGATCATTAACAAAAGTCAAATTTGGTTCAATGGGTGTTTGAGTTGGTTTACAACCCAACAACCCATATTCAGATATAATGTCAAGACAATACTTTCTTTGAGTCATGCATATCCATCTTAGTATCAAGAACTTCAATACCAAGAAAATACCTAAGTTTCCCAAATCTTTTAATAGAAACTTTGGCTCAGAAACTTTACAGTTCTTCAATTTCACTATGCAATTTCCAGTTATTATGATATCATCAACATACACAAGTAAAGCAACAAAAGAACCATTTTGATTTCTAGTATACAAAGAGAATAATCACTTCTGCTTGAGAGAACCAAATCAACAAGGCAGAAGTGAGTTTTCATTCCACTTTCTAGGAGCTTGTTTAAGTCCATATAAGGACTTACAAGCTTACAAACCCTAGTATCATTACTAGAATATAACCAGGAGGAGGTAACATATAGACATCTCAACAATTTCACCATAAAGGAAAGAATTATTAACATCAAGTTGGAAAATAGGGCAACACCTTTTAGTAGCAATGGTAAGCATACACCTAATGGTGACCATTTTGACCACAGGGGAAAAGGTTTCATCAAAATCAACTCCCACCCTTTGACTACAACCTTTGGCAACAAGCCTAGCCTTATATCTATCAATATCACCATTAGATTTGTATTTTATCTTGTAAACCCATTTACAATTCATGGGTTCTGTTAGGGGGAGTTCAGTAGCGGTACCAAGTCCCATTTTTGTGCAATGCTTCCATTTCAGCATTCATAGCATCAACCCAAAGTGGGTTTTTTGATGCTTCATAGAAAGAAGTAGGTTCAACATGTTTATTCAGATTTGACATAAAGCACATGTATTCAGAATTCAAGTTAGAGTAATTAACATGTCTAGAAATGTTGTGTTTGGTTTTAGTACCTAACACAAAGTCATCAAGATTTTTGGAGGTCTAGTAATCCTGTTGGACCTCTAAGATTGGTGAGATTTCATCAGTCTGGGAAACAGAATGCAGGAATACCAATGTTGCCCTCATAATTGTTGTTATCATCAAGAAGTGTTGCATTATCCTCACCACTAGTAGTCCTCAAAGGACTGCCAGAGTAGGAGGATGGAGCATTCTCATTGGTAGTCCCAATTGGACTGCCAGAATGAGAGGGTCCAATGCCTTCACTCTCTGTCTGAATTCTCCTTTCATCATTGGGACTTGAGTCTGGATGGATATGATCATTATTTTCATAAAAGAGATTATCAAAGAAATTCAAATGAGAAATATCATTCTCAGCATTTTCAGCAGGCTGATTATTATGTTTTATTTTGAAAGGAAAGATATTCTCATAGAAACTCACATCCCTAGAGTAAAGGATGGTTTTATTCTCAAGACTAAAAAGTTTGTATCCCTTTTTGGCATCAGCATAACCAATAGACACTTTTCAGACCTACTACTGAATTTATCAAAGTTATTCAAAACAGTTGCAAAACATAAACATCCAAAGACTCTTAAATAGGACAGATTAGGAGAGATTTAAACATTAATTCAAAAGGAGATTTTCCACAAAGAACATAACTAGGTAACCTGTTAATCAAATAAGTGGCAGTTAGAACACATTCACTCCACATATTTAAGGGTAACCCCCCTTGAAACATAAGGGATCTTGCTACATTTAGCAAGTGCCTATGTTTCCTTTCAACTATTCCATTTGTTGTGGGGTGAACACAAGAAGTTTGATGTATATACCCTTTTGTTTAAAATTCTCATTTATGGTTTATAAACTCACTCCCATTATCACTTCTAATATTTTCACATTTTTTGTTGAAATGGTTTCAAGAAGATTATAAAAGTTGACAATATTTTCAAAAGTTTCTTCTTTACCTTTACAGTAAAAACACCCACACAGCTCTGGAATAATCATCAACAACAGTAAGAAATATTTGTATCCTTCCCTACTTTGAATTCTATAAGGACCCCAAATCAAATGAACAAGATCTCCCAACATTTTGGATTTATGTTCACTTAAAGGGAAGGGTTCCCTAGTTTGTTTTGCCTTATGGCAAGTTTCACACAAAGAATATGAGTGACATTATCCAATTTCAGTTTATCTTTAAGCACATAGAGGACTTGGTCAACAGGGTGACCAAGTCTGCAATGCCAAGTATATTTAGACACATTACAAGCAAAGACATAATTAAAGCAGGCAACATTGTTCTTACCAACATCACAATCATCAAACAAGTAAAGACCATCACACTCTTTACCAATCCCCACAGTTGTTCTGGATTTCAAGTCCTGAACATAACAATTATACTCATCAAAACCTATAAAAAACTTATTGTCTCTAGCAAGATTGTGAACAGATAAAAGACTAACACAGTACTCAGGGACAACAAGCACACCATAGAGAATAATGTTTTTGGTCAGTTTTAAATCTCCTATTTTACTAACTTTGGCTTGTGTCCCATTTGGGTGACCCACTGTCAACCCAAGGTTATAAACATCAACAACATTAATCATGTTTTTGTCACTGTAGGTCATATGTTGAGTAGCCCCAGAATCAGAAATCCAACCCTTGATGATTTTAGCAATGGCTTTAGAATGATTTGAACAAAAAATTTTGAAAATTTAGTTGAAAAAAGAATTTGAATTAAAGAAAGTACCTCCCATATTAGCTTGAGGAGACTTAGGAATAGAATTCTCACTGAACATTTTCATCAAAAGATTGAGTTGATCATTGGTGAATGGCATAGAAGAAGTACCAGGGTTTACAGAACCAGAACTGGAACAAGAAGAAGAAGGTATAACAGAATTTTGTGGTTCTGAAGCAGCCACATGATTACTAGACAGATTTTTACCAAAGTTTTGATATGAGTTTCTCTTGTTAAAACTACCATTAGGTCTGTATGAATTATTATAACCATGAGGATGACCAACAATCTCATAACACCTGTCAATAGTATGACCAAATTTGTCACACTTAGAGCACTTAAGGTTCATATTGGGCCCCCTTCTTGGTTCAAAATTCCTATTTTCAGAAAATTTGTTTTCAAAAGATTTCTTTCTGTTATCAAAAGTTTTGGCCACAAAAGCAGAATTCTGGTGTTTCATTTGAGGTTCAACAGGGGTGCCCCTGTGTGATTCCTCCCTAGAAATTATAGCAAAAGCAGTTTTTACACTGGGAAGGGGATCCCTGGTCAGAATGTTACTTCTTATGGGTAAGTACACCTCATCCAGTCCCATAAGGAACTGCATGAGCTTTATCAACTGGTGGTGCTCTTGAAACCCCTTAGCTGCATTGCATGTGCAGGTAGGAAGTTTCACAAGAGAATCAAACTGTCTCCATAAAGCATTCAATCTATGATAATAATCAGACAAAGAACTACCATTTTGAGTTAAAGAATTGATTTTATGATGTAAATTAAATGTTATTGACCCATCCACTTTGTCATAAGTCTCCTTAAGTTCCTCCCAAACAACAACAGCCTCTTTAGAAAAAATTTGACCCAGATAAACATCTTCAGACAAAGCACCAAGAATCCATGAAAGTACAACAGAGTTACATCTATCCCATTGCTTAGCTAAAACATCATTGTCAGTAGGTCTTTCATAAGAGCCATCAATAAAACAAAGTTTATTTTTAGTCTCCAAAGCAAGTTCCATTGCACAAGCCCATATTTTATAATTTTCAGTTCCTTTCAATTTTAAGCTAATTAAAGGTGTACCAGATGTGTCACTAGCATGCAAATATAGAGGGTCACCAAAATCCAGATTACTAATAAGAGTACCAAACACATTGACACCATCTTCTTGGTCACCATCAAAATTTCTCAAATTATCATCCATGATAACAGATAGAACAGATACCACAAACTTAGCAAATAAACACAGAAAAACACTTAAACAAGACAAAGAAGTCAAAGACAGAAACACACAAAGATAAAAGACCACCTAAAGGATGCAGGAACAGAGGCCAGATTCAAGAACACTCAAGTGTCTTGACAGGTATGTTCAAGAATCCTCTCTTCTACCAAGAAAAGGTTAGAAAAAAGATTAATCAAAACTCACATAAAACTTAACCACAATACGAGAAGATTCAATAAATCTCACAATAAACAGATATACTCATATAAGACAATAACACAAATAGCAAGAAAATAATAAAGAAGAGATCCCAACTGATAGGCCAAACTTTTCTCACCAGAGCACTCTGAATGAGAAACAATTTGCTACTAGATGGGTAGGTTAAGAAGCTTACAGTGGGGTCGCCAACAATAATTCCAAAATACAGAAAAAGGACATAATAAGGCAACAATATACTCCAATAATATCAGATATCAACCCTAAAAAGGATTGATAAAGAAGATATGAGAGATTTGTCAAATAATCAAACCCTAACCTAAAAAGATTGGATCTGATATTGACAAGAACCGCTTCAAATGGCAAGATCAAGATCTAAACAGATCTGAACCCTACACACGAGCAGAGAACAAGAATCAAGAAATAATATGTATAATATCAAAAAAGCTTTTCGATATGTATCGTATATATGTTAAGTAAAGATTCAGAGAAGGGAATAAATATATATATATTTTTTTTTAAAACAGAAGAACAACAAAAAACGATGAAGAAGTTTTTGAGCCTAAGCTCTGATACCATGAAGAAAAGTATAGATATATATGTAATATTGACACTCGATGCAGCATAAAATAGAGAACGATTTAAGCATAAGATTGAACATAGTTTTAATTACAAAATCCATGAAGAACATAAAGATTAACAGAAATTAGGGTTTTACAAACGGTAAAATAAGCTGCTTGAAGAGGTGAGGGATACAGTGCCCATCTCTTTGTATATATATAAAAAACATTTACAATCTTCATCCTCCAACTTCAGTCATTGATACTTTGACCCAGCTGTATCAAGTCTTCAACGCCTTTAGTCCCAAAGTGATACTTGAGCCCCTATGTCTAGCTTTAGTCCCTTCTCCTTCCAAAGTGTATGTCCAAGGTCCTTTCCTAGCAATATTATCACAATAAAGAAACACAAATTACTCAAAATTTGAACTATTAAAGATTCATGAGTAGTGATTTTCTTGAAACTATATATTTTTTTTGTTCATTATAATTTGGATTTTTTTGGATCGGAACCAAGTAGTGATTTTGTCACACATAAACAATTAGAAAATGGGTTTTTCTAAATGAACAGGTGATTATGAAAACCATGAAAAATCTTGGTTTTGTGTTCAAGAATTTTGATAGATTGATGGATGGATCGATCTTTGCAAGTGTTTAATGGTTTTGAATGTTTGTTTTTATGACTTAGTAAAAAAAAGAAACAAATGTGTTGATGATTCTTAGCAAACAGAAGTTAAAGAAATTAGTTGAAAAATAATAGAGATTTTATTAACTTCAATATAAAGCAAATCAACTTGTACACCAATAACCAATTAATTGTTTGTATTGTAACAAGGAAATCGTGCCCACATTTTTGCTGCGAATATAGACCACTAACAAATGTTGAAATGTATTCTCAATTGCAATAATAACTTTGACCGGTTTCATATAAAGTATACCTTAGCTACGGATAACACTTAAAAACAGTTTACATCTCAACTTTTTTCATATGACATTGTTGACAGTATTAAAACCTAAATTCATAAAAACAACACTTAGTGTTACTTATTTATTTACTTAAAATTAAAAAAAGATCAATCAATTTCACAAATTAAAATTACTTGTTGTTGACCTAATTTTTTTTTACATGTTACTCGGCTAACCCATCATACACCAGTGACTAGCTTAAAACAACATATCAAATACAAAACACCCTATTAGATTTTTAGTATGGGCAAATAAAAAGAAATAGAGTAATATAGTTTATTGTTGGGGGATATCAACTACAACCACTAACTAGTTGAATTCGTTATAAAGTTGTTATGATAACAAAACCAAAAAGAGGTAATGATTATGTTTTGGCAATCTAAAAA
>CM067167.1:266458597-266601803 GCA_034093135.1 Erigeron breviscapus
TATTGGTTAACCATCTCGTTATTTAAATACAGTAAATATCCTATTAACAGTATTCACCATCTATGAATTATTTCGTATTCTCGAGATTCTTGGTTTTGGATAGAATATATCCTTAATACACTTTTAACCGTATTATATTTCTAAACGTGATTGCCATTGACCTTGGGCATCTCTGGGGTATACCAGCGGAGCGGATTGTAGTTCACAAACGGTTTGCGATTCGCATTCTAAACGCAACTTGGTTCACCGTCAGGATACTAGACCCACGTCAACCCTAACACAACTTGAAAATAAAATGCTGGTTTTTCCTGCCATTTAAGGTATTTCTTCAATTGTAATCAATACATTTTGTATTGATTATAATACATACCATTCAAGGTATCTTTTCATATCTCTTCGTTACTAAATTAATACATTCTTCGTATTAATCTTACTATTTAAAGTACATATATCCTACGGATACGTATTATATACGGAAAGTTACATTTTTACCCTACAGTTTCAAAGTTGTCATTTTCAGTCCTTATAAGTGTGACATTTGACAATTTAGTCCCTCAAGTTTCAAGAATGACAATTTAGTCCCTCAAGTTTCAAAAATGACAAATTAGTCCTTTAAATTTTTATAACATAAATGAGGTTTCATTTACAAAATACTTTAAAGGATTCTTAAAGATAAATTCAAATACCTATAAAAGCTCACAAAGTAAATACGTTGACAAGCGTATTAATAAGATATCCTTATAGTTGTATATCTATATTTGGAATTTAGCATGAATAAAAATCAATTCACATTGAAATTAGGGAATACGTAACGTGGCCAGTTGACTCACTTGTCATCGTTGACTACATCAATCTCTTCTACTTTGCTGTTGAACTATCAAGAATAAGGTGAGTTTCGTACTCCCTACTCAATTGAGATTCGGGCTGAAAAGTGTACATGTATTGTTTGTTGATTGTTTGGTTGATTTGATTTACGGTTTATTGATTGTTTGATGAAATGTTTAGATTGAATTATGGAACTAATTGATTGATGATTGATGGATAGTTTTGATGGTTTACGCATGTGATTGTGATATAGTAATTTATTTAGGATAGATGTACATACATGGAAGTCGGTTATGCCTTCAAAGGGTTTTAGATGTGTGGGACTCGTTGAAAGTAGAATCCTCCTAAGTGTATGTACGTATAGACTGGTTTGGAGTATTGGACATATGGACTTGTTTATTGATGATTATGTTTATTGAGACGAACAGTTGTTTAACTGTAAGGCCACCAAGGCAAGTTGTTGAACTGTAAGGCCACATTTCGAGTACCTTGGGTACTATATGTATATGTACATCCGAGTACTTTCAAGTACTTGATGCCAAGTATTGGCCATACTTGATGATTTGATAGGATTTTGAAGTACATTGCATAACATTGATACGCATATGATGCACGTATTGACATTCATACGCATTTGATACATTGCATGACATTGATACACATACGATGCATTTCTTGGTAATGATAGCAATTGTAGTTGATTGTATCCGAACTATCTTGTATCATTTGTTGTTCGGTTATTTATGTGACAAGGTTGAACGATATGTTAACCTCAATTGTTTAACAGGTGACGTACATGGGTTTTTTGTAAGTACATTGTTGGATGTTGTTATTACATATGATATTGTTATTGATGATGGTTCTTGTGAACCATTACTACGAACTCACCAACCTAGTGTTGACCTTGTTTAGTACACTTTTCAGGAAACCAGGTGAACTAGGGACGTGATGCTTGAATTTTGTTGCTTTTGAACCAGGGCATGGACTTAGATGGATCAAGGATTCATTTGCCCAACTATTGCATCATGTTTAGAATTTAATACTATCTTTTGTATTTGCTTGTAAATGTGTGGAGATTATATGCTTGTATTATATTGTGTGTATGTTCATAATTTAATAAGTTGGATTCACTGAGTCCAACATGTTCATATAGTTTATGTTCTACGATAATTCCACTGTGTGCTATATAATTTCAGTAATATCTTGGGCCCAGCTTGGGGTGTTACACTATAACTAAAAGAGGAGGGGGTACACTTGACACCCCTTAAAGCTCTTTTTAGGCCTAAAATTCTCTCCTAATTACTCTAGAGCTCTCTTTTTTTTTTTAGATTTTTTTATTTTTTTTTATTAAGTAGATTGGTAAGCCATTCCACTGAACAATCTTCACTGATTGATTTCACTGACCACCTGAACAGTTTGTTGGCTTTCACTTCAATTTTACCAACCTATTTCACCAACCCTTTTAAGATGTTTCTAAATGCTTCAATTTATGATAACAAATTAAAAAGTACGATACATTTATATGTTGCTCGACTCCTAGAAGTTGACATTCATCAACAGTCAATAATATTATTAATGTTTCAGTCTATGGTAACAAATTTAAAAAATAAAAAGAAAAGGAAAAGGGGGGCTTATTTAAATTGATCTCTCCAATTTCTTTATTAGTTCAATTGCCTATATATATATATATATATATATATATATATATATATATAATATCGTTTATTGCCTCATGTGATATCTCTCCTCTACTTGTCACGTCATAACTTTTCTACGCGACAGTTGTTGGAGTCAAGTTACTCATATATTACAAGATTTGAAGATGACAAACAATTCAAGAAATACTTAAGTCTTTGGTTCTGAAGCTGAGTCAGCTTGGACTGATCCAAGCTGAGTCAGCCTGAACATCTTCACTGGAAGATGGTATCATTCAAGCCGCTGTGTTGTTATGTTTAACTTTGTATATATGTCACCCATCTGGATAAGCATCAGAAAGGACATTCTAAAGTGTCAGTTGGTGATTGTAAACATTCTATGAGGTGTCCATTATACATGTGACTGCACGATCATCCTTGGAGAGCATATGGGGAACAAAAAGTACAATGTCACTATCACCAGGTACTGATCAAGCAGAAGCCATTAGATCAAGACGCGTGGAAGACAATGGACGGCATCTAAGGCATGGTTGATGCCTATATAAACCAGCCTTAGAGACTCAAGAATGTGTGCATCCATTACATTAACTCTCACAACGATTAAAGCTATCAGCTTGGATCCGTGTTGTACTCAGCTTAGGCTAGTAGAGTTAATATACAGAGTTGTAACTTGCTATTCAACCAAGTAGTTAGATTGGTAGGCTAATCTGTTCCACAACTACTTGTAATTCTTTTTATTCATCAATAAAAGAATAAGTTGAAATCAGCTTGCACTTTGTTCTTGGACTGCACTTTACTTTATTGTCTTTAATATTCTGTTATTTACTCTTTACTGTTACATTCAATATTAACTCAGACTGATTATGGACAAACATGTTAAAGTAATTTATATTCCGCATTAAAAGATTAAAAGTTGTATTCACCCCCTCCCCCCTTCTACAACTCTTTGAGACTTCTTAAACCATCCTGTTATCTCTTTGGGGACCTATCAGATTCATATTTCGCCACAAATTCTTTTCACAAAAAAAATTTGGTTAATGGGTATATCCCCTGTGAATTTTATACCATAACCAAACAATAGAGTACAAGTAGTATGACTATAGTGCCATACTAATTCATATACATGACATGCCATGTATATGTAAGCGAATCATCAATAAAACTAACAAAACCATTACACATTAGCAACTATGTAGAAAGAAACAAAATGCTTCACTTTATGATAACAATTAGAAAAGTTTGTGACTTTTAATAGAAATTCCGAATCTCATAACTCTTTTGATTAAACAAGACGATTAAGGCTAAGGGTTATGGGGCATCTTGTGGAAGAGGCGTCTTGCGCCATGTGACGCCATGTCACATCCCAAGATGTCACCCAAAAGTGTGAAAATAGAGCATCTTGCAAGGTAGGGGCGTCTTGTGACACGTGGCATTTGCATTTTTTTTTCAAACTTTTATTTATAATTATAACTTAGGTAACATGAATTACATAAAGTAAATAAAACATAACTAAAAATTAAATACAACTAAAATTTCGGGTTTTTCTTACAACTCTCACTCCGCTAAATAATGAAAAGGCCGAATACACGTTTCTGTATACTCGACTAAAGCATTTTGAATTCTTGCTTCGTTTGCACCATTGTTCATACGCATGAATGTTTGGTTGAAGGATTGAATCGATGTGCGCATGTGGCGCCATTTAGCACACAAACTATCTTCGTCCCGATAATTGTCTGATTAGTTTTCGAGATTGAGGAACACATTGCTTATTTTCGCCCAATATGTTTTTTTCTCTTTGGTCATTCGCTACAAATAATACGACAAAAAAGATAGTTGTTAATTTGATAAACAACATCAAACCATTAACGAAAGGGAATTATGTCGAGCCAACTTTCTACTGATATGGAATCAACGGTTTGAACCGTGCTCTCTCAGTAGAAAGTTTAATCGGCAAACTTTGAGGTTAGATTTTTAAACATACCGCACATCGGGTCTTCCGTCACCTCGAGCCAAGCTTTGGCTAAACTCGTTTCCTCGATCTTTGTCCAACCATCATTTTTTCGGTTTGGGATGTATGAAGAAAATGTGTTTTGGTAAGGGAGTATAGTTTTTTGATGTGTGAAGAAAGGGTGTTTTGTGAATGGATTTTTGGTTTGCTGTATGAAGGTTGTGTTAGTCCAGCGAACTAGAGCGTCTCCAGTTGCAAGGAGTCCAGAAGATTTGTACAGAGATAAACGAAGTCCAGTGGCCAGTGTACAGTTAATGCCACTGGATCTTCACTCCAGTTGAGATCTGATCAAAACTGAATACATTCCAGTTGAAGTCGAATACAACAAGTGGAAGGAAGAAAACATTCATGGCAGCGAAGCCCAGTGAATGTTTTACCAGATCAAGATTGGAGCCGACATCAGTGGAAAGCATTTACAACGTTTTGCATTAATTACGAGGAAAGATTTACCTTTACGCTTCTTTACAGGGACAATACCTTTTGTTTGTGTTAAAGTACAAAGTGTGTAAAAGAAGGTTGGTTTAAAGTAAGACATGTCACATCCTATGTGACTTTATACCTTACTTTAAACAAACATGTTAAGGAATTAAATGCAAATTTTTAAATGCTCACAATGATATTTGTACGGCAAAGTTGACATCCCAATGTCAACCTTTGCCTATAAATAGAGGTCTTTGCACAACCAAGAAACAACTTTGCATATTCAGACATTTGCATTCTTGGTGAACTTGTGCAATATTCTCTCAATCGCAAAAAAGAACATTTCACAACTCTAAGTGTTCGATTCTAAGTGTAACACCCGTCGTTTAAAAATATGGGTTTTCAAAAACTTTTCACCTAACGGTGTTAACTTGCGGAAGTAAAGACTGTAAAAGTCAAAACCGATAAAAACATTTCGGTTTCTGCATTTATTCGGTGTTACATGCCATATCAAACAATAGTTCAAATGAAAACCCAACGGTTGCCCAACATAAAACAACCGTTCACACATCACTACATAAATTCGACATTAAATACGAAATGTAACGAATGTCTAAAGTAAGCATCGTCTAAGGGTAGCTAAGGCTCCTGCATTGCATCTACCCAAGCTCACACGTCCTGCATCTAGATTCCATCAGCTAAACCTGAGGGAACAACCACATTAAGAAGCAAGTGTTAGCTATAAGAATAGCTAAGTAAGGTAACACTTAATTTAAAAGCATTTGTCCAATTAAAACAATCTTCATTATTAGACAAGTTTTATTAGGCACAACACACATCACACGTTCACACATATACTGCATTTCAACTTCGTTTCAATTAGGATAATCATCCTAAAGGTGCCTATCCGGCATTAGTTCACACATTGTCACACGTATCTTCGTTAACTGCATATAAGTGTGCCCTGCATCACACCCGACTGGATGATTAGTCAAAGACTACTCATCTTACGTCGTTAAGGAATGGCAAGCCAATCCTTGAGTAATCCGTATGTGGAGGTTGGTCAAACCTCTCGTATTACTCGCCCTGCGTTATAAAGACCACGTTGCGAGGAGCCACCCAAGCAACAACTGCATCTACGCACTCGCCCGGCTAAGGCTAGTACGGGTTAAGCTTAACACTTTTCACTGCATCTGTTTATGAGCTCAATTTCACACATATAGATTGGGTCCCTGCATTCCCAAACATTCACACACATATAGTCCAGGTAACACACATTCCTAGACATTCACACACTTTAACTTCATTACGTTTGGATCCTTAAACGTGCAAGTGACATAGCAACCTAGCAAGTCTAGTGAACTAGGCGTACAAGTCAAGCATGCATATCACACATCAACTTCATTTCTATATTTCATGCATATCAAGATACTACATTAAACTACATCAACTGCATAGCTACATACTACATTAAGCAATACTGCATTACACTACAATAGGGACTGCATCTCAGATCTCATTCAAATAAATTTTCTCTCTAGGAGGCGATTCATGGAAAATTTTTATGGCGAACGAAGTTAGCGAACGAAGTTAACATTTCATAAACGAAGATAGTAAACGAAAACGAACTTAGCTGAACGAACTTAGCTGAACGAATTTAGCTGAACGAATTTAGCTGAACGAATTTAGCTGAACGAACTTAGCTGAACGAATTTAGCTGAACGAACTTAGCTGAACGAACTTAACTGAACGAACTTAGTTGAAGAACTTAGCTAACGAAGTTTATCTTCGTTCTCTTAGCTAAACGAAGTTTATCTTCGTTCTCTTAGCTAAACGAAGTTTATCTTCGTTCTCGTAGCTAAACGAAGATAGATTTTCAGCTTAGTTTCGTTTGATGTTTTTCGAACTTAATGAACTTAAGCTATCTTCGCTTGGTTTAGGTGTATGAATATTTCGTCTGATTTGCCCGATATTCTAAGTTTTCGTGCTAAATTGGATGTTCTAAAATCTTCTTTTTTGAGTTCTGGTGATATGGGAAAGAGTAAAAAGAAAAAGAATGGATCTCCCTCTCCTAATAAAACTTCAGGTTCTTCGTCTGGTGGAGATGGGAACCAAAATATAAGAAGGACATCTCCTTTGCCAAATTTGCTTGGAGATGATGTAAATCAGAAAGGAAACTTGTTGTCGACGGATAATGATGATGGGAAACATAATCCTCCCGAAAACACTAATTTGGGTCAGAAAAAGTCGAATCATCATCAGCCGACTCCGACAGTAGATGAAGAATGTGGTAACCCTTTGTATGGGGCGGAGGGGAAGGCTGAGGGTCCAAAAAACAATTCTACCAGTTCTAATACTGAGAATGTGGAACGTGGTGAAGATGGGGAAGTGGAAGGTAGCATGGATGATAACTCTGAATTTGTTAAACAGCATGTGAATGATGGGAATTTAGGTGGTGGTTCTATTACTACCAATGAAACTCCTAGTTTTTCCGTGAATGGCGATGGTGTTGGTGATGGGATTCATCAATCTGTACCACCAGTTGCAAAGGAGGTGCAGCCTGAAAAGGGGAACCAGTCTGATCCTCCGGTAGTTAATATCCCTTGTTCGTATGCAAAGGCGGTGCGATCTGATGTGAATAATAAACCAAAAGTTAATTTCCGTTCTTTGAGTGTGGAAGTTAGTGTTGAAGGCATTGATTTGATTATTCCTAAAGAAGCTATTATGTCAGCAAATAGCAAATATGCTAATACTTTGGTTGGATATTTTCTTGGAAAAAGACTTGCTTTCCCGTTGTTGAAAACTACGTGAAGAATGCTTGGGCTAAATATGGGTTTCAGCGTCTTATGATGAATGCATCCGGTTTCTTTTTCTTCAAATTTGAGGAGAAATCTGGTATGGAGAAAGTGATAGAACAAGGACCATGGTTAATTCGCTCAGTTCCTCTTTTCCTTAATATTTGGACTCCTGATTTTAGTATGTCCGACATTAAGAAGGTCCCGGTTTGGGTAAAGATGCATAATGTACCTTTGGTTATATTTAATGAAGATGGTCTAAGCATGCTTGCGACCAAGCTTGGAACACCAGTTGCTCTGGATGATTATACGAATTCCATGTGCATTAATGCATGGGGTCGTAGTAGTTATGCTCAGGCTCTTATTGAATTGGATGCAGATAATGAGCTAAAATCTGAGTTGACTGTTGGAATTCCTAATATGGTTAGTGATGGTTTTTCTAAACACGCTATTAACATTGAGTACCAATGGAAACCTCCTCATTGTTCGACTTGCAAGGTGTTTAATCATGCAAGCGACCAATGCCCAAAAATGCCTAAAAAGGTCATACCAATTCCTAAAAAGGTTACACCAGAGGTGCACAGTGATGGTTTCCAGCTAGTTGGCAAAAAAATGGTTCAAGGCAAGGATTTCCGGTCCAAAATCAGAAGAATAAGTTCGTATATCGGCCCGTGGTGAAACCAAAAATGAGTACTGATCAAGCAAGCACCTCTAAAGGGCAGATTCCAACCAATAATTCGTTTGGAGTCTTGGTAGATGAAGATGGACAAAAAGGAGATGACCTGTTATCTGATTATGGGACTAAACAAAGTGTACCTGTACTTCGGGAAGCCACAGAAAATGAAAGGGCTGAAAAGGCTGCGAAATTAAAGGCAACGATGGATGCGGCTTCTTCTGCTGATTCTGATAATGATGAAGTCGATGATGATTATGTGGAAAATATCTATGATGAATCTGATGATTTTATGGCGGCACATACGAAGCCTAATTCCACTTCTGAGGGGGCAAGCACTCCCGGTATGCACGGTTTTAATGGGTAGTATAGCTGCATGGAATATTAGGGGTTTGAACCGACCCCTCAAACAGAAAGAGGTTCGGCAGGTGGTAAGTGAAAATAATCTTAATGTTTGTGCTATCTTGGAATCCCATGTACATATTTCTAGTCTTATGGATGTGTGCAAAAGGGTGTTTAAAACCTGGGATTGGTCTTCTAATGCTTCGTCCTGTAGTAAGGGTACGAGGATTATTCTGGGGTGGAATTCTGAGGTTGTGGATGTTATGGTTTTGTCACATACGGATCAAGTCATACATATTCAGATTATATACAAGTTAGATCGAAAGGCTTTCTATTGTTCATTTGTATATGCGGACAACTATTATGTTCATAGAAGATTATTATGGGATAATCTTTGTACACATCAGCATTTTATACAAGGAAAACCGTGGGTGTTGTTGGGAGACTTTAACTCAGCGCTTAATTTGGAGGATAGCTTCTCTAGTTCTTCCAAAATTGATGTTGGTATGCGTGATTTTAAGGAGTGTATACAACAAATTGATGTAATGGATATTAACTCTTCCGGATTCCATTTTACATGGACTCAAAAACCCAAGCATGGAACGGGAACATTGAAGAAAATTGATAGAATCATGGGAAACGTTCAGTTTTGTGATGAATTTCAAGCCGCTCATGCCATCTTCCAACCCTATAGAATCTCGGATCATACCCCATGTGTCTTGAAACTTCCTAATGTTACTAGGCAAAGACCCAAACCATTCAAATTTGCTAACTTCCTAGTTCATAAGAAGGCTTTTGCTGAAATGGTTAAAACTCATTGGGATACTCCTTTTACTGGATGCAAGATGTACAGATTAGTGAAAAGCTAAGACTTTTGAAACATCCGATCCGAAGTATGCTCTTTAGGCAAGGAAATCTGCATAATAAGGTTAAGAAGCTTCGTCTTGAGCTTGATAGCCTCCAAATAGCTATCGATGCTGATCCCTCTGATAAAGAATTAAGAAACCAGGAGATTGCTGCACTTTATGATTTTAAAGAGGCTGTTCTTGATGAGGAACGCTTCTTAAAACAAAAAGCCAAGATTGAATGGTTAGAGGTGGGTGACTCTAATACTTTGTACTTTCACAACTCTGTTAAAGCAAGAACTCACAGGAGCCGGATAGAGAAGATCCAAGACGTTAATGGAGTTGATCATGAAGGGGGTGGTGTGGCGACTGCGCTTGTAAAACATTATGAAGACTTCCTGGGAACTGAAGGGCCTCCATCTTGTTTTAATCCTAATGGAATTTTCAGAAGAACTATTAGTAGGCAAAAAGCGGATTATATGGTTCGAGCGATCACTGATGCTGAAATTAAAGAAGCTATGTTCTCAATTAATGAAAATAAAGCCCCGGGTCCTGATGGGTATACCTCGCTCTTCTTTATGAAGACTTGGGATATTACGGGAAAGGAGGTATGTCTTGCCATTCATGATTTCTTTAAGACTGGCAAAATTTTGAAAGAAATCAACCATACCTTCTTAGCATTGATTCCGAAAGTGTCCACTCCTAATAGAGTTACAGATTATCGCCCAATTTCTTGCTGCAATACAATATATAAATGCATTAGTAAAATTATTACTAATCGCATTAAGGATGGGTTGGATGATATTGTGGATATTAATCAATCCGCATTCATTCCTGGTAGGCTTATATCGGATAATATTCTTCTAACTCAAGAATTAATGCATAATTATCATCGTAAGATTGGCCCCCCACGATGTGCTGCTAAGGTTGACATTCAGAAAGCATATGATACTGTTAATTGGAGCTTCTTAAGAGCAACATTAATTGGTTTTGGATTCAATCCGACTATGGTACATTGGATCATGTCTTGTGTTACCAGTGTTTCTTTCTCTATCAGCCTGCATGGTAATATTCATGGTCATTTCCAAGGAAGACGTGGCCTTAGACAGGGTGATCCCATGTCCCCATATCTCTTTACTATGGTTATGGAGGTGTTAACCCTGATGTTACACAAATCTGTGCAACATTCTCCGGGCTTCAGGTTTCATAACTTGTGTGGAGAACACGAATTATTAACATTTGTTTTGCAGATGATCTCTTTCTCTTTGGCCGAGGTGATCTTGCTTCAGCCAAAGCTATTATGGACGGGCTTATGGAGTTTTCTAATGCCTCAGGACTTATGCCTAGTCTAGCTAAAAGCACGGCTTTCTTTTGTAATGTTCCTGATCGTATTAAGAGGGCTATTTTGGAGATCCTCCCATTTGCAGAAGGCTCTCTTCCGGTTCGTTATCTTGGTGTTCCACTTATTTCATCTAGACTTTTACACAAAGATTGCACAATTTTGGTTGAAAGGATGGAGGCTAGAATAAGTGATTGGAAGAACAAGTCTCTTTCGTTTGCTGGCAGGTTACAATTAATTAATTCTGTTCTCTCTTCCATGCATATTTATTGGGCTTCAGTTTTCATTCTCCCTGCTAGTATCATTTCTGATTTGGAAAAGAAGATGCGGGCTTTTTTATGACTCAAGGACCCATGAGCAAAGGTAAAGCTAAGGTGGCATGGAAGGATTGTTGCCTTCCTAAGTATGAGGGAGGAATTGGAATTAAAAGAATTTGTGATGTTAACAAAGCTCTTATGACTTCTCATGTATGGAGTATCTTGAATAATCGTAAGTCTCTTTGGGTACAGTGGATTAATGTGCATAAACTCAAGGGAAGAAATTTCTGGGACGTCCCTTTGAAAGCTGGCTCAACATGGGGATGGCGTAAGCTTCTTCAATTGCGAGAAGTAATCCGACCACATATTAAGTATCTGATAGGGGATGGGTGTACTACTTCAGCTTGGTTTGATAATTGGGCTTCTATTGGCCCTTTATGTAAGTTTATTACATATAGAGAGATGACTAGAGCGGGATTTCGTCTTGATGCAACTGTTAATGATGTTCTAACTAATGGACGCTGGAAATGGCCAATTGCCTGGTTTGATCTATTTCCAGTGCTTATAAATGTTACTCCTCCTGTTCTTCGTCCTGCTGTTTCTGATGTAATTACTTGGTATGATAATAATGGGAAGGAAACTGATTTTTCAGCCTCCTCCACATGGGAAACCATCCGAGTTAGAAGACCAGTTGTTCCTTGGGTTGATCTTGTTTGGTTTGCACACAGTATTCCGAGGCACTCATTTCATGTCTGGCTTATTATGAGAGAAAAACTTAAGACTCATGATAAGATGAAGCAATGGGATGTTAGTGGTTCTACTAACTTAAATCTACTTTGCTGTTCCCTCTGCAAGCGTGGACCTGATTCGCATCAACATTTATTTTTTGAATGTAATTACTCATTGCAGATTTGGAATTTGGTTCGCCCCTTAATGGGATTTCAAGCGGTTCCAAACCGATGGACTGATATCACTTCAATGCTATTGTTGACATCAAAGCCTAATCTAGCCAAGACGGTTATTGCTAAGCTTCTGATTGCTGCTTCGGCCTATTACTTATGGCAAGAGAGAAACTCCAGATTATTTTCTCCTAAAGAAAGATCGGTTGCTCAATTGCGTGATGTTATTGTGTCTACCGTTCGGATGAAGTTAGCCACTATGAAGTTCAAGAAAAAGATTCAAGGAAGAAGCATCCTAGAAGAATGGAAGTTGGATACCACGTAAACTTATATTAAACATCACTTTTATTGTTTGCCATTAAGATTTCAACCAGTCTTCTAAATGTGTCCCTCTGACAGGCCTTTGGATTTATCTAAGGGTAGGAGTCTCCATTTGTGCCATTTTGAGCTCTTCACTGTGATGTGCATGTTTGAGATTTGGTTTCGATTTGGTAGAATGATAGAGGTTGATGTTTGATATTGGTTACTTACATATTAGGAGGTGTATTATTAATGCTTTTGATGTTTTTAGCCTTTTTTATGTATTGTTCAGCAAGGTCGCTTGTGACGTTATTGTTTCACATACATATGGCATGTCATATGTATGAATTAGTTTGGTTCTTTGCCAAGCTACTTGTATAACCTTCTCTTTGGGTGATTTATAAAAGCTTACCGGGGTTTAAATTCCCCTTTACCCAAAAAAAAAAAAAAAACTTGACTGTTATCTCAGGTCTCATGGTCAACTGCATAACCCATAATACCTCCCAAGTAACCATATGCCCACATGCAATAATAAGGTACCGAATGGAAGTGTTTACGATTTGAAACCAGCTTTTAGTTGATCCCTCAGCGTGTCAAAGTAGTGTATCTTACCTGGTATTAGCGTACGCGTGCAAACAAGTAGCTAATAGTGCTTATCAGTACTTCCCGACACCTATCGTACATTAACATATAAAGTATAAGTCATTAGGGACATTAAATGGCTTTCGTACGACTTTAGGACTGACCATTTAAAATCCAGATTACACCTTACGAAGATAGACCTTATCTTCGTTTGGTTCTTACGAACTTAATCTTCGTACGAACTTCATCTTCGTTCAATATACTTTACGAAAAGTTCTTACGAACTTAAGCAGAAAACGAACTTACTTCAGTTCTTACGAACTTAAGTCACACTTTACGAAGATAGGCCGTTAACGAATTTAAACTTCATTTTCGTTTTGCTTTCTAGTTTACGAATTAGCCAACGAAGTTAGCTCCAAAACTTCTTACGAATTTAATGGAAACGAAGATAGAAACGAGGATTATCTTCGTTTCATCCCTGTTCGACAGTTTTTCTTAAACAGACCCAGATCTTCGATTTCCCAATAAACGACTCGTCCAAACTTCTTCCAAAACATGTTTTCGACATAATTAAACACATTTTAATCATCACGATCGACTACGGACTCGTTTAACATCGTTTTGCACGTTAATTGACCAAAACACCATCTAAGCCCTAATTACGTGCATAATCCCTTTTTAATCAGATTTGATTCATAATTAACCAACCCCTAGACCTGAAAATACAACCAACGATTCAATGATTACCTGCTTGCTAGATGGTTGATCGATTCCAACACCAAAATACCCAATTGTTAGACCCAAAAACTAGATTAATTGCTTAAGGATTCAAGAAAGGATTAATTGCTTTATTATTTGCTAATGGCTGCTTAATCTCATCTAATGGCAGCTCCTAAACCCTTAATCCCGTTTTTAGATTTCAACCTATGTCAAAATCAGTCCCTGGACTTCTAAACCCTTCATTATTGGTCACAAACTGCATTATTGACCATATACAACATTAGTCCTTCATTAAAAGGCACTACATAGCCTTTAAGCGACATTAATCACACTTTTATTCGTCATTAAATTTAGGCTTTTAAACCTAACTACTTTATCTACGTTAACCACACATAACTACATTCAAATATTAAGTAAAGACTTAACGACACCCCAAATTGACTTAACGGCATTAGTCAAACATTAAATAAAAGTTCGGGATAGGAACAACTCGGGATATTTCTCCTTCATTACTGCTTCAGTTTCCCAAGTCAAGCTTTCTCCATGATTATGCTTCCACTTTATCAAGACAAGTTCAATTGCTTTTCGGCGTAACTTCTTTTGCTTTCTTCCAAGTATCGCTACCGGTTCGTCTACTATTCTCTTCATTGGGTCAATACTCACGTCTTTAATAGGAATCACACTCGACTCCTCAGCTAAACATTTCCTCAAGTAGGATACATGGAAGGTGTTGTGAATTCCATCCAATTCTGGAGGTAATTCCAACTGATATGCCACATCTTTAATGCGCTTCACCACTTTAAAAGGTCCAATGAAACGTGGACTCAACTTTCCCTTCTTTCCAAATCGGATAACTCCTTTCCAAGGTGATACTTTCAGCATCACTAAATCACCCACATTAAACTCAATCGGTCTCCTCTTCTTATCTGCATATGTTTTCTGCCTTTCTCTTGCCACACGTAAGGCTTCTTTAGCTACATTAACCTTTTCAGAGGTAATTTCAATAATTTCGGGACCGGTCAACTGCTTTTCACCGGGCTCCATCCAACAACTTGGAGTCCTACATCTCCTTCCATATAACATTTCAAATGGTGGCATCCCAATACTTGCATGGTGACTATTATTATAAGCAAATTCAATCAACTTCAAGTGTTCATCCCATGCTCCACCGTATTCAAGTACACACGTTCTCAACATATCCTCCAAGGTTTGAATGGTTCTCTCACTTTGCCCATCGGTTTGGGGATGATAGGCGGTACTTAAATTTATTCTACTACCCAACTCCCGTTGAAGACCCTTCCAAAAGTTTGACACAAACCTCGAGTCTCGATCCGAAACAATAGATAAAGGAACTCCATGTTTCGCAACTACTTCATCAATGTACAACTTTGCCATCTTCGTTAAAGGCACATCTTGTCGGGTAGCTAGAAATGAGCACTCTTCGTCAATCTATCTACAATCACCCATATCATATCATTCCCTTTCGGCGTTTTAGGTAGCTTCGTTACAAAGTCCATGGTAATATGATCCCATTTCCACTCGGGAATTTCTAATTGATGCAACAAACCATACGGCTTTTGATGGTCCGTCTTCACTCTTGCACACGTCAAACACTTTGCTACAAAATGAGCTACTTCACCTTTAATATCCGGCCACCAATAAATCGGCTTCAAATCTGCATACATTTTGGTGACACCGGGATGCATCGAATACCTACTTCTATGGACCTCTTCAAGGATCAACTCTCGGTTACCACCAAGCAGTGGCACCCAAATGCGACCCTTGTATGTTTTAAACCCACGGCTATTAGTCTCCATCACAAGTCGTTTCTTCTTCCCAATACTCTCGTTATCAATATTATCCTTCATTAATGCCATCTCTTGTGCTTCTTTAATTCGATCTAATAGACCCGACTTGGCCTGAACTTGCATGCTCATCAACTTACAAGAAGAGCTTTGCACTTTCCTACTTAGTGCATCCGCCACCACATTGGCTTTACCCGGATGGTATTTGATTTCACAATCATAGTCTTTAAGTAATTCCATCCACCTTCTTTGTCTCACATTCATCTCCTTTTGAGTAAACATATATTGTAAACTCTTATGGTCGGTGTAAAGTGTGCATTTAGTACCATATAAGTAATGTCTCCATAATTTCAATGCAAACACAACCGCCGCTAACTCAAGGTCATGGGTAGGGTAATTCTTCTCATGAGGCTTCAACTGACGTGAAGCATAGGCAATCACTTTGTCTCTCTGCATTAAGACACAACCCAAACCCGTAATAGAAGCATCGCTATATACCACTAAATCATCAGTACCTTCAGGCAAGGCAAGGATAGGAGCTTCACACAACTTCTTTTTCAACGTTTGGAATGCATTTTCCTGCTTTTCAGTCCACTCGTACTTCACACCCTTCTTTGTTAATTCCGTCATAGGCTTGGCTATTCGGGAAAAATCCTGAATAAACCTTCTATAATACCCAGCCAAACCAAGAAAACTCTTAATCTCGGTAGGTGTCTTTGGCTGCTCCCACTTTGAAACAGCTTCAATCTTTGAAGGATCTACTTTAATACCTTCCGATGTAATAACATGACCAAGAAACTGCACTTCTCGGAGCCAAAACTCACATTTAGAAAACTTTGCGTACAACTTCTTCTCCCTCAACACCTCCAAAACTGCTTTCAAATGCTCACGGTGTTCATCCTCTGACTTAGAATAGATCAAAATATCGTCAATAAACACAATAACAAAATGATCTAGAAAGGGGCGGCATACCCGATTCATTAAGTCCATAAACGCGGCTGGAGCATTGGTCAACCCAAATGGCATGACCAAGAACTCATAATGACCATATCTAGTCCGGAAAGCTGTCTTTGCTACATCTTCCTTCTTTACCTTTAACTGATGATAACCGGACCGCAAATCAATCTTTGAAAAATACGAAGCACCATGTAGTTGATCAAAAAGATCATCAATTCTCGGGAGAGGATACTTATTCTTGACCGTTCGTTTGTTCAACTCACGGTAGTCAATACACATGCGCATTGATCCATCCTTCTTCTTAACAAAGAGAACCGGAGCTCCCCAAGGCGAGGAACTAGGTTGTATGAACCCCTTGTCAAGTAACTCCTGTAGTTGCGTCATTAATTCCTTCATTTCTGTAGGAGCTAATCGGTAAGGTGCTTTAGCAACGGGTGTAGCACCGGGAATAAGATCTATCTGAAAAGTAACTTCACGATCGGGAGGAATACCGGGTAGATCATCGGGAAACACATCGGGGAAATTGGATACTACATCAACACTATCGATTGAAGACTTCTCTTTTCTTGCATCAATGACATAAGCCAAGAAATGGCTCTTGTTTTTCCTTATACATTTAATAGCTTTCATCATACTAATAATCTTTATTCCTCCTCTCTTCTTGTCTCCATACACCGTTATCACTTTACCCTCGGATATAGCAATCGAATTATCTTTTGGGAACATAAAATACTAGCTTCATTTCTAGCCAACCAATCCATACCAATCACTACATCAAAACCACCTAAGGTAGTAGGTAATAGTTGGACCGGAAAAGAACGACCTTCAATCTCAATGTCACAATCGTCATATCCCACACGTATATTATTAACCGTACCATTAGCAATTTCTACCTCTAATGAACAATCTAAGGGAGTAGTGACTCTTTCTAGCTTAGGAGCAAATAATGTGGACACAAACGACCTATTTGCACCTGAATCAAATAAAACAGAGGCAGGCTTTGAGTTAACAAGGAAAGTACCACTTACCACTTCATCGTTGTTCCTTGCGTCATCAACCGTCATTTGAAGAGCTCTCACTTTTGTTGCTGTCGTGGCGGTCTTCTTTCCAGCATTCTTCATCTGTGGACAATCGGCAATGAGATGACCCGTTTCTTGGCACTTGTAACAACGAGTCTTGTCCCTACATTCAGTGGCAAGATGTCCCGACTTCCCACACTTATGGCACCTTCTTGTCTTGTCGGTACAATGCCCTTCATGAATTGTCTTGCAAAATGTACACCATGAACCATTCTTCTTTTTATCCTTGTCACCAATCGAACTACCACTTCCACGGAACTTCTTATTATTATTATTGTTATTGGAAGACCAATTTGACCTTCTTTTAAATCCCACTTTCTTGTCGTCGACTTTCTCAACTACTTTCTTGTCCGAAGCAAAATCATCGTCAAGCTTTTTAGACTCCTTGATAGCTTCAGTCAGAGTCTTGTGCTGCCTGCAGATACCTCGATAACTCGGAGGCAAACCATCAACATAGCAAGCAACCTGATCTGCATCAGTACGGAACAGATGGCCTACGAACTTCATCTTCTCCATAAAGGAACGAGCATAATCATTAATTTTGCCAACTTCAGCTGTCAAAGCACGGAACTCTTTTTCCATTTTACGCTGCTCATGTACTCCAATATATTCTTCAATGAATTTCTGCTTAAAGTCAGCCCATGAAATAGCAGTTATCATAGCCGGAGTCATCGAAATAGTAATGCTCTTCCACCAGTCCCGAGCACCTTCTTTCAACATTCTACTAGCACACAACACTTTCTTATCCTCGGGACAATCACAAGCTTCGAAAACCATCTCAGTATCATCAAGCCATTCCATGCAACCTACTGCATTAAGTGTTCCATAGAACTTCTGAGCTCCACACTTCTGGAAACTTTCAAACTTGAATCGTGGGGCGTGAACATCATTAGGAGGAACCACATTAACATTAGCATGAGGAATAACAACATCATCGACCGGTGGCTCAGTGTGGTGAGAAGGCACAGAGTGACTGTTACCAGTTCCTTCTGCATTAGCTGCCAACGCCTGATTCAACTGTTCTTGCGTTTGGGCCAACTGGGCCTGAAGAGTTAGCACAAGATTATACATCTCCGTCTGATTGGGAATCTGATCCACCGCTACATCGTTAACTCTCGGAGGATTGCCAGGTGGTGGAGGCATCGGACCCAATGAGCCTGGTTGATTAACACGGCGGGGGTTCACACGATTCACATTAGCATTAGCAGCAGCATTAGCAGCATTAGAAGCACCTGCACCCGGATGGACAGGTGGAGTAACGCTAGCAGTAGCTCCGTCTCGTTGGATGTTGCGGTTGCGAGTGTTAACCATTTTCCTTCAATAAAATGGTGGAGTCGATAAGCGCAAAATAAAACAAAAAGCTCGTCGAGATAAGGCTAAAACATATCATCGTAACGTAAACATCTCGTAAGCCCTACTACACTCGCACTCATCCCAACCCATCCTACATCACATGTCATCTCTAGCTAAGGCATCCTACGAGTACCTAGCATGCACACCTTAAGTTTAAGTCCAAATCCTATGGTCAATAGGCCTTGGTTCACTTAAACCTGTCTCTGATACCAACTTGTAACACCCGTCGTTTAAAAATATGGGTTTTCAAAAACTTTTCACCTAACGGTGTTAACTTGCGGAAGTAAAGACGGTAAAAGTCAAAACCGATAAAAACATTTCGGTTTCTGCATTTATTTGGTGTTACATGCCATATCAAACAATAGTTCAAATGAAAACCCAACGGTTGCCCAACATAAAACAACCGTTCACACATCACTACATAAATTCGACATTAAATACGAAATGTAACGAATGTCTAAAGTAAGCATCGTCTAAGGGTAGCTAAGGCTCCTGCATTGCATCTACCCAAGCTCACACGTCCTGCATCTAGATTCCATCAAGCTAAACCTGAGGGAACAACCACATTAAGAAGCAAGTGTTAGCTATAAGAATAGCTAAGTAAGATAACACTTAATTTAAAAGCATTTGTCCAATTAAAACAATCTTCATTATTAGACAAGTTTTATTAGGCACAACACACATCACACGTTCACACATATACTGCATTTCAACTTCGTTTCAATTAGGATAATCATCCTAAAGGTGCCTATCCTGCATTAGTTCCCACATTATCACACGTATCTTCGTTAACTGCATATAAGTGTGCCCTGCATCACACCCGACTGGATGATTAGTCAAAGACTACTCATCTTACGTCGTTAAGGAATGGCAAGCCAATCCTTGAGTAATCCGTATATGGAGGTTGGTCAAACCTCTCGTATTACTCGCCCTGCGTTATAAAGACCACGTTGCGAGGAGCCACCCAAGCAACAACTGCATCTACGCACTCGCCCGGCTAAGGCTAGTACGGGTTAAGCTTAACACTTTTCACTGCATCTGTTTTATGAGCTCAATTTCACACATATAGATTGGGTCCCTGCATTCCAAACATTCACACACATATAGTCTAGGTAACACACATTCCTAGACATTCACACACTTTAACTTCATTACGTTTGGATCCTTAAACGTGCAAGTGACATAGCAACCTAGCAAGTCTAGTGAACTAGGCGTACAAGTCAAGCATGCATATCACACATCAACTTCATTTCTATATATCATGCATATCAAGATACTACATTAAACTACATCAACTGCATAGCTACATACTACATTAAGCAATACTGCATTACACTACAATAGGGACTGCATCTCAGGTCTCATGGTCAACTGCATAACCCATAATACCTCCCAAGTAACCCATATGCCCACATGCAATAATAAGGTACCGAATGGAAGTGTTTACGATTGAAACCAGCTTTTAGTTGATCCCTCAGCGTGTCAAAGTAGTGTATCTTACCTGGTATTAGCGTACGCGTGCAAACAAGTAGCTAATAGTGCTTATCAGTACTTCCCGACACCTATCGTACATTAACATATAAAGTATAAGTCATTAGGGACATTAAATGGCTTTCGTACGACTTTAGGACTGACCATTTAAAATCCAGATTACACCTTACGAAGATAGACCTTATCTTCGTTTGGTTCTTACGAACTTAATCTTCGTACGAACTTCATCTTCGTACGAACTTAATCTTCGTACGAACTTTAGGTTCTTACGAACTTAAGCAGAAAACGAACTTACTTCAGTTCTTACGAACTTAAGTCACACTTTACGAAGATAGGCCGTTAAACGAATTTAAACTTCATTTTCGTTTTGCTTTCTAGTTTACGAATTAGCCAACGAAGTTAGCTCCAAAACTTCTTACGAATTTAATGGAAACGAAGATAGAAACGAGGATTATCTTCGTTTCATCCCTGTTCGACAGTTTTTCTTAAACAGACCCAGATCTTCGATTTCCCAATAAACGACTCGTCCAAACTTCTTCCAAAACATGTTTTCGACATAATTAAACACATTTTAATCATCACGATCGACTACGGACTCGTTTAACATCGTTTTGCACGTTAATTGACCAAAACACCATCTAAGCCCTAATTACGTGCATAATCCCTTTTTAATCAGATTTGATTCATAATTAACCAACCCCTAGACCTGAAAATACAACCAACGATTCAATGATTACCTGCTTGCTAGATGGTGATCGATTCCAACACCAAAATACCCAATTGTTAGACCCAAAAACTAGATTAATTGCTTAAGGATTCAAGAAAAGATTAATTGCTTTATTATTTGCTAATGGCTGCTTAATCTCATCTAATGGCAGCTCCTAAACCCTTAATCCCGTTTTTAGATTTCAACCTATGTCAAAATCAGTCCCTGGACTTCTAAACTCTTCATTATTGGTCACAAACTGCATTATTGACCATATACAACATTAGTCCTTCATTAAAAGGCACTACATAGCCTTTAAGCGACATTAATCACACTTTTATTCGTCATTAAAATTTAGGCTTTTAAACCTAACTACTTTATCTACGTTAACCACACATAACTACATTCAAATATTAAGTAAAGACTTAACGACACCCCAAATTGACTTAACGGCATTAGTCAAACATTAAATAAAAGTTCGGGATGTTACAGAGAAATTCCGAGTGTAGATCAATTATATTTCATAGGTTGTTAGGATATTTACATTCTTGTATTATCTTGGTTCCGCAACAACCTTGTAATTTATTTAACATCAATAAATAAATTACACATTGAAAATACATCATATGCTCATACTTGTAACAAATTTCAACTTATGATAACAAAATAAAAAGTTAAAAATGGGAGATTAAAAGCCATGACTTCTTTTCTTGCATCTAATGCAAAACACATAATAAATTGATCAAGTATTGATTTTGTTTACTTTCTTTTCTGCAAATTTTCACCATATTAAATTATTATTTTTAAAATCGAACTCTAAATCTTAACTCATATTTTTGATTTGCAAATTTTCACCATATTAAATTATTATTTTTAAAATCGAACTCTAAATCTTAACTCATATTTTTGATTTGAAATCATCATGGTCTTTTCCTGTCTCAATTATTATTTATTTATTTTAAGAGAAATTTATAAAACAATGGGAGGTTTAAATGAACTCTGAATCTTTAAATTGAACTCCGACTTTTCAATTTCCAATAAATAACCTTCATTAATACCTTTTTCCAAACTTCACCAAACTTCCCCAAATCACTGGCGCCACTTTCACCAAACTTTCCCCAAATCTCCACCTCATCATTTCTTTTTCATTTATTTTTAATACTATATAATTTCAAAAACTATATAAACTAAAACATTAAACATTCATTAAAAACTAAAAATAACATTACAATACTTAAAAAAAACACATTCCTAAATAAAAAAAAATAAAAAAAAACAACCTAAAAAAACTTAAAAGTTACATTGCATCCGTACTTATTGGCGATTTCACGTTTTTCGCTAAGAATGAGGTCTAACATAGCGGGATCGGTGATGTGAGCATGCGAGTCCGTGAAAAACTTCAAATCCCGTTATCGAACCTTCGATTTCGTGGTGTCGAGTTGTGTAGCCCAAAAATCTTTCGCCAATTGATTCTTCTCGCGTTTAATCACCAAATATTCACACTTTTGGTGTGTGTAGGCGCTAATGTCATCTGCTACAACGTCGTGAGAGGAAGAAGATGCGGTTTGCTTCTTTCTTGACTTTCTTGATTCAATGGGAGGGATGGGTCTTCATTCATGTCGGGAAGGATGTTGTCATTGCTACCCGATTCATACTCCCCCGACTTCCTTTTTGAAGAAGCACTAGCCGAAAATCCCGGGAGTCCCGCGGCCGCCAAAATATCGGCAAAACAATCTTGCTCTTTCCATTTGTCGTGAGTCTTCACGACATCCCATGCCCCCATATGACCAAAGTCTTTTTTGGTTCGCTTCTTGTATAACCTCATCGCCTCTTTAGTAATGTCCAAATCGTTGCACCCACTACCCTTGACACGTTTCTAAAAAGTATATAATTAACAAAAGTTTATAAAAAGTATATAATATATATAAAAAGTATATAATTAACAAAAGTATATAAAATGAGTATACCACTTGGATGAAGAAGCCATTGTAGAGACCCATAGTTGGCGTTCATTGTTTTCCACTTTGGGGTCAAACCATGAATGGTTCGTGTAGTGGAACCCATGGTGCTAGTATAATGCTCGAGAACCCGCCTCCAAAAACCTTCCGCTTTTTGCTCATTCCCATATTTTTTACATTCCGAAATTTGAATCCAAGCTTTCGCCAACGCAACCTCTTGGAGTCAAGCTGTTCATAAAAAGGATTTGAAGATGACAAACAAATCCAGAAATACTTAAGTTCTTGGTTCTGGAGCTGAGTCAGCTTGGGCTGATCCAAGTTGAGTCAGCTTGAACATATTTAGTGTATATATAAGAAGATGGTGTCATTCAAGCTGCATCATTAGAAGATTAGCATTTGGTCTGAAGTCGAAGATGAAGATCAAGGATAGAAGGCCAAGCTGATGGTGGAAGTCAGCTTGGAAGGTACGGATACAACTTAGAGTATTGAGCATCAAAAAGGACATTCTAAGTGTCAGTTGGTGATTGGAAACATTCTATGAGGTGTCCATTATCATGTGGCTGCACGATCATATTGGAAAGCATCTAGGGAACAAGAAGGACAATGTCACTATCATCCAGTACTGATCTTGTAGAAGCCATTGGATCAAAACGTAAAATATGTTTACAATAAAGCATAAAAATAGATTATTTACAAGTAATTAAGTAAAGGACAGAGTTTGAATATTTTTCAGACCAAACTGTCAAAGAACTCTACCTTTATGTGAGATGGGGCAGCTTGTTCAGATTGAATCCCCTTCTTGATCCTTCAACCATCAGAGCTTCTAAGAATCTGCTGCAGCTATCTCCAACTTGATCACAAACCAGCTTGAGAGCAAATAGCTGAACATTTGGAACCATGTGAAGTTCAGACGCTCTTTGCATTCCTATTTCTTCCTTGTGAGTTCTTATTATCAGGCCAAGTTTAGGGACTTCAATGCACTGCCCATCTTGTGGATTTACAACTTCTGAAGGCAGCTTGAAGTTGAGGGTGTTCATTAGCTTGTCATAACCATACTCCTTGATTTTGACATGTAAATCTTTTCTTTGCAAGAAGTCATCAATGGTCACCTTCTTCTTCTCTTTCTGCCTTGAGACCAGGCACAGTCTCATCTTCATCATCCATAATCTTCATAGAATCTTGTGGCATAATCTGTTGGAATTCGTCTGCCCAAGACACATATTAAATTGACGTGGCTAGTACGTGATGATCCAAGTCGGGTCATACCCAATAACAAGCTAGACAAACACTTATGGTATTTATTTATATGATTTGATCTTTAAATAAATATCAATACTTGAAACATTTAGAAAGTGGGTTTCTAAATAATTGCACTTGAGATATGTAAATAAATTATATGGATGATTTATTTTGAGAGAAATGTGAATATGTTTATTTGGCAAAATAAACACTTATGTGTGTTGTGTATAATATGTAATATGTTACATAAGATATGTAACAAGTTATGTTGCAATTTTATATACAAAATGTACAAGTAAATGGTTTATAAAATTTGCACACAAAATGTTTGTGATATCCCCATGTGGCCCCCCCCCCCCCATGTGGTTATGCAAGTAAATTTGATATACATTGAACACTTGTACTTAAAACAAGATACACAACACATAACATAGTTTGTATCAATTTTCTCATGCATATATATATATATATATATATATATATATATATATATATATATATATATATATATATATATATATATATATATATATATATATATATATATATATATATATATATATATATATATATATATATATATATATATATATATATATATATATATATATATATATATATATATATATATATATATATATATATATATATATATATATATATATATATATATATATATATATATATATATATATATATATATATATATATATATATATATATATATATATATATATATATATATATATATATATATATATATATATATATATATATATATATATATATATATATATATATATATATATATATATATATATATATATATATATATATATATATATATATATATATATATATATATATATATATATATATATATATATATATATATATATATATATATATATATATATATATATATATATATATATATATATATATATATATATATATATATATATATATATATATATATATATATATATATATATATATATATATATATATATATATATATATATATATATATATATATATATATATATATATATATATATATATATATATATATATATATATATATATATATATATATATATATATATATATATATATATATATATATATATATATATATATATATATATATATATATATATATATATATATATATATATATATATATATATATATATATATATATATATATATATATATATATATATATATATATATATATATATATATATATATATATATATATATATATATATATATATATATATATATATATATATATATATATATATATATATATATATATATATATATATATATATATATATATATATATATATATATATATATATATATATATATATATATATATATATATATATATATATATATATATATATATATATATATATATATATATATATATATATATATATATATATATATATATATATATATATATATATATATATATATATATATATATATATATATATATATATATATATATATATATATATATATATATATATATATATATATATATATATATATATATATATATATATATATATATATATATATATATATATATATATATATATATATATATATATATATATATATATATATATATATATATATATATATATATATATATATATATATATATATATATATATATATATATATATATATATATATATATATATATATATATATATATATATATATATATATATATATATATATATATATATATATATATATATATATATATATATATATATATATATATATATATATATATATATATATATATATATATATATATATATATATATATATATATATATATATATATATATATATATATATATATATATATATATATATATATATATATATATATATATATATATATATATATATATATATATATATATATATATATATATATATATATATATATATATATATATATATATATATATATATATATATATATATATATATATATATATATATATATATATATATATATATATATATATATATATATATATATATATATATATATATATATATATATATATATATATATATATATATATATATATATATATATATATATATATATATATATATATATATATATATATATATATATATATATATATATATATATATATATATATATATATATATATATATATATATATATATATATATATATATATATATATATATATATATATATATATATATATATATATATATATATATATATATATATATATATATATATATATATATATATATATATATATATATATATATATATATATATATATATATATATATATATATATATATATATATATATATATATATATATATATATATATATATATATATATATATATATATTATGTGTTTATATATATATATATATATATATATATATATATATATGCAAGTAAATTTGATATACATTGAACACTTGTACTTAAAACAACATACACAACACACAACATAGTTTTTATCAATTTTCTCATGCAAAAGCAAGCACTAATTCTCTCATATTCTCAACTAGCTATCAATCTTTTTTTCACTCTTACTATTTTCGGCCAAAGAGAGAGCAAAAGGGAAGGCTTTTCAAGTTCATATCCTAGCACATTTGGGGTGTTTGTTGGAGGCTTGGGGTATACAAGCTTGAGGTTCTTCTAGATTGAAGACTTGCCATTTGAAGAACATAATATTCTTCATTTCTACCCTTAATAGCTTGGAAGAAGGTAGTTTCCTAAAACACCCTATGGTTGTTGTTTTGTATGTATGTTATTCATATACATGGATCCTTATTGTTTGGGTTTTCTTTTATAAGTTAAACTTTGGTTTTAACTATACCAACATATTGAAAGGTTCAATTTTTCCGCTGCGTTTTAATATTATAAGGATAATATTGCTTTGATAAAAACCCAAAATTCCCAACAATGGTATCTAGAGCCGGTTATATGGATACATACATCAAAAGTTGATATTTTGTTTGGACAAAATCCAATGTTTTGGCCATTTTTGTTATGGCCGAAATTAATACACAAAAAAGAGGGTTCTTTTTTTCTTGTGTATTTTAGTGTCACAACTTAGCCAAGAGACCTTGTGATTGTTTGTGATGTGTGGATGTGTTTGTATTTTATTTAATTATTAAATGGTTGTAATAGTTAAATAGGATTTTCTTCATTCATTTGGTTATGTAATTTATTTATTTCATTTGGTATGTAATAAGTAGATTAGTTGCATTTTTTCTTGTAAATGTAATCTCCAAGAAAGCATCAAAAGGTTTGGGGGCTGAAGTTGGAGGCCTAATGAAAGGATGAAGAAAGGTGTTCAAAACACATCACAAAAGGTTACTTGAAGCATTTGGATGCAAGATCAAGTGGGAGTTCACCGACACAAATTTTGTGTCACTTTGTCCCTTAGGTTGAGACCTTTTGACACACTTGTTTCGGCTAACAAGTGTGGTCAAATTAGTTGGCTAATGTTGTGCACTTATTATGTTTGTGTGGTTGTTTGTTATTTTGTCATGTGGATGCTCAAAACTTACAACTTAATGACATACATAAAAATTAAAAATTTGGTTCTAAAATTGACATTAACTTGGCAAATTAAAATGGGTTTTATTAAAAAGTTAATGGTTATAATTATAAAAATGGATTTTATAAAGAACCTTGAAATATGGATTTCAAAATTCATTATGGTCCATAGTTTTTGACTAGAATATAAAACTCAAACGACCCTTTTAAAAACAAGTTAAAACGCCATCTTTTATACAACACTTAATTATTTGGGAACTCTTTGTAGGATAAAGGTCACCTAACTACCTTGAGGGAACTTATAAGTTAAGGTAAATTTAATATACTTATGGGATAAAGGTCACCTAACCACTTGTATATATAAATTTACATGTGTGTGTAAGTAGGACAACTTGATTTGGAAGCCATGTGATTAGGGTCACCGAAGCATGGTAACCAAAGGCGTTGATGGGATTAAACATGCCAACTTAATATAAGATATTAAACCGGTCCCATACCACTAGAAATTGTAAAGTGTTGCAATTGTCAAACGTTGACTACCTTGTTAATTTAGATCATGGGATAAAGGTCACCTAACCATCATTTAAATGTAACGTTGGATTCTAGATTTTAATTATTAATTGTCCATAAGAAATAAAAGGGTATTAACAATTAAAATTTATATTTGATATCGAAAAATACTAATAAAGGACTTTGTTAATTTTGTAGATGGCCGCTAACAATGCAATTAACCCCCACCAAAACGTCCATAATTTTTCACTAAGATCCATTCTTGAAAGGGATCGTCTCAACCAAAACAACTTTGTGGATTGGTTTCGTAACTTGAGAATTGTTCTCAAGCATGAAAAGAAATCCTATGTGTTAGACGATCCTATTCCCGATGAGCTCGAAGAAGGGGATGTTGAAGCCTTTAATGATTGGGTTAAATATACTGAGGACTCCGTGCTAGTTAGTTGCCTCATGTTAGCGAGTATGACTCCCGAACTCCAAAAGGAGTTCGAGCACCATGGGGCATACGACATGATTACCCAACTTAAGGAAATGTTCCAACAAAAGGCAAGGGTAGAGCGCTTCGAAACGGTTCGAGCGCTTCATGCATGTCGCATGGATGATTCACAATCCGTCTCAACTTATGTTCTTAAAATGAAAAGTTACATTGATCGCCTTGAAAGACTAAATTGTCCCGTTTCAACCGAGTTGGCTACGGATTTGATCCTCAACTCCTTATCTAAGAGATTTGAAACTTTTGTGTTAAATTATAACATGAACGGATGGGACAAGACCGTTTCCGAGCTCCATGGGATGCTCAAAACGGCCGAGGCTAGCATGGGAAGAAAAGTTCAACCCGTTCTCATGATCAATGAAGGCGGAAAGAAAAGGACCAACCCCGGACCAAAGGCAAATGTTGCTAAAGGAAAGGGAAACTTCAAAAGGAACATCAAAGGAAAGGGAAATGCAAAAATGGAAACCCAAAAACCGAAGAAGCAAAAGGTTGCTGTCAATGACCCATGCTTTGAGTGTGGGGAGGTAGGACATTGGAAACGTAATTGTCCAACCTATCTCAAAGAGTTGAAAGCTAAGAGGGATGCGGAGCATACCTCAGGTACAATATTTATGATATATATTGAGCTTAATAATATTTTTTCTTACATATGGGTATTGGATACCGGATGTGGAACTCATATTTGTAATATGTTACAGGGGTTCATAAGAAAGAAGCACATCAAGAAAGGGGACATTAGTCTCTTTATGGGCAATGGTGCGAAAGTACAAGTTGAAGCTCAAGGAGACTATCTTTTGAAACTTCCAAGTGGTTTGGAAATTGTATTGAACAATGTTTTGTATGCACCAAGTTTGACTAGGAGCATTATTTCTGTTTCCCGTTTAAGACATGTTGGATATGATTTTAATTTTGTTAACAATGATATCCATGTTTCTATGAATGATGTATTTTATTTTAAAGCCATGCCTTTAAATGGTATTTATGAATTGGTTCATGAAAACACAACATATGATAACTCAATGTACCAAGCTACCACCAAGAACTTAAATTAGATTTAAGTGAAACCTATATTTGGCATTGTCGTCTTGGCCATATAAATAAGAATCGCATACTAACACTTCAAAAGAATGGTCTTTTGAAAACAAAATCAAATGATTCATTTGATATATGTGAATCTTGTTTACAAGGCAAGATGACTAAAGCACCTTTCAATGGCACTAATGAAAGGGCGAAAGATTTATTAGGTATCATACATTCGGATGTATGTGGTCCTTTTAAGCCAATGACTAGGAATGGTGAAAGATACTTCATTACATTCACCGATGACTATAGTCGTTACGGTTATGTATACTTGTTAAAAAACAAGTTGAAGCTCAAGGAGACTATCTTTTGAAACTTCCAAGTGGTTTGGAAATTGTATTGAACAATGTTTTGTATGCACCAAGTTTGACTAGGAGCATTATTTCTGTTTCCCGTTTAAGACATGTTGGATATGATTTTAATTTTGTTAACAATGATATCCATGTTTCTATGAATGATGTATTTTATTTTAAAGCCATGCCTTTAAATGGTATTTATGAATTGGTTCATGAAAACACAACATATGATAACTCAATGTACCAAGCTACCACCAAGAACTTAAATTAGATTTAAGTGAAACCTATATTTGGCATTGTCGTCTTGGCCATATAAATAAGAATCGCATACTAACACTTCAAAAGAATGGTCTTTTGAAAACAAAATCAAATGATTCATTTGATATATGTGAATCTTGTTTACAAGGCAAGATGACTAAAGCACCTTTCAATGGCACTAATGAAAGGGCGAAAGATTTATTAGGTATCATACATTCGGATGTATGTGGTCCTTTTAAGCCAATGACTAGGAATGGTGAAAGATACTTCATTACATTCACCGATGACTATAGTCGTTACGGTTATGTATACTTGTTAAAACACAAGTATGAAGCTTTTGAAATGTTCAAAACTTTCAAGAATGAAGTAGAAAACCAACTCAGCAAGTCAATAAAAATTCTTCGTTCTGATAGAGGAGGTGAATACCTAAGTGATGCTTTTCAAGATCATCTTAGAAGTTGTGGAATCATCTCACAACTAACTCCACCTGGAACACCACAACATAATGGTGTGTCTGAAAGGAGGAATCGAACCCTATTAGATATGGTTCGTTCCATGATGAGCAAAAGCTCACTACCTCTATCATTTTGGGGTTATGCCATAATCTCTGCTGCCCGAATTTTAAATATGGCTCCCACCAAGAAAGTGGAGAAAACACCTTTTGAAATATGGCATGGAAGAGTTCCATCTTTGTCATATTTAAAAGTATGGGGTTGTGAGGCTTATGTAAGACATGATGCCTCAAGCAAATTAGAACCCCGATCCACTAAATGTATCTTTGTAGGATATCCTAAAGATGATTTGGGATATTATTTCTACAATCCTAATGAGCGAAATGTATTTGTTGCTCGAAAGGCTGAGTTCTTGGAAACTAAATTCCTTATGGAAGGAGCTAGTTCTAAAACAGTGGAACTTGAAGAAGATCAAGAACCACTGACAGATACACGCTTGGGTGACACTAGCATTCAACAAAAGGATGTTGAAGATGATCAAAGAGTTGATCAAGACACACAAAACGTTCGTAGGTCTGGTAGAGCTACTTATCCACCTGAGAGATATGGATTTCTCATGGATGAATGCTATATGGTAGTTTCTGATGAACCTACCACCTACCATGATGCAATGTCCAAATCTGATTCGGACAAATGGCTAGAGGCCATGAACGCTGAGATGCAATCCATGTATGACAACCAAGTTTGGGAATTGGTTGTTGAACCTCCTAATTCCAAAGTAGTTGGATGTAAATGGGTGTTCAAATTGAAACACGATATGCATGGAAACTTGCTTACTTATAAAGCTAGACTTGTAGCAAAAGGTTTCACTCAACTCGAGGGGTCGATTATGATGAAACTTTTTCGCCTGTGGCAATGCTAAAGTCTATTAGGATATTATTTGCCATAGCCGCACATTATGACTATGAGATATGGCAAATGGATGTCAAAACCGCTTTTCTAAATGGATATCTTGAGGAAGATGTCTATATGGATCAGCCTGAAGGTTTTGTCGATCCTAAACATCCTAATAAAGTATGCAAGTTAAAGAAATCAATCTATGGATTGAAACAAGCATCAAGAAGTTGGAATCGTCGTTTTGATGAAGAAGTCAAGAAATTTGGCTTCATCAAAAACGCTGATGAAGCTTGTATGTACAAGAAGGCTAGTGGGAGCATCATTACTTTTCTAGTATTATATGTCGATGACATTCTACTATTTGGAAATGATATTCCAACCTTGGAAGGTGTAAAAGCCTGGCTTGGAAGTTGCTTTTCCATTAAGGATCTTGGTGAAGCCGCTTTTATTTTGGGAATAAGGATCTATAGGGATAGATCAAGGCGCTTAATAGGTTTAAATCAGAGTACATACATAGACAAAATCTTGAAAAGGTTCAAGATGGAAAACTCTAAGAAAGGTTTGGTACCTATTCAGAGAGGAACTATATTGAATACTTCTCAATCTCCTAGCTCAAAAGTTGAGCAAGAGAAAATGAGTGGAATCCCATATGCATCTGCTATAGGATCCATCATGTATGCTATGATATGCACGAGACCGGACGTGTCATGCGCTTTGAGCATGACAAGTAGATACCAGCAAAATCCAGGAGATAGTCATTGGATGGCTGTCAAGAATATATTGAAATATCTTAGAAATACTAAAGATATGATTTTAATTTTGTTAACAATGATATCCATGTTTCTATGAATGATGTATTTTATTTTAAAGCCATGCCTTTAAATGGTATTTATGAATTGGTTCATGAAAACACAACATATGATAACTCAATGTACCAAGCTACCACCAAGAACTTAAATTAGATTTAAGTGAAACCTATATTTGGCATTGTCGTCTTGGCCATATAAATAAGAATCGCATACTAACACTTCAAAAGAATGGTCTTTTGAAAACAAAATCAAATGATTCATTTGATATATGTGAATCTTGTTTACAAGGCAAGATGACTAAAGCACCTTTCAATGGCACTAATGAAAGGGCGAAAGATTTATTAGGTATCATACATTCGGATGTATGTGGTCCTTTTAAGCCAATGACTAGGAATGGTGAAAGATACTTCATTACATTCACCGATGACTATAGTCGTTACGGTTATGTATACTTGTTAAAACACAAGTATGAAGCTTTTGAAATGTTCAAAACTTTCAAGATGGAAAACTCTAAGAAAGGTTTGGTACCTATTCAGAGAGGAACTATATTGAATACTTCTCAATCTCCTAGCTCAAAAGTTGAGCAAGAGAAAATGAGTGGAATCCCATATGCATCTGCTATAGGATCCATCATGTATGCTATGATATGCACGAGACCGGACGTGTCATGCGCTTTGAGCATGACAAGTAGATACCAGCAAAATCCAGGAGATAGTCATTGGATGGCTGTCAAGAATATATTGAAATATCTTAGAAATACTAAAGATATGGTTTTAATATATGGATCTGGTGAGGAGGAGCTCGTTGTAAAGGGTTACACGGATGCGAGTTTCCAAACTGATCGAGATGATTCTCGATCACAATCGGGTATATCTTCATTCTAAATGGAGGAGCTGTTTCTTGGAAAAGCTCAAAGCAAGATGTGGTTGCATTGTCCACTACAGAATCGGAATACATCGCCGCTTCTTTGGCAGCACAAGAAGCTGCATGGTTGAAGAAATTCATTGCCGATCTAGGGGTTGTTCCTTCCATTCAAGAACCCCTAGAAATTCTTTGTGATAACGAGGGCGCGATTGCTCAAATCAAAGAACCTCGTGCGCATCAAAAGACTAGACACATTGAGCGGAGATTCAACTACATAAGGGATGAAGTTGAAAAAGGAAAGATATGTATTTGCAAAGTTCACACCGATCAAAATATTGCGGACCCACTCACGAAGCTCCTTGAGAGGCCTAAGCATGAGAGTCATACTTGTGCCATGGGACTTCGATATTCTAGTGATTGGATTTGATCTATTTTATGTATTTGGATATCGGAATACTTGTATTTGGTAACACTTTTATATGAATATTGGTATTATGCATTTAAATTGTGTTATGTTCCATTTTTGCATGTTTAAATCCATGAATGAGTTAATTATTCTAAATATCCGTAGTCGATCATATTTGTGGGAACAAATATGAATGTAAGACTATTATGAACTTGGATTGGTAGATATTCAAAAGGTTTTGAATATAGAGCAAAGTGTTGCTACCAAGGTTCATAGATATTTGTGGGATACAAATATTGGACTGACCTGCTCTCAAGCATTACTACATAGAATCTCTATGATTGATCATAAGTAATCTTGAGTTAAAAGGCGAATATCATTGTATCCTCAGACCTGAGATACATATTGGGTCTTGAAATTCACTGAATGTTATACTTTGATTTAGTTCTTCGCTGTTCTGAAACATGGCAGTACATAAGGCTAAACTCAGGTATGATATAAGGTGATTGTGAAAGACGTATGTAGTCGAAATGGAATTTGTCCCTCTTATTCGTTGAGAGTAAGATGTCTAAGGCCTGCTACAAAGTTAAATCAATGGAGAATGATCACTCTGTGTCTCTAAGATTTAACATGACATCTGTGACAAAAGGATAAATGATCGATTCACCTAAATCATTTCAAGTAAGGGACTTGAAGAGGATGATGTTATTGAATGGCACTTCGTCATACGTATTAGGGGTAGCAAACCGTTGTTAGGCGGTATTTGCTGCTTGCGTCAATCTTCTATGAATCTTGTGCAAGTGGGAGATTGTTGGAATTCGTCTGCCCAAGACACATATTAAATTGACGTGGCTAGTACGTGATGATCCAAGTCGGGTCATACCCAATAACAAGCTAGACAAACACTTATGGTATTTATTTATATGATTTGATCTTTAAATAAATATCAATACTTGAAACATTTAGAAAGTGGGTTTCTAAATAATTGCACTTGAGATATGTAAATAAATTATATGGATGATTTATTTTGAGAGAAATGTGAATATGTTTATTTGGCAAAATAAACACTTATGTGTGTTGTGTATAATATGTAATATGTTACATAAGATATGTAACAAGTTATGTTGCAATTTTATATACAAAATGTACAAGTAAATGGTTTATAAAATTTGCACACAAAATGTTTGTGATATCCCCATGTGGCCCCCCCCCCCCATGTGGTTATGCAAGTAAATTTGATATACATTGAACACTTGTACTTAAAACAACATACACAACACACAACATAGTTTTTATCAATTTTCTCATGCAAAAGCAAGCACTAATTCTCTCATATTCTCAACTAGCTATCAATCTTTTTTTCACTCTTACTATTTTCGGCCAAAGAGAGAGCAAAAGGGAAGGCTTTTCAAGTTCATATCCTAGCACATTTGGGGTGTTTGTTGGAGGCTTGGGGTATACAAGCTTGAGGTTCTTCTAGATTGAAGACTTGCCATTTGAAGAACATAATATTCTTCATTTCTACCCTTAATAGCTTGGAAGAAGGTAGTTTCCTAAAACACCCTATGGTTGTTGTTTTGTATGTATGTTATTCATATACATGGATCCTTATTGTTTGGGTTTTCTTTTATAAGTTAAACTTTGGTTTTAACTATATCAACATATTGAAAGGTTCAATTTTTCCGCTGCGTTTTAATATTATAAGGATAATATTGCTTTGATAAAACCCAAAATTCCCAACAATGGTATCTAGAGCTTTCATTTTTGCAAATCTCTTGGACAAGTCCCCAACCACCACTCCATAATTGCTTGGCTTGTTTAGGATGAGAAGGTTGTACAGCTCCACACATTCAGCATATCCATGTGTTAATAACTCAGACAACTCCAGACTTCACTTGTACGGAATCACCTTCCTCTTTCTCAAGTGGATTCTGGGGTATTTGCTTGTTTTAACCTTGCAGTTGACCCCAATAATCTCTTCTTGAAGACTAGTCAGCTTGAACTTCTACAATTTTTCTTTTTCATAATCTTATGGCTTTTTGGAGACGGTTCCTGTCTTCTTCTTGATTGGAGCTGATTTCTTCTTCTTCTTTGGAGAGTCATCCAAGTTTTCTTCTTCAAGATCTTTCAAAGCTTGTAGGGAGGCTTCTTCTTTCCTGCTTTTCTATCTTTCTTTAATCTTTCTTGTTCTTTTTCTTCCATGATCAGTCTCTAGCATCTCTGACATCCTTTGCTTCTCTTCTTCTTCTCCTGTCATCTTCATTCTTCCTTACAATTTCTTCTTGTTGTTCAAGCTGACTTTTGTTCTTTGAAGTATCTTCATTTCGAGTGCCTTCAGTTTGAATGTTTGAGTCAACTTGTTCTTCTATGGCTGAATGGAAGCTGGGTTGGATCCAGTACCTCTCTTTTCTGTAAAATAAGGTCCATTTGGCACCTTGTCACTATCATCTGAGGAAGATTCATATTCAAATTCAACAAGTACTGATCCAGTTGAGGCCAGAAGTCCAAGAATCACTTTTACCTATGCTCCTTCCTTTTCTTCATCATCAGAAACCACCACAGTTCCTTCTTCTTGAATAATTACTGACTCAGTCTGAATTAAAGTTTCTGACTGGTCAACTTTACTTTCAGTATTGGCCATCACCACCACTTCTTCTTCCTCGGTTCCCACACCAATGTCTCTAACCTCTTCTTCTAGCAGCAACATCTTCTTCAACTTCTTTCTCCCCTTCTTCTTCCTTCTCCCCCCTTTTTGTCATCATCAATGGGGGCAGAGGAGTTGGAACTGACTGACTTGATTAGTTGTGTGAGATCATTTTCAAATAAGAGTCAAGATCAGTCAGTTTGATAGTTTGAGAAGAGCTGGAAGTCTTTAACTCTTCAATGGTGGAGCTGATCTTGGACACACTTGTCTTCAGCTCAGAGTTAGACTTCTCTACCATGGAGGGAACTTCAGTGACTTCATCAAGCCGGTTGTTGATGTTTTGGATTTCTACTAGAACCTTCTTGTCTAATGCCTTCTTTCTTTTCTTCCTGGCATCAAACTTGGTATTCCTCAGCTTGTCTTGGGCAGTGGAAAGTGCAACAATAATTTCTATTTTTCTTCATTTAATTTTGCCATCCCTTGACTCCAACCTTGATTGTGCCACTCAGCTTAGCACCCATCTTGCATTTCTTCCATTATTTCATCTTGCTGGGTAGCTAAAGTCCACTGAGTAGCCACAACATCATGAAGTGATTCCTGTAGAGATACCTGTTTACCTTGTAACACATCCATACGTACCAAGCTGTGTGGTGTCAGCCTGTTGGGCGTCTTTCACCTCAGTGAGCTTAGCAACCACATCCTTTAATAGGGATTTGGCCGTATGGGAGGAACCAGCAGTTGGCCTTTCAGCCTGAGACCTTTCAATAGGCTGACTGGTGTCCCTAATATTCGGTAAAATTGGAGAATTTAGAGGGTGAGTGGTTGGAGGAGTGTTTGGCGATTTGCTCATGAGAGTGAGTCTCAAGAGGTGGAGCAGAAGATGTCAGTCTGGCATCAGCTTGAGGAGAATTAACTTGTAATTCAAGCTGTACATTGCCTGCTTCAGGAAACTGATTTGATTGATCAGCTTCAGCATTGCAGTTGTAACACCCGTTTAAAAATATGGATTTCAAAAATTTTCGCCTAACGACGTTAAAACATTGCGGAAGTAATCATTTTAAAACATCAACCAATCCGCATGGATGGTTCATTTAAACAAAGGAGGTGTTACTAATCATATCATAACAATAATTCAAATGGAAACCCAAACGGTTGTTCAAACATAAAACAACCTAGTCAACATTGCATTAAAGTCATAACATCTGGACATAATAAACAAGAGTCTAATAATTGAGGCTATCATGGGTGACTAAGGTCAGCTGCAAGATCATCTACCCAAGCCTCACATCTTCTCACATCTACCTGCTCACTAATGTTGGACCTGAGGGCACAACACGTTTAAAAGAGCAAGTGTTAGCTAACGAATTAGCTAAGTAAGATATCACATAGATTACAAAACATTTGTCCGTTTCAATCTTTGAAAGAATACATTATAATCATTAAGGCACAAATCATAGCACCTAATCATCTCACGTTACATTTTACATATCACGTTATAAAGCACAAGTCATTGCATAGCATCACATCACATTACATTAAATATCATAGGATTTACAATCCTAATTGTGCCTATCATCATTCACTTTCACTTTTCACTTTATCTTTTACTTTTCACTTTACACTTTTGGTGACATTCGTCACCTATCACATGGGACGGTGGGGGTTGTGTGTAGGTGGTCCTAAGACCTGACAGGGAACCTCACACCCGACATGATGGGTATTGCCTGCCGGTCCATCAGCATCGTTAAGGAAAGACATAGTCAATCCAGGAGTATACCGTTTATGCCTTTGTGCATTTAGTGGTGAGTTACTCCACCCGGAAATACTCAAACATTGTTGTAAGAAACTAGAGCTTAATTGAAGCTTTAATGGTGGATTTAAGGTAGTGTGTGAAATGTGTGTAAGTGTGTGAATGGGAGGTTGAAGATGATCTTAGAGAGAGAAAGTAAATTAGAGAGAAGTAAGTGTGGGATTATGTGTGAAAGGCTTTTTTACAAATGATTAAGGAAGGGGTATTTATACCTATCATCTAATTAACACTAATACCCCTTATATAACTAGAAATATTACAATTTAACACCATTTATATTTCTAACAATCTCCCCCTTGGTGTTGAATTGTAAATGTTGCATCGTCTTCGTCTTTAAATAACATGATGAGCCCATTTGTTGAAAATCTTCAATGTTGATTGGACTTTGAAGCTTTCTCATTGTCTTCAATGTCTTGTATCAACCTTGACTTTGAATCTTCTCAACAAACAAATATATTTGACGATGACTTATTAAATCTTGATCTTCTCTTGCAACTTTGAATACTTTGGAAGCACCTTTGAAATCTTTGTAGCTTTTGAGCTTTCACAACTTGAACTTTTGAATGTTGATTTCAACTTGATGTTGCTTGGAGAAGTAACTTGAATCTTTGAGTAGCATGCGGAAGCTTGGATTTGACTTTGAATTCTTTTGGATTCTTTTGGTATTGCGGAAGCTTGATTTAACTTTGAATTCTTTTGGCTTTGCGGAAGCTTGGTTTTGACCTTGAAATCTCTTGGCATTATGGAAGCTTGGTTTTGGAATGCGGAAATTTCATTTCTTTGTCTAACTTGTCTCTAAATCAACAAACATCTTGGAGCACTTGATTCTTTGATCAATTATCATTTGCTCCCCCTCAATCAAACATTTCTTTCTTGGAGCAACTTATCAACCAAACGAATTATCTTCAAATTTCTTGCTCCCCCTCAAACAAACAATCATTTCGGAGCATATTTAACGAATCATGAGTTTACTCTTGCTCCCCCTCAAATGAACAATCTCTTCAAACTATGAATCTTCTCAAGACATTAAACAAACTTAGCTATCACAAGTATCAACAAACGAACAATCTCCATTCAATCTCAAACTCTTCTAATCATCAAACAATGGTCAATTATTCAATAATTCTTTCAATTATCGACCATGTACATCATCTTGAATATACTCGATCTCGAATCAATCCTTTACCTTTCTCGAAACAATCTCTCAACTTAGCACGATAATTATTCACTCTCTTCACCTAAACTAACGATCCTTTGAACATCCAAACACTATGAATTATCCTCAATCAATATCTATCAATCAAATCAAATCTACCTAAAACCTTGAATTCTATCTATCAATCATTTAATCATTTCTCCCCCTTATGATGAATATGTGAAACGGTTTCATCATACAATAATGATTGATAGCATAAACGGTAGATGACAACAAACAACAAGCAAGCAAATTAACCCAACCCAATTCCCAATTCCCAATGAACCTATTGGTGAACTAGAATTTGAGGTTGCGTTTTTGGAAAAAGATTTTATAATGGTGTTTGTGTTCTTTGTGTTTGTGTGAAGAGAAATGAAAACCGGATAAAAATGATCCGTTAACACAACCAAAAATCAAAAGGATTAATGGTGTGGCCTAAAATACGATTACTATTTTAGGACTTCCCATTATCATCGAGAAATGCACAAAGCTTATCTCTAAATGGTTCGGTCTATGGCTTTTCAACCGATAGATTTGCTTTAAAGAATGTAATTCATGGTCAGTGTCACAAAGGCGTTCGATAACCATGTCTTACTATCCTCAAAGACTTTTGGGTAAATAAATCCGAGGTCACATAGACTTCTCGTTTACTCAGCAAATTCATAAAATGAAAATGTGAGACCTACGTTCAACGTTGGAAAAGATGTTAGCATTGGTAGGATTTCCATTCGATCATCATGGAATATCAAAAATATGATATCACTACGAATGTTCCGGCAATATCACAAAGATATGCGATGTCACAAAGACATATAACTACTCATTGTGTCCTAGTCAAATGAAAGAATATTTCAAGTACGCTCTAGACTCGATAAGTGATCAAATGAAGTCGGGGACCGGAGCAGAGTGTCTCCCTTTTTCAATATCAACATCTTCCAAAAGAAGAGTCAATAGAAATGTGAAAATCTCCGTGAGAATAAAACAAGCATTTGTTAAGAAATACTTGAGTGGTTAGGTAAAGATGTGCATTGCTTCACTGGGTCCATGAAGTCTTCTTCAATATCGAGAAATCAACAAATGAAATCCGATAGAAACGTGTTGACCCGGCTTTTTGAGAATTTTGGGGAGGGCTTTCATTTCTTTTAGCCCTTTCTCACATCATCTTTTTCACCTTAACCTCTCACTTTTCGACTACTCCCTCATGTCCTATTTACACAAACATCATCACCACGCTCATAAACCCTCACCATCTAGAATTGAGATTTTAACTCCGGGGTTAGATCTCATCGGCGATGACAAGATCATGGAGTTTTTATGAGTGGCCTAAACTCTCATGTGCAAATCTAACACCGAACTTCAATAAAGATGATCGAAAATGGTTTGAAAATCTTCCAAAGTGTTTTAAAATGGAAAATGAGTTTAAACACTTGGAAGTTTTGGTTTTATAAACAAACTCCCCCTAAATATATGCATGATATAAACAAAGTTTTTGCATATAAAGGGTGAGTTAAGAGATTGAAAGTTGCTCACAAACATTAAAAACGAGACAACAAAGGCAGTACACAAAGGCGTTCGATGCCTTGCATCTCATCCAAAACATTGTGAGAAACTCAAAGACAAAGTAAATAAACAAAAAGATGAAAAAAGAAAATCTTTTTGGATTTTTCAAAATAAGAAAATGAAAATCTTTTTGGATTTTTCTAAAAATGAAGAAATTACGAGAACGGTTTTAGAACGGGTTATACACTGAAGTGTGCATAAGCCACTATTCATCAAATCACTTGGAAATCACTTTTGGAACCCATTTGAGATTGGGTCCAATGGTTTTTGAATTCTTGAAAGTCCAAATGTAAGTCTCATCGATTTGATGAATAGATGTTGCATTCCACGGAGAACTAAAACCCGGTGGTTTAGTTGAAAAGAGTTTTCGTGGAAGCAACGGTGAAAAATCATTTGATTTCTTTGAAAACTTGTCAATCTTGGGAGATTGATGTAGAAAATGATTTTTCGATGCAAAATCATTCACTTTTTGCACAACTGCTTTCACAGGTTTTGGTGCAAGATCAAAAAGTTCCGAAAATGAATATTTGAATGATTTTGACTCAGTTGACTTATCTTTTGAAATCGGTTTCCATTTTGATTTTGTCAACTGAGATTTTGCTTGTGAAATATGTCCAGAATTATCCTCAAATGATAGAAAAGAGACAAAAGTAGTTGTTCCATCAAAAATAGGTTTCTTAGAGTACTTCTTACCCTTTTGCAAGGAGTAATTAGTAAACTGAGGACACCTTTCTTTCAAAAGGTTTTGAAGATTTACCCGTGTAAACCCTCTTTGGAACATCAACTTTTGGTTTGGAAGAATTAGATTTTGGAAAACTTTTGAACACCTCAGTCTTGTCACAAACACAATCAACATCAGTCTGAGTTGAGGTCTCAACGGTCTTAACAACATCACTTTCCCTTGGTACAGAATAATCCACAACTTCACATACAGGACAATCAGGTTCAGTGCAACCTTCAACAACTTCTTTAGGTAGGTCAAGAGAGACAGAACAATGATTTTGACGCTGAAAAGATTTGGTTTGTGTTTGCAATTCAATCTCCAGGTCGAAAATTTGCTTTGTCAAAAATGTTTCATTTGACTGAAGTTGCAAACACTTGTCATCAAGACACTTGATTTGAGCACAAAACTTTGTTCTTTCTTCTTCAACTTTGCTCTCAAAAATAGTGAACTTATTTTGCAACTCATGGTCAAGTTTAGAAATCTTTTGTTGCAAAACAAGTTCATTTGACTGTTTGGATGAGTATGCATCAGTAACTTGTGTGTAAGCTTTTCGCAATTGAGCACACAACTTACTAATCTTTGACTTTGAAAGATCATTTTCTTGTTGAAGACTTTCCACATTGGACAAAATGAGATCATTAGCAGATTTGAGCTCTTTATTTTCGGACATGAGTTGGTCAATTTCAAGTTGAAGACTTTTGTTTTGTTCCATGAGTTTTTGACTTGTCTCATACATGAATCGTTTTTCTTGAAAACGAATGACAGCACATGGAACATGTTTGTTGTTGAAAATCTTGGGATGTAAATTACATGTACAACGAAAATTTTTATGATCCCAAATTTCATCCCCTGTGGGTTCTTGAATGAACATAGTCGTCAGTTTATCTGGCACATTGAACTTTATTGACTCAAAATTTTCTGAAGTCTGGTACGAAGAAATAATCGATTTCAAGTCTTTAATGTCAGACACAAAACACGCACGCTCTTCACAAAAAGCTTTGAATCTCTTGGAAACATCCTCAAACTCTTGATACACTCGAACAACACAAACATGATTATTTCCTTGAAAACATGAACACTTTTGACTTTCATGAATACGATACGACTCTTTGCTTGGTTTCATCTTGTATGCAAGTGGCATTTGAAACGTACTCATGATGACAGCCCAAAAAAAAATTTCACACTAGAATGTTAGTCCAACAAAAATAACTAGCCCAAAAAAAAATATTGACTCAAATTAGTTCTTGGCCCAAAACAAACTTTTAGCCCAAAACAAGTTTTAGTCACAAATGATACTTAAGCCCAACAATGTTTAACTATTAAACACGGCCCAAAAAAAATTAAAACACTTAAGCCCAATTAAAAAAGTAAACACAATTTAGTCTAACTAGACCTTTAAAAAAAAATTATGAAATATAACTCACTAGAATAACAAGAAAAGTACATGAAAGTCAATTCAAAATAACTTTGAATATCAAGACACGTGTTTAATGACACTTTGAAAAAAAACTTTATCATAACCTAACAAATATGAACAATCACAAAATAAATTCGGAAGCCTTATTTCTTCACGTGACACTCTCAAGTTTCAACAAAATTATACAACTTGCACCTTTAAACAACACAACACGTAATCCACTTACTTTATGACAACACAACACGTTTTTGTATTTATCAAAGCACGCGTGTTGACTAAATCACATTTGACAGCTACCATGCCTTACACGTTATCCTTTGAAAAAAACACACTCAATAAACATCACGTGAAGGCCTTTTAGTTCATAAGGTTTTACTGACTCAAATTCTTTCTATATAAATTAACACATAACATTCACTCTCAAACTTCAAACGAGCAAAACTACTCTTTTCGTCTTTATTAAATTCTTTCTTATACTCAAATAATGAACAAAGCACAAGACTCAAACACACACCACAACAACACGGTTCAAACAACACACAGCCAAGGTTTCAACACTTGAAGATCGAAAGTGCTATTTGCCGAGATAATAGCTCGGCAAATGGGGTTTTCAAAACAAGTTTTCACAAATTGCACACAAAGAATGGTACAAAGGTAAAACTCGATTAAAAAAACAAGTTTGAAAATTTTGGTCTATTTGCCGAGCAGTGAGCTCGGCAAATGAGGTGTTCGGGTGAAAATTGGTTAAGTGTAGGACAAATGGTTGATTTGCAGAGAATAGAGCTCTGCAAATGGGGTTTTGGAGAAATTTTGTCTAAGTATGACACGAGTTGTATTGAGTGCCGAGCTGGGAGCTCGGCAAATGAGGTGTTCGGGTCGAAAATCGGTTAAGTATAGGACAATAGGTCGATTTGCAGAGAATAGAGCTCTGCAAATGGGGTCTTGGTCGAAATGTTGATTTGCAGAGCAACGAGCTCGGCAAATGAGTGGTTCGACTGAAAAACTTCTAAGTCTCAACTCGGCAAATGGTAACTTGATTTTGGTTTTGGTCGATTTGTATTGGGTGCCGAGCTGGGAGCTCGGCAAATGAGGGTTTGGGTTTTGGTTGATATGGTTAGCTCGGCAAATACGAAGATTGACAAAGTGGTCGTGACTTTATCTCTGCAAACACTAGGTAACAACTTCTGGTCGAAATTATCTCGGCAAATGGTGTTTTGGCACCTCGGCAAATGGCTATTTCGTGACCTCTGCAAATGAGGTTTTCAGAGACAACGATGAACAGTAACCACCTCGCCGGTAAACACAAAAAATCCAATTTCTTCCTCAATACTTCGAATTAGAACTCGTTTTCACCACCAAAATACTCACAAACAGATCGCGAACAAACCCTCAGTCAAATAACTCAGTTATGAAGATCGCCGGAAAATGTGTCAGATCGCCGGAAAATTCAACCTTGACGAATCGAAAAATTGAAAAGGTGAAAATGATCAGAATTCGACCGTGAACAAAACCTCGTGATTTTCAGCTCGATTTGATCACTAACGAAAGCTAAATCGAAGAGAGAAGATGGAAATTATTTTTGTTGATTTTCTTTTTCTTTTCTGCTTTTCTATTTTTTTTTTTTTTTTTAATTAATGTAAAAATTGATTAACAATGTAATAGTATTTCACGTGACACTACTGTAGCAGAGAATAATACCACAAAACAGTTGACTTTTATAATTTTGAAGAACTTGAAAGTTGAATTTGTCTATTTGCCGAGCTCACACGTAAAACACACAATCTCATTGAAATTTGATCTCAAATTTGACCACTGGTTAACCTTTCTGAATACAAATCCACTTCTAATTGATGAACAGAATCACAAATCAGTAACATATTCAGCAGAAACAGAAATTTCAGAATTTCAGAAATTAAGCTCAAAATCCAGAAATTTTGAACAAAATCGGTTATGAATTTGTTTGTGGATCGTTCGGATACACCGATTATGCTCTGATACCAATTGTTATAAGAAACTAGAGCTTAATTGAAGCTTTAATGGTGGATTTAAGGTAGTGTGTGAAATGTGTGTAAGTGTGTGAATGGGAGGTTGAAGATGATCTTAGAGAGAGAAAGTAAATTAGAGAGAAGTAAGTGTGGGATTAATGTGAAAGGCTTTTTTACAAATGATTAAGGAAGGGGTATTTATACCTATCATCTAATTAACACTAATACCCCTTATATAACTAGAAATATTACAATTTAACACCATTTATATTTCTAACACATGTCTTTTGAGAAACCAAGTGCTGTAAGATACTCAGGTCGCCCTCGTTTGTCGGACCGTCGAAACGAGATTGACTAAGGATATGTTGAGGTGCGGAATCCCTCAAGATAACTCACGGTTTCTATATCACCTTTTGTAAGATATATATATATATATATATATATATATGCGTGAACAAAAACACTCGTATTTGTTATATATAGTGATATATATATATATCATTATTATTTTGTTATACGTAAGAGATCTATATATCAATATATATATATATATAGATACCTGTGCGTGTCTAACCTAACTCTCTCTCTGGCGAAAAATGACGATCTTCCTTTCCAATCTGTCCCCTTCTAAATCGTTCTATCTAGCTATGCATGGTGGCTAGTTGTGATCATCTCTCTGATGTATTATCTGCTGCGATTAGTTTAGTGTTACGTTTTTTTTAGGGTTTTCTTTTTTATTGATCGTCCAAACCCTAAGTTTTCTTGTCTTTTTTCTGATTGATTACCTTTCTTGTGATCGCGGCTAACTTGATTAGACCAGCTAGATCAATTAAGTTTCTTAATCGATTAAGAGATCTGATAGGTTACTTAGGGTTTCCTTTTGCTTGTGCTAGGGTTTTCTTCCTGTTCTTTTGTTTGTTTCATGCAAGCTTTGTTATTTTTTTGAATATGGAGAGAGGTATAATAGTTGCTAAGGGGATGACCCCTGGTGTTGCAGCGAAGGTGAAGAATATTGATGAAAACCCTTGCAACGTAGAGGTATCCTAACGAACCCTAACCCTAATCCTAATGTGGGTAAGGAAGGCAGTGCGGGAAAAAAGGAAACATGAAATATCGAGAATATTATTAGTAAACTTTGTGTAACGGCTACTGCGTATTTTATTTGGCAGGAAAGGAATAATAAAATGTTCTCAAAGAATACCAGGACGGTGGCTCAAATCAAGGAGGTTGTGGTTACTACAGTTCGATATAGATTGGTTACACTCAAGCTCAAGAATAATGCTCGAGTCGCTAGAGTGTTGGAACAATGGAAAGTGAGCAATAATATGATGCAAATGGCTGATCCAGTTTGACCCTGAAAGACCATGTCTGCAGTAGAGTGTGCTGCTTGTTTATGTTTGTCTTTTACATTTTATTATCCCTTTTAGTGTGACGTATTGATTAGTAGCTAGCTTTTCAGCGAGTTTTAACATATATACGGTATGTCGTATATATGAACTAATGTGACATTTTTGTCACATTACTTGTACTTCATTGTTTTGTTGTTATATGGATACCCTGTTTAAACTTTTATACCAACAACAATTAACAGTACATGCAAAAAAAAAAAAAGAGAAAAATGAAAAACAAAAAAAAAAAAAAAAAAAAAAAAAAAAAAAAAAAAAGGGGGGGGGCGGGGGGGGGGGGGTGGGGGGGGGGGGGGGGGGGGGGGGGGGGGGGGGGGGGGGGGGGGGGGTGGGGGGGGGGGGGTGGGGGGGGGGGGGGGGGGTGGGGGGGGGGGGGAAAAAAAAAAAAAAAAAAAAAAAAAAAAAAAAAAAAAAAAAAAAAAAAAAAAAAAAAAAAAAAAAAAAAAAAAAAAAAAAAAAAAAAAAAAAAAAAAAAGAGTAAAAGTGGTTCAGTAAAAAAAAAAAAAAAAAAAAAAAAAAAAAAAAAAAAAAAAAAAAAAAAAAAAAAAAAAAAAGGGGGGGGACGGGGGGGGGGGGTGGGGGGGGGGGGGGGGGGGGTGTGGGGGGGGGGGGGGGGGGGGGTGGGGGGGGGGGGGGGGGCGGGGGGGGGGGGGGGGGGTGGGGGGGGGGGGGGGGGGGGTGTGGGGGGGGGGGGGGGGGGGGGGGGGGGGGGGGGGGGTGGGGGGGGGGGGGGGGGGGTGGGGGGGGGGGGGGTGGGGGGGGGGGGGGGGTGGGGGGGGGGGGGGGGGGGGGGGGGGGAAAAAAAAAAAAAAAAAAAAAAAAAAAAAAAAAAAAAAAAAAAAAAAAAAAAAAAAAAAAAAAAAAAAAAAAAAAAGGGTGGTGGTACCTATCCGTGCGGTGGGGGGGGGGGGGGGGGGGGGGGGGGGGGGGGGTGTGGGGGGGGGGGGGGGGGGGGGGGGGGGGGGGGGGGGGGGGGGGGGGGGGGGGGGGGGGAGGCTGAATGCCACATTAGTTCCCTATATGACATGCCATATAAGGTGAACAAGCTATCCTAGCCATACAAGAAGCAAACTAATCAATCCTCTAAAACCAAGGCTATTACAACGAAACCATTTGAGTGAGACAGGCAACCTCAAACATGCACATCAACTAATACAAAGACAAGTGAGAGGGACACATTTACAAGGAAACCGAAGTTACCTCAAACATGCACATCAACCTATCCAAGTACCAGTGAGAGGGACACATTTACAAGGTACCTATAACACTACAAATATTAACAAGAAAACTAGTATCACACATCATACATGAGCAAGGCCTTTGGTAGATTCCAAGCAGCCAGCAAGTGAGAAGTCCTTGCATTATTCTTGAACCGCATCTTGACCAATCTATAACGAACAGTCTCCATAATAATATCTCTGATCTTTTCAGGCGGTCTTGCATGGTTGCTAAACATACGATTATTTCGTTCCTGCCATACATAATATACAGCAGCCGCTAGCACAAGTCGAGCAATAACACTCTTAACTGAATTCTTCTTGAGAGAACATAAGAAGTCAGCAACAATATCATCCCATTTGCATGAAGAACGTTCCATGTATGCCACATCTTTAATCAAGTCCCATACTTTCGCAGAATATGGACATTCAAAGAACAAGTGATCATGAGAGTCCGGACCTGTTTTACACAAAGAACAACAAACAAGGTTAAGATTGACAGCCCCACCCACATCCCATGGTTTCAATTTGTCGTGGGTTTTCAACTTCTTCCTCATCACCAACCAAAGCAAGAAAGCATGTCTAGGGATCGATTTGGAATTCCATACAATATTAGCCCAATCCATCCTTTCACCTCTATTACGAATCGCCTCCCAAACATTGGAAGCCGAGTAATGCTTCTCCTCCCCATTCCCATCCCGCCAAACAATACAGTCAGTTTTAGTGCTATCAATTGTTGGAACAGGCAAGTCAATTAAAACCGGATACAAATCCCTCCAAGCCTCCGGCCATTTCCATACCCCATTATCAATAACATCCGAAATCTTATCCTTGAGTGAGAAGCCCTCTCGCAATATTGTCCTCATCGACAAAACACTACTTAACGGACCATTGATATCCCATTTATCAAACCAAGCAAATGTTGAGTTACCATCACCTATTCTTGACCATAAAAAAGGCCTAATAGATGATCTTAACTGAATAAGTTTTCGCCAGCCCCAACTCATACTATTAGTACTTGGTACGTCCCAAAAACTCCTTCCTTTTAGTTTATAAGCATGTACCCATTGTACCCACAAGGAATTTCGGTTGTTAAGAATTTTCCACACATGGGTAGTCATAAGAGCCTTATTCATATCAGAAATTCTCCTTATGCCGAGACCACCTTCATCCTTTGGAGTACAAACTAATTTCCAAGCAACCTTTGCCTTCCTCTTAGCAATAGCACCTTGTGACCACAAAAAATTTCTCATTTTCTGTTCCAACTCCTTAACAATACGAGATGGGAGGATGAACACAGATGCCCAATAAATATGCATAGAAGAGAGGACGGACTGAATCAATTGTAGCCTACCCGCAAAAGAGAGAGTCTTATTCATCCAGCTATTAATCCTATTTTGCATTTTTTTCAACAAGAACAACGCAATCCTGGTAAACAAGCCTAGATGAAATTAAAAGAACCCCTAAGTAACGAACCGGAAGCTGGCCTGCTTCAAACTGCGTGAAAATTAAAATATCATTCTTCACCGAAGCAGGAACATTACAAAAGAAAGCAAGACTTTTAGGTAAACTTGGGGCTAGCCCGGACATTTCCTTGAACTCATTAAGAGAATCCATGATCACTTTAGCTGAAGTCGAATCACCATGGGCAAACAAAATTAAATCATCAGCAAAGCACACATTAACAATTTGATTCTGATCACAACCCTTATGAAATTTGAAGCCCTGCTCAGTCACCACAGCATGTTGCAGAATCAAAGAGAGCACCTCCATAACAAGTGTAAAAAGATAAGGTGACATAGGATCACCCTGTCTGAGCCCCCTCTTCCCATCAAAGAATCCATAAAGATTCCCGTTGATGCTAATAGAGTATGCAGGGGAAGTAACACAAGCCATAATCCAAACTACCAATTTTGGAGGAAAACCAAATCGGAGCAGAATACGTCTTAAAAAACTCCAATCAACAGTATCATAGGCTTTCTGAATATCCACTTTAAAAGCACACCGAGATGGGCCTCTATTTAAGTGATACCCATGCATAAGCTCCTGAGTCAGCAAAATATATAAAAGCCGACTGATTAGTACTCACCACATCATCCAAGCCCTCTTTCAATCTATTAGTAAGGATTTTACTGATACATTTATATAACACATTGCAACACGAAATAGGCCGGTAGTCAGTAACCATAGATGGAGAGGACACCTTTGGAATTAACGCAATAATAGTGTGGTTTAACCCTCTGAGCAAATTTCCATTCTTGAAAAAATCTTTTATAGCAAGGCAAACATCCTTACCCACAATATCCCAAGCATCCTTAAAGAAAGCAGAAGTGTAACCATCGGGGCCTGGAGCTTTGTTTTCACCAATAGAGAACATAGCAGCCTTAATTTCTTCATCCGTAACACTTCTTATCATATTAGTAGCCTTAGCTGTGTCCACCTTCTTAACAAACAAATGATCAGGTGGGATCCTATTAATCGACCCTTCAACCCCCAAAAACCGCTCATAATGATGTACAAAAGCCTCATGAACAGCCCCACCCTCATGCACCACACCATTACTATCCTTAACAATCTCAATTCTATTCCTATGATTTCGGCATTTAAGAGACTTGTGGAAGTAAGCAGTGTTAGAGTCACCAACTTGTAACCAATTCACCTTTGCTTTTTGTTTCAGAAACTTCTCCTCATCAAGTGATGCTTCTTGAAAATTACGAAGGCACTCACCCTCCTTCTCACGAAGAACCACATTCGCAGGATCAATATCAATTGCTTTTTGAACACTATCAAGTTCCTTTCGAAGTAAGTCAACCCGAGCATGAAGATTACCTTGTTTAAACAATAAACTACGTAAAGGGGACTTCAAAGCCCGAAGCCTTGAAACCACTTTGTACATATTATGACCATCAATCTCCATTGCCCAAGTGTTAGCCACCAGCTCCCTATATCCATCCTTGTTAACCAGAAAATTTGCAAATTTAAACACCTTTGGCCTAGACCGTGCAACATTTGGTAGTTTAAGTACACATGGTGAATGATCAGAAACCCTATAAGGTTGAAAAATGGCATGTGCTCCCTGAAATTCAGCCATAAATTCGATATTAGCCATAACTCTATCAATCTTCTTCATGATTCCCACACCCTTCTTTGGCTTTTGATTCCAAGTAAAGTGCAATCCAGACCTGTTTACATCCAGAACTTCAACCCTATCCACACATTCCTTAAATTCTCTCATACCAATGCTAATAGATGAAGAACCAGAAAAATTATCTTCCAAGTTGAGGGACGAGTTGAAATCACCTAAGATACACCAAGGTTTGTCTTTCGTAAACAGTTTATGCATACATAAGTCATTCCATAGCTCCCTACGTTCCTTATAATGATTTTTAGCATAAACAAACGAACAAAACAAAGCCTTGTTGTCAACCTTAAACACAATCTGTGTATGAATCACCTGAGAGGTTTGTGAAATAATCATAACATCCACAAGATCAGGATTCCATCCAAGAATGATACGAGTACCCTTATCACACAAATTCCCATTTGAAGTCCAATCCCAAGTACCACAAATCTTCTTACATACATTAAACAACTTGCCAATGTCCATATGTGATTCCATAATGGCACAAACTTGCAACTTATTATCATCAATGACTTTTTTGACCTCGTTTTGTTTCAGGGGACGATTTAAACCCCTTATGTTCCAAGCTGCCAAACTACCCATTGACACTATCTAACCCGGGAGTGCTTGCCCCCTCAGAACCATTCACTTTATCCAACTTTGCTCCCATAAATGTGCCTGTTTCATCCTCAACCTCTATACATTCATCAACCTCAGAATCATAATCAACCCCTTTAGTAGCATCATCTGGAGCAGCAAAAGCAATATCAATGGCATCTTTCCTATGTTTCTTCTTGAGTTCAGCACGCTCCTCAATAGGAACTTCTTGGATGACTGGATCACTTTCCCCTTTCCCATAATCCGACAACAACTCATACGAGTTTTTTGTGTGCACCATTGCCTCAACCTTTTTAGGAACCGAATCTGAAGTACTAGCAATATTGGACACATCTTTCGATTTATTCACAGGTCTGTACTCAAATTTTGGCTTTTGTTTTGTGATCGGGATCCCTTGCTTGAAATTTGCTTTCTTTTTTCCTTTTACCTCCGTGAACCCATCAGCATCAGTTTGGGCAACTGCTTTCACATTCACTCTAACTTGCTTGGGACAAGTATCATGTTTATGCCCAAAAACGCAACAAGATGAACATCTTGGCGGTTTCCATTCATATTCCACTTGCAAAGCTTTCTTAGTATAACCATCCCCATCCAAATCCGGGATTGCAATCGACAACTTATCTTGGAAATCCGACATAGCTGAAATCTCTATTAAAGCTCGAGCATAACTACTTCGACCCCAAGACTCCGTGCACATAGCACTAGTATAAGAATCAAGTGACTTTGGGTTGCCAAGTTTTGAAAAAAGTAAACTCAAACCATCATCCGTATAAGCTGCAATAGGTACATTGTGAATCTTAATCCACACCGTGATCTCCTTTAGATCTTCCTTTTTCAACTTAGTGGTTGGTGACCACACATTAAGAAAAATAGGCATATTACGAATCACCCATGGTCCCCCCTCCAACACACTATTCATACCCTTCTTATCAGCAAACTTGAAAAAGAAAAAACCATTAGCGTTCATCATCACTTTTTGCAAACCAAATTTCGTCCAATTGGTTTTTACAAAGTACTCAACCACCGGATAAGCCAATCTATCACCCAAAAAGTATCCAAATAGAGTATTTGCATACTTATCTTGAACAATACGAACAGATTCTTTCGGTAAAACCACATCAACATCATCATGAACTATGAGATTCTCAATTTTCCGAAAGTTTACCACCTTTTTAATTGATCCAGCTTTCAGTTTTGCAGCATAGGAAGGTTGCACATGCATATCAGAAGTAGTTTGTGTAGCCTCCTGTGTAACCCCCTTCTTCCCATCACCCTCATCATTCACCTGTGGTATCTGGCTCTCATCAAGATTCAGGGTTCAATCTGATTTCTCCTTAATGTCATCAACATTTGAAATGTCATCGCCTCCTAGAATATCAGATACAGTGTGTTGAGCATAAATAGGATTCTCAAATGTTGTGGTAGGTGGTGGAGAGCCCTTTTTCTCAGCACTATTCATATGATTAATAGGCTGTCCATTCGTAACATTTGTAGCATCATCAACCCTAGAAGATGAAGCAGGAGTTTCAAAAGCAGCACCTTTCGAATCAGCCAAGTTATTAGTTGCATGAACCATTCCAGAGGGGTTCTTATGAGTGGTAGCAGCTTTCTTTTCATTAGAACCCTTATTAGGGTTTTTCAAGACTGATCTAACAGGTTGTCTTATTTTCCCATCAATATTCTTAATTTTTGAAGCAATACCAGGGGGAATGCCCCCAGTGTTATTCAATCTCTCCTTAGAACTCATGAATCCATGTAATCAAAAACACCAGATTATCAAAAAGACGAAGAAAAAGAAACAAAACCCTAAAATGGCAAGAACCCTAAACCGGAAAATCAGATCTCTTAATCGTTTAACAAGTTCCACTGATCTAGCTAAACTACAAAGGTAGCCGCGATCACGAACAAGTTAAAAAATCAGAAAAAAGAAAATGGGGTTAGGGTTTGGCGCAATCAACAAGACAAAAATCGACAGTGCGAAATAGTGAAGAAAGCGCAGCCAAAACTAAAAGATATATCAAAAAATAATATAATATAGTGTAGATTTGATATCGGAAATAATTAATTCCACGGCACCGACCTACTTAGAGCATTGATTAATGTGAACCACTCAAGAATTTACACCACCGAGGATTTTAAATGAAATCGGATAGCACAATCACCACCGACTTTTAAATGAAAAACAAATCCCCACCGACCGCCTAACCAAAAACCAATAATTTAATATGAATGAAGAATAAAATTGGACATTTTTTGGCAGATCGATCGAGAAATAGTAAGAAAAGAGGTCGCCGGTTATGGAGAGAAAAGATTATTACGGTATGTCGTATATATGAACTAATGTGACATTTTTGTCACATTACTTGTACTTTATTGTTTTGTTGTTATATAAAATCATCAGGGTATCCCTTTACCCATAAACACTCGTATTTGGTTACTATAGTGAGGCGGCTCTCCGGACAAGAATACCCGATATGTATTCAAGATCCTAAGCCAACCAACACGAGTGTGTGTTTTGCGGTTCGTGCGTGAGACGAGTACAACAAGATCTACTTAGATTTTGTGTGTTCTTAGCTCTAGTAGTTTCTCTCTCAAGATTTGCTCATTTCCTTTCCCACTCATCTCCTAACACGCAAACACACTCTATTTATAGAGATGGGCTGGGAACACGCAAAACCCACTTGGTGTGCGTGTTTCACTTAGGCCCAGTACTCTTAGGGTTTGGCCATATGCGTGTTCTAAGAACACGCATATTGGTTTGAGTGTTCTTCTGACCAAGCCCATTTTGCTTGTTCCCAAGAACTCTCAAATGACACTTAGGAATATTCAAGTTAATGTTCCATCTATGTAATCATAGATCCAACATTAACTTAATTACCCTTTATATGTATTGTTTACATCCATGTTAAGTACCTGCAAAACATAAATAATAAAACATATAAAACATATATAAAGATCCCAATATGATCACAACATATGTAAAGGTAATTTCATTAACAGACAGTAATTTCCAATATAAATTACAAGACTTGAATACAAAATACATATCACATCTAGAATGCTTTTGTCACCGAAAGACGTGCACCAACAGTCTCCCCCTTGACACTAGCATCTATATGTGGTCTTCAAGTCTTCGTCTGTCTCCTAAGTGCTGGCCATAGCCCTCTTCAGGAGTCGTCTACTTCTCTTACTCTTCTTCTTCTTTCTCATAGTTTGAATCAGATTCTGTTGTTGATTCTTTGTGCTCTTTGCCTCTGCCTGCAGCAATTCTATGAGCTCTTTCTTGATCAGCACGAGACCCTGGATCCTTGGGTTTGATCATGTCGGCCATTGCATTCTGATATGCCACATTATCGTGTCCGAACTTTGTAAGGATCTCGTTCTTCAGAATCAAAGTGTTAGAAGAGTTAGATGATCCACTTAAGATACTCTTATCTAACGGAATGGAATCATCTTCAGAATGTAAACTATCAGTATTTTCACCAGCTACTGATTCCTCCTGATGACCATCCCCTTCTACTACAGTTGGTCGTTCCTGGACACCAACAACTACATCTCCAGTTGGTGAGGGACCATGACTTGTGACAACTCGTAATTAAGTAACAACGAGTTAGTCTTAATCTTGTTTAAGATTAGTCATTATCATAATCTCGTCGAATTTAGACTGTCATTTGACGTGGAACTTATTAGACTTTTGGACTTTTGACTTAGTCAAAGTAGACGTATCTTGATGACGTAGACTATTAGCTATCTAGACGAATGCCGAGTCTTTAAAATAACTTTAAATTAATATTTAAAGGTTATGTCTTGAACAAAATAATTAGACTGTCTAGACTTAATATTATAAAGTTCCCTTTTACGAAACTTTATTGGCTTGTCTTAACTAAAATGAGACGAGGGAAAATAACTTTACTTTAAATTTTGGCCTTTCAGTCAAATGGTATTTACTCGTAAGCATTTTACCAAATTAAGGGTAATAATATACAAAATTGAGCCACATGGGCTGGAAACTAAAATGAAAGGCAGGGAGGAGAACACCCCTCCCCTTTCCCTCCTTTCTTTCCTTTTGATCAGCATCATCACACACACACACCACACAAACACAACACACACAAATCACTTAAACATTTCCCAATTTCTCTCAATCTCTCTAGTCTTCTTCTACATCATTTCTGCAAAGGAAAGATTTAAGGATTTTAAAGCTATATTTTGGTATTTGCATCATCAATCCCCATTTTCTTCAAATACTTCAAGAACACAAAAGTGGTAAGTTAACTTATTTCTTCAATTTTCTTATTGATTTAAATTCAATTAAGGGTTTGATTCAGTTTTGTTAATGGAATTAGAAACCTTTGATTTTGATAAGAAATTAGGGTTTTATTGATAAATGGACATTTGACTTAGAAATTTGGTTTTGAGATCAAAAAGTGTTGAAATGGTATATGGTTAGCGAAATAAATTGTTTCCAGGCCTATTGGTCATGTTTATACTAGTTATAGTGAAAGGAATTGAATCAAAAACGATTTGGGTTATTTCTGCATATGAACTGCTGGTTTTTGGCTGCAGAATGGGGCCACTGCGGCGCAGTGGCGTTGTCTTAGCCCACTGCGGCGCAGTGCCCAGACTCTGGTCTGGTGTCGACTTAAGCCACTGCGGCGCAGTGAGCATGTTTCTAGCTCACTGCGGCGCAGTGTAAACCCTCGGAAAAATATTGTTTTTGGCTGACTGCGGCGCAGTGGGGTGAAACTTTTCCCACTGCGGCGCAGTGGTATGTTGCTGAAATATTTGACATTTCTAGCTTTTGACAACTTGAACGTTTGGACTTGGTAAATATCGAATGGTACTTTAGACTACCTTATAATGACAATTTCATTGATATTGCCAACAAAAGTTAAATAAAATGAAAGATTAAATCACACTTGGTCGTGGCATTCTAGGATTGATAGCTAAGTAGTGGTACGTAGGATACTTGTCGTCGTGAGATTTGATCCTCACCATTGGTACTCTTATCCTAGGTTTTGGATAGACGTGGAGACTAGACTGCTCTTATTCTCAGACTGCTCATTTCTTTAGCTCGTAGACTGCTAAGGTGAGTTTATGGCGCCCTTTTTCTTTTACTTTGGGCCTGAAAAGCATGTACTGTATACACGATTACTTTATAAATGATTTGTCTTTGTCTATGCCATGAGATTTGGTAAATTAAATCATTTGTCTTATGTCTTGCCATGTTGACGGCTGTCTGAAAATGTGTATACATGTCTTACGGAATATTGAACTAAATGACTTTGACTTGCCATGTTGACGGCTGTCTGAAAATGTGTATACATGTCTTACGGAATATTGAACTAAATGACTTTGACTTGCCATGTTGGCGGCTGACTAAATTGTGTATACATGTCTTACGGAATATTAAACTAAATGACTTTGTCTTGCCATGTTGACGGCTGTCTGAAAATGTGTATACATGTCTTACGGAATATTGAACTAAATGACTTTGACTTGCCATGTTGGCGGCTGACTAAATTGTGTATACATGTCTTACGGAATATTAAACTAAATGACTTTGTCTTGCCATGTTGACGGCTGTCTGAAAATGTGTATACATGTCTTACGGAATATTGAACTAAATGACTTTGACTTGCCATGTTGGCGGCTGACTAAATTGTGTATACATGTCTTACGGAATATTAAACTAAATGACTTTGTCTTGCCATGTTGACGGCTGTCTGAAAATGTGTATACATGTCTTACGGAATATTGAACTAAATGACTTTGACTTGCCATGTTGGCGGCTGACTAAATTGTGTATACATGTCTTACGGAATATTAAACTAAATGACTTTGTCTTGCCATGTTGACGGCTGTCTGAAAATGTGTATACATGTCTTACGGAATATTGAACTAAATGACTTTGACTTGCCATGTTGGCGGCTGACTAAATTGTGTATACATGTCTTACGGAATATTAAACTAAATGACTTTGTCTTGCCATGTTGACGGCTGTCTGAAAATGTGTATACATGTCTTACGGAATATTGAACTAAATGACTTTGACTTGCCATGTTGGCGGCTGACTAAAATGTGTATACATGTCTTACGGAATATTGAACTAAATGACTTTGACTTGCCATGTTGGCGGCTGACTAAATTGCGTGTAATGGTGTTATCACAATGGCAACAAAACTATTGTCAACATACCGTAAGCGTGGTGGGTACGCCGATGGTACACCCTATATATAAGCATTTCAAATATGTTGGTAATAGAAACCCAAACCAAATGTGTGTAATCTAGACAAAGATTTCTTTAAAAACTCAAATTGCGTACTGTATCATCCATTTGAGACGTACTGCCTTATCCATTTGACTTATATGGATTCTTTGACTATCCTTTCAGACTAGTCATGTCGGATGGAGTTAGCTCAAATGCTGTTGTACCTTGTACACCTCCAGTTCCTGTCTTGGCAACTCCATTCCTTATGTTCCTGACTCTTATGAAGAGGAACCAATGGAGGAATCGGGCAATGAATCACGCCCTATCAATCTTGTTTCATCTTCCAGTGAATCTGGAGGCGAACATGTGTCTATCCATGTTCAATCATCTGTAACACCGGTATCTCCATATCAGAGGAGGACTATCGAGGGAGCTCATTTGCCTTATGCTCCTAGAGACCCCTATGCTCCTGGTCCTTCTGCACCAGTTCAGGGCAACAGTGGATTTGGTCTTTCATTCTTTCAGGGAGATCCATATGCGGCGGGTCCTTCCAGAGCGCCTGTCTACAATCCGAGTGCTGTTATGCCAGTTGCATCTGCAGCTGATAGGTCGGAATATTATCGCCGACAATTGTCAAGAATGAACAATTCCCTCATCTGTAACACCGGTATCTCCATATCAGAGGAGGACTATCGAGGGAGCTCATTTGCCTTATGCTCCTAGAGACCCCTATGCTCCTGGTCCTTCTGCACCAGTTCAGGGCAACAGTGGATTTGGTCTTTCATTCTTTCAGGGAGATCCATATGCGGCGGGTCCTTCCAGAGCGCCTGTCTACAATCCGAGTGCTGTTATGCCAGTTGCATCTGCAGCTGATAGGTCGGAATATTATCGCCGACAATTGTCAAGAATGAACAATTCCCTCATCTGTAACACCGGTATCTCCATATCAGAGGAGGACTATCGAGGGAGCTCATTTGCCTTATGCTCCTAGAGACCCCTATGCTCCTGGTCCTTCTGCACCAGTTCAGGGCAACAGTGGATTTGGTCTTTCATTCTTTCAGGGAGATCCATATGCGGCGGGTCCTTCCAGAGCGCCTGTCTACAATCCGAGTGCTGTTATGCCAGTTGCATCTGCAGCTGATAGGTCGGAATATTATCGCCGACAATTGTCAAGAATGAACAATTCCCTCATCTGTACAAAGGAGAAAATAGAGAATCAAGCTCAGGCGTTGACTGGAGCTTATCATCAGGCGGCGGAGGCGTTGACTGTTGCTAGAGAGGGGAAGGAAACTGTTGGGAGGTTGATCTGGATACTGTCTGTTGTGGTGGTTTTGGTGGTGGCTTTGCTGGTCGTTGTTATTTGCAAGATGTAATCTTGGAATCGTCTTTGGCATTATAGAGCCAATCTTTTGACTTTGGACGTACAATTAGCATCAGACATTGAGGGCTCTCATGCTTTTGGCTTTAATTGTATTTGACTGTCCAGACTTTGAACTTGTATTCTGTGGGCCCAGTTCCAAATGAGGATGACTTGTATCCGTATTTTGGGGTCCACACTTTGAACGATTGTACTTGTATTGACTTGTATTGGTATAAATGGATGTAATCTCTATTAACCTTCTGATTAGTATGCAATTCTTTGTTAACCCTGTATTTCCGCTACAACGGGGTGTGACAAAAATTGGTATCAGAGACACAGGTTATAGTTAATACCGAGTTTTTCCGCTGGAAAAACTCAATCTATAGCCATTTTGTTTCAAAAGGGAATCTAAGTCTAATTAGGTTTAGGATACTTATTTCAGGAGTTATATTATTTGTCTATAATTAGACCTAACTTGATCAACTACGTCCCGATTATGTAAAATAATATAAGGCTCGAAATAAATATCTTAGATTTTGTATATACGTTATGGTTTGAGCTATATTCACAACATACTGTAGATGTGGTGGGAAGGCTGCGGGTGACCCTATATATAAACATTGAAGGTATGTTAGGAATAGAAACTCAAATCGTATGTGTATGCATAAGGTTTATATACGTGATAGTTTGGATTATATTAACAGCATATTTAAAATGTGGTGGGAAGGCTGCGGGTGACCCTATATATAAGCATTTCAAATATGTTGGTAATAGAAACCCAAACCAAATGTGTGTAATCTAGACAAAGATTTCTTTAAAAACTCAAATTGCGTACTGTATCATCCATTTGAGACGTACTGCCTTATCCATTTGACTTATATGGATTCTTTGACTATCCTTTCAGACTAGTCATGTCGGATGGAGTTAGCTCAAATGCTGTTGTACCTTGTACACCTCCAGTTCCTGTCTTGGCAACTCCATTCCTTATGTTCCTGACTCTTATGAAGAGGAACCAATGGAGGAATCGGGCAATGAATCACGCCCTATCAATCTTGTTTCATCTTCCAGTGAATCTGGAGGCGAACATGTGTCTATCCATGTTCAATCATCTGTAACACCGGTATCTCCATATCAGAGGAGGACTATCGAGGGAGCTCATTTGCCTTATGCTCCTAGAGACCCCTATGCTCCTGGTCCTTCTGCACCAGTTCAGGGCAACAGTGGATTTGGTCTTTCATTCTTTCAGGGAGATCCATATGCGGCGGGTCCTTCCAGAGCGCCTGTCTACAATCCGAGTGCTGTTATGCCAGTTGCATCTGCAGCTGATAGGTCGGAATATTATCGCCGACAATTGTCAAGAATGAACAATTCCCTCATCTGTACAAAGGAGAAAATAGAGAATCAAGCTCAGGCGTTGACTGGAGCTTATCATCAGGCGGCGGAGGCGTTGACTGTTGCTAGAGAGGGGAAGGAAACTGTTGGGAGGTTGATCTGGATACTGTCTGTTGTGGTGGTTTTGGTGGTGGCTTTGCTGGTCGTTGTTATTTGCAAGATGTAATCTTGTAATAATCTTTCTGTATTGTAAGCCTAGAACTTTTAACAACTCGTACTTCTGTACTTTGAGTTGTAGTCTATCTTTTTGGTGGAGGTATTTCCCACGTGTCTATAAATCGTATTGCTCCGACTATGTAGTCTAACATTGTGGATGAAGTTTCCCACATGTCTTTGGACTGTACATACCAGACTATGTAAAATTTTGAACATCAATGAAATACGATTGTCTTTTGGCTTACTTACTTGTTCAGACTATGTCAACTGCTTATTCTTAGCTCTAGAAATATGATTTTTCATATTTTCTTGTCTTGTCTAGTACATGAATTCATACAAGTCAGCAATTTGTGACTTGCATTGTACTGTCATCTGTCTTGCAAAGCTACTTTCTATTTAACCTATCAAGGAAATCTCTAAATGACATTTTTGTTCATATCCTAGACTTATGGCTCCTAAGACGAAAAGCAAAGTTCAGAAAAAGGCTCCAGTCAAGAAAACTGCACCAAAGAGAGTTACTCGATCCACTCCTTTGAATAATGAAGCTGAACAGGAAGAACCTGTGTTTCAGCAAGGACCGGAAGCTGCTCCTGTCCAGGTGAACACTGGTCCTGGACCTACCCCAAATACTGGCGGGGATAATAATATGGCAGCATTTGTAACACAACAGTTGTTGGCTGCTATGCCTACTTTAGTCGCACAGATTACGGCAAGCCTGAACGCAAATTATAACCATCATGCTGACAATAGTAACAATGTCGAGCCTACTACTGAACAGGTTATTCCTCGAGTGCATCTGCACGGGACTGACTACAAGACCTTCACTTATTGTAAACCAAAAGAATTTAATGGTACCGAGGGTCCGGTAGGTCTAATCAACTGGCTGGAAAGCATTGAGGCAGTGCTCCATATCAGCCGTTGTGCCGAAGAGCACAAAGTGGAATATGCTTCCGCTCAATTTCAAAAGCACGCACTGTCATGGTGGAACGAGCAGATTAGGACTCGTGGCCGAGAGCCGGCATATAGCATACCTTGGTTGAACTTTAAAAGGATGCTCATGGAAAAGTACTGTCCTCGTGAGGAAGTACAGAAAATGGAAGGCAAATTCTGGAATCATAGTATGATTGGACTAGACAATGAGAAATACACAACTCGTTTTCATGAGTTGGCTAGACTAGTTCCTCGAATGGTAGATACGGAGGAGAAATTGATCGAGAGGTACTGTTATGGCTTGTCACCTGATGTCCGAAGGTTGGTAGCCGCTTTTAATCCTTTGACTCTTCAAGCGGCAGTCAGTGCAACCAACCGGATGGTGTTAGACTTGAAAAGAACCCCTGGTTCTTCGGTTGGAACAGAGGGGATCAAGAGAAGAAACGATCAGGCCTCTAGTAGTGGGTTTGGTGACGACGGAAATGGCAAGAGGTTTAAGACTGCTAGAAACTTTGCAGTAGTCACTCAGGACGTCACGAGGTACACTGGTTCAGACCCGAGATGTAACAGGTGTGGTCTCCATCACCGGGGAAATTGTCCTACTTGCAACCGTTGTAAAAGGACAGGACATCTGGCAAAGTTTTGTAAGAACAATGCACCGGCTTCATGTTACGAATGTGGCAGCGAAACCCATATGCGACCCGATTGTCCACGACTCAATCTAAACCCGAACAACAATGCTATAGTTCCCGTGAGGAACAATGCGAGGGACAATCAAGCTAGGAATCAAGAAGGACAAGGCAGAGGTCGAGTTTTTGCTTTGGAGGCTGCTGATGCATGACGTGGTCCCAATTGTTGTGATAGGTACATTCATACTCAATAATCATTATGTCTTTGTGTTATTCAACTCCGGTGTTAATAAAAGCTTTATATCCTTAGAATTTAAATCTCGAATTAATATAGTAGCTATCCCCATGAAAGAAAATTTTATCATCGAATATGTGAACGGTCAAAAGTATGTTGCTAGAGACCATCTGGTAAATTGCAATTTAACATTTTCTGGTAAAACCTTTAAGATAGATCTTATTCCCATAGAACTAGGAAATTTTGACGTAATAGTCGGTATAGACTGGTTGTCTAGAGTTCGCGCTCATATTAGTTGTTACGAGGAGGTTGTGAGAATACCTCTACCGAAGGACGAAACATTGATAGCGTAAGGAGACAAGTCAGGGAAAGGTCATTGCTTACGCTTCAAGACAGCTCAAAATCCACGAAAGGATAGAGTTTTGGATGATCAAAAGGAGGCCCTACAACCAGGGCGTATCGAGAAGGAAGCATTGTGAAATGCTGAACGTTTGTTTGAATTGGATGGCGATGGAACCCGACATGTTAAGGGCAGAGTGTGGATTCCCAAGTATAATGGACTTAGAGAACTTTTAATGAACGAGAGTCATCGATCTAGGATCATGGAGATATTTTCAAGACGTTTCAGGCACTCAGTTGAATTTGGGTACAGCTTACCATCCCCAGACTGACGGACAAAGTGAACGTACCATTCAGACGTTGGAAGACATGCTTCGTGTATGTGTCATTGACTTCAAGGGTAGTTGAGATACCTTTTTGCCGTTAGCAGAATTTTCATATAATAACAGCTACCACACCAATATCAAATGTGCTCCTTATGAGGCTTTGTATGGACGAAAATGTAGATCGCCTGTCTGTTGGCTTGATGCTGGAAAACGTCGTTTATTTAAATATGGACTAGTTCAGAAGACTACTGATCAAATTGTCGAAATTAGGGCACGGCTGAAGGCGGCTCAAGATCGTCAAAGGAGCTATGCCGACCGTAGACGGAAACCACTTGAGTTTCAAGTGGGAGACAAAGTCATGTTGAAAGTGTCATCTTGGAAAGGCACTGCACGTTTTGGCGTACGAGGGAAACTTAGTCCCCGTTATAACGGACCATTCGAAATTGTTCAAAGAATTGGTTTCGTGGCTTACAAGCTCGATTTACCTAAGGAGCTAGAACACGTTCATCACACATTTCACATTTCGAATCTTAAGAAATGTCTGACTGATGAGACTTTAGTCGTACCTGTCGAAGAACTGCAAGTGACTGACTCTCTTCAATTCGTTGAAGAACCTGTTGAAATTTTAGACCAACAGCTCAAACAACTTAGACGTAGTCGTATCAAATTGGTCAAAGTTCGTTGGAACTCAAAACATGGTCCCGACTTGACTTGGGAACGTGAAGACTATATGAGGGATAAGTATCCTCATCTTTTTACTGAGCAAGACTTGATTTCGGGACGAAATCCTTAGAAGTCGGGGATGCTGTGACAACTCGTAATTAAATAACAACGAGTTAGTCTTAATCTTGTTTAAGATTAGTCATTATCATAATCTCGTCGAATTTAGACTGTCATTTGACGTGGAACTTATTAGACTTTTGGACTTTTGACTTAGTCAAATTAGACGTATCTTGATGACGTAGACTATTAGCTATTTAGACGAATGCCGAGTCTTTAAAATAACTTTAAATAAATATTTAAAGGTTATGTCTTGAACAAAATAATTAGACTGTCTAGACTTAATATTATAAAGTTCCCTTTTACGAAACTTTATTGGCTTGTCTTAACTAAAATGAGACGAGGGAAAATAACTTTACTTTAAATTTTGGCCTTTCAGTCAAATGGTATTTACTCGTAAGCATTTTACCAAATTAAGGGTAATAATATACAAAATTGAGCCACATGGGCTGGAAACTAAAATGAAAGGCAGGGAGGAGAACACCCCTCCCCTTTCCCTCCTTTCTTTCCTTTTGATCAGCATCATCACACACACACACCACACAAACACAACACACACAAATCACTTAAACATTTCCCAATTTCTCTCAATCTCTCTAGTCTTCTTCTACATCATTTCTGCAAAGGAAAGATTTAAGGATTTTAAAGCTATATTTTGGTATTTGCATCATCAATCCCCATTTTCTTCAAATACTTCAAGAACACAAAAGTGGTAAGTTAACTTATTTCTTCAATTTTCTTATTGATTTAAATTCAATTAAGGGTTTGATTCAGTTTTGTTAATGGAATTAGAAACCTTTGATTTTGATAAGAAATTAGGGTTTTATTGATAAATGGACATTTGACTTAGAAATTTGGTTTTGAGATCAAAAAGTGTTGAAATGGTATATGGTTAGCGAAATAAATTGTTTCCAGGCCTATTGGTCATGTTTATACTAGTTATAGTGAAAGGAATTGAATCAAAAACGATTTGGGTTATTTCTGCATATGAACTGCTGGTTTTTGGCTGCAGAATGGGGCCACTGCGGCGCAGTGGTGTTGTCTTAGCCCACTGCGGCGCAGTGCCCAGACTCTGGTCTGGTGTCGACTTAAGCCACTGCGGCGCAGTGAGCATGTTTCTAGCTCACTGCGGCGCAGTGTAAACCCTCGGAAAAATATTGTTTTTGGCTGACTGCGGCGCAGTGGGGTGAAACTTTTCCCACTGCGGCGCAGTGGTATGTTGCTGAAATATTTGACATTTCTAGCTTTTGACAACTTGAACGTTTGGACTTGGTAAATATCGAATGGTACTTTAGACTACCTTATAATGACAATTTCATTGATATTGCCAACAAAAGTTAAATAAAATGAAAGATTAAATCACACTTGGTCGTGGCATTCTAGGATTGATAGCTAAGTAGTGGTACGTAGGATACTTGTCGTCGTGAGATTTGATCCTCACCATTGGTACTCTTATCCTAGGTTTTGGATAGACGTGGAGACTAGACTGCTCTTATTCTCAGACTGCTCATTTCTTTAGCTCGTAGACTGCTAAGGTGAGTTTATGGCGCCCTTTTTCTTTTACTTTGGGCCTGAAAAGCATGTACTGTATACACGATTACTTTATAAATGATTTGTCTTTGTCTATGCCATGAGATTTGGTAAATTAAATCATTTGTCTTATGTCTTGCCATGTTGACGGCTGTCTGAAAATGTGTATACATGTCTTACGGAATATTGAACTAAATGACTTTGACTTGCCATGTTGTCGGCAGACTAAATTGTTCTTTGTGTTTGACGAACTAAAATGATCCCCCCTTATGTAGTTTTACCATTTTGAGATTTTAATGGTAGTCTTGTCAGCTTTCGTACCTGACAGTCTTGGTTCTGGTCCGTACCCCACTGTAGACGGGAAATCCTGTACGAGGCATATTATCTTTGTCAGACTTCGGTCTGTACAGTCATATATCATCTTTGTCAGACTTCGGTCTGTACAGTCATATATTATCTTTGTCAGACTTCGGTCTGTACAGTCATATATCATCTTTGTCAGACTTCGGTCTGTACAGTCATATATTATCTTTGTCAGACTTCGGTCTGTACAGTCATATATCATCTTTGTCAGACTTCGGTCTGTACAGTCTTAATATCTTTGTCGGACTTCGGTCTGTACAGTCAGCATATAATTGTCGGACTTCGGTCTGTACAGTCATGTCTTATAATTGCGTGTAATGGTGTTATCACAATGGCAACAAAACTATTGTCAACATACCGTAAGCGTGGTGGGTACGCCGATGGTACACCCTATATATAAGCGTTGAAAGTATGTTGGAAGTAGAAGCCTAAGTGGTTTCGTCTCATTGCCGGATATCGATCTCGGCAGTCCTGTCTTAAATAACTACATTAAACGACGATTGATCTTTTAGTCAAACACACTGTAAACTCACCAACTATTTCGATAGTTGATCCTCTCAAATTTCATGCTTTTCAGGTGACCATCAGTAAGTCTTGGAATCGTCTTTGGCATTATAGAGCCAATCTTTTGACTTTGGACGTACAATTAGCATCAGACATTGAGGGCTCTCATGCTTTTGGCTTTAATTGTATTTGACTGTCCAGACTTTGAACTTGTATTCTGTGGGCCCAGTTCCAAATGAGGATGACTTGTATCCGTATTTTGGGGTCCACACTTTGAACGATTGTACTTGTATTGACTTGTATTGGTATAAATGGATGTAATCTCTATTAACCTTCTGATTAGTATGCAATTCTTTGTTAACCCTGTATTTCCGCTACAACGGGGTGTGACAGGCAGGAGCTTTCCCTTTTCCTATATCTTCAGTTGTGGGGGCTCAAGAGGTACCACCAGCACCAGCCTGGCTTTGCTCCCCCTGAGATGTGGCAATACAGATGCCCGTTGAAAATCTTGGAATCTCTTCTCTTCTTCTGCTCGGATCATCGCCCTCGTCCTCTCTTTTTTCCTTCCTAAGGGCATCATCCTTACAGGTTGGCTGTATCTCCCCCTGAGATTTAAGATTTTCAATGATCTCATTCAGCTTGTCATAGTCGTCATCGAAGCTTGTCAGACCCGCAGTCTGGCTCTCTATCACTTCTTTGTGGTTCTCCATTCTCTTGAAAATCTGTTTAAGGTGCTCAGATGTCTCAGATTGGATCTTCTGTAGAGCCTCTTGCCTTGTCTGTAGCTGAGCATTCTTAGCTTTTAGCTCTTCAAGCTCCTGACGGTGTGATTCTTCCTGCTTTGACAGAGTCTCTGTTAAGCCGAAAAACAAAGCTCTCATATCTGCAGTTTGCTTTGCCAACCCTGATATACTATCATCGTTGGATCTTGAGCTGCTAGGTTGGGAAGAAATCACTGATGGTCTAGGAGGGATAGTCGGTGGAACAGTTGAAGTTGACACTGACGTTCTGGATGTGAATGCATGTGGTTGTTGGATTGCAGAAGTTCCAACAACCGGAAGTGTAACTGAACTTTGAGGAATTGATGTTGAAGCAGCACTGGTAAATGATGCGAATGCAGACCCTGTTGCCGATAGTCTGATCCTTGTTCTTGATGGCTCGACCGGTGCTCTCATTAATCCTTTACCTACTCCCCTAGGTCTCTCAGCTACATCCTCAGCCACTCTCTGCACATGCTCAGACTCACGCCCGTGTCCCTCTTCAACTCCACAGTCATCATTGCACCGAATCCAGTTGATTCTTGAGTGCCAGATGTGCCCTCGCCAGCTCTTCTCCTCCTTTTGAGCTGACGTGGTGGACTATCTTCTTCATCATCCTCCTCTTCAGGCTGGAAGTCTGCATCAGCCTTCAGTTCCCTTTCAGAACGAGCAACACGTTTTGCTTGAAGAAGCCGACGTGCTCTCTCCTGAGGGTCCTCATGACCATCATCATCATCACTGGAGTCCTCATCATGATCACTCTCAGTGGCATGAGGATCACTACTTGCCTCATCATCGGCCTCGTGATCCTCGAACATCTCGTTGATCTCTGCCTCTAGATCACGATCGAGCGTCATACTGTTGAACCTGGTTAAGAACATCATCAGGTTCCACCAGTTGGTGTGCAAACTCGGCAGCTTCTTCAGCATTGCCTTGACCCTGATCCACTTAGAAGAACATATCTTCAACGGCTTCAGCGACAAGTGGGGGTTGTTGCACTGGTGGTTGTTGTTGTTGTTGTTGTTGTTGATGTTGTTGTTGAACTTGGAGCTGCAGCAACATTTCCTTCAACATCAGACCCTTCGTGTGCAATCCCGTCATTGTCTGGTGCCACATAACCGGGATTAACCAAAGCACCGAATAAATGCCTGTCTGTCGGTCGAGCTGGAGGTGGGAGTTTACCTCTGTAAGAGTAACTATCGCTAAAGATGCGATTCGGCATGGTAGTTACTCGCTCGACAGGACCCACCTGTGGTAGATTGGGCAGGCGAGCGTTGATGATCATCATGATGAATCTAGGATACATCAAGAAACGCTCGTCGGCAGCTGCACCAATTTGCCGTCTAATCTCGTTGAAGAAGAAACGAGAAAAGCTATATGGCTTGTTCAGCACAAGGGAGACAACCTGAGACTGGGTCTCGACATTCAACTTGTCATACCCCGACTTCCTGTTGCTAAGAGCAACCAAAATCACGTGGCTGAAGAACTTCCACTTCCCATGAAGACAGTTCTTCGTAAAGGTGTTTCGGTTAGCCTCACCTACATAACCCATCCTTCTGTAGACTCCATATCTGAGCGCAAGTGGGTATGAGGTGGACCATTTGCTCCTCCCTCTTGGGCTTCATTACCCAATCCAAGTATCTGGACCAAATCCGAAGGAGTGAACTGGATGACCTGATTATTCACGTGGCTTCAATCCTTTGATTATTTCCAGCAATGTATCTAGCAGTGGCCCAGAATTGACGAAGATACGTCAAATATATCACCGGATCAGCAGTGAGAACCCTTCTAACTCTAGAGCGTCGAAAGAACTCTAGAATCTGAACAAACTCGGCTGCATTATCCTGGTGGACGTCCAAGTTAATCAAATAATTATGATTTCTATGGAACTGTCTCTCGGCCATCTGCAAAATGATACAAACAACAACAAACAAAAGGTTAGCAACAACAAATAAAGTCGAATTTTAAAGCTCTTAACATTTTCTAAGATCTTGAAACCATTTGTTTCATAACCTTCCAAAATGTTATCAACTTTAACGATCGACAAATAAGGTCGAACAATAAAATTCTTAACGTTCTCCAAGATCTTGAAACCATTTGTTTCATAACCTATAAACAGATTTGAGCTTGATTGAAGGTTTAATGGAGGTTTTAGGGTTAGTGTGTGTAAAGTGTGTTTGTGTGTGAAAGGGAGGTTGAAGATGATTGGGAGGAGAGAGAAAGTAATTAGATTAAGTGTGTGTTTATTATGAAAGGTTATTACAAATGACTTAGGAAGGAGTATTTATACTTATGATCTAATTATAACTAATACTCCTTCCACTATTAAATATTTACAATTTAACACCATATTTATATTTCTAACAATCTCCCCCTTGGTGTTGAATTGTAAATGTTGCATCGTCTTCGGTCTTTAAATAACATGATGAGCCCATTTGTTGAAAATCTTCATGTTGAATGGACTTTGAAGCTTTCTCATTGTCTTCAATGTCTTGTATCAACCTTGACTTTGAATCTTCTCAACAAACATATATTCTTGACGATGACTCTCTAAAACTTGATCTTCTCTTGCAACTTTGAATAATTTGGAAGCATCTTTGAAATCTTTGTAGCTTTTGAGCTTTTACAACTTGAACTTTTGAATGTTGATTTCAACTCGATGTTGCTTTGAGAAGTAGCTTGAATCTTTGAGTAGCATGCGGAAGCTTGGTTTTGACTTTGAATTCTTTGAATTCTTTTGGATGCGGAAGCTTGGTTTTCTTTAAATTCTCTTGGCATTGCGGAAGCTTGGTTAAGGAATGTGGAAAATTGATTTTGTCTTTAAAACTTCAATTCTTGGTCTAGCTTGTCTCTGAATCAATAGACATCTTGGAACACTTGATCCTTTGATCAATTAACACTTGCTCCCCTTCAAACAATCAACTATCTTGGATCAACTTATCAACTAAACGAATTATCTTCAAATTTCTTGCTCCCCCTCGAACAAACAATCATTTCGGAGCATATTTAACAATTCATGAGTTTACTCTTGCTCCCCCTCAAATGAACAATTTTCTTTAATCTTTGATCAATTGTTAAATCTCATCAAGACTTTGAACAAACTTAACTATCCGATAAATCTTTCCATAATCGACCATGTACTTTCCAAAACTAAAATCATCTTGAATATTCTCGATCTCGAATCAAACTTATCACAATAATTATTCACTCCCTTCACTTAAACTAATGATCCTTTGAACAACCAAACACAATGAATATTATCAATCAAATTCTACCTAAAACCTTGAACTCTATCTATCAATCATATAATCATTTCTCCCCCTTATGATGAATATGTGGAACGTGTTCATCATACAATAAGGATTGATAGCATAAATGGTAGATGCAAACAAACAACAAGCAAGCAAAGTAACCCAACCCAATTCCCAATTCCCAATGAACCTATTGGTGAACTAGAATGTAAGGTTGCGGTTTTGGAAAAAGATTTTAATAGGGTGTTTGTGTTCTTTGTGTTTGTGTGAAGAGAAATGAAATCCGGATAAAAATGATCCGTTAACATAACCAAAAATCAAAAGGATTAATGGTGTGGCCTAAAATACGATTACTATTTTTAGGACTTCCCATTATCATCGAGAAATGCACAAAGCTTATCTCTAAATGGTTCGGTCTATGGCTTTTCAACCGATAGATTGCTTTAAAGAATGTAATTCATGGTCAGTGTCACAAAGGCGTTCGATAACCATGTCTTACTATCCTCAAAGACTTTTGGGAAATAAATCCGAGGTCACATAGACTTCTTCGTTTACTCGACAAATTCATAAAATGAAAATGTGAGACCTACGTTCAACGTTGGAAAAGATGTTAGCATTGGTAGGATTTTCATTCGATCATCGTGGAATATCAATAATATGATATCACTACGAATGTTCCGGCAATATCACAAAGACATATAAAGACTCATTGTGTCCTAGTCAAATGAAAGAATATTTCAAGTACGCTCTAGACTCGATAAGTGATCAAATGAAGTCGGGGACCGGAGCAGAGTGTCTCCCTTTTTCAATATCAACGTCTTCCAAATGAAGAGTAGATAGAAATGTGAAAATCTCCGTGAGAATAAAACAAGTATTTGTTAAGAAACACTTGAGTGGTTAGGTAAAGATGTGCATTGCTTCACTGGGTCCATGAAGTCTTCTTCAATATCGAGAAATCAACAAATGAAATCCGATAGGAACGTGTTGACCCGGCTTTTTAGAATTTTGGTGAGGGCTTTTATTTCTTTTAGCCCTTTCTCACATCATTTCACCGTAACCTCTCACTTTTCGACTACTCCCTCATGTCCTATTTGCACAAACATCATCACCACGCTCATAAACCCTCACAATCTAAGATTGAGAATATAACTCTGGGGTTAGATCTCATCGGCGATGACAAGATCATGGAGTATGAATGAGTGGCCTAAACTCTCATGTGCAAATCTAACACCGAACTTCTTTGAATTTGATCGAAAATGGTTTTAAAATCTTCCAAAGTGTTGAAAAATGGAAAATGAGTTTAAACACTTGGAAGTTTTGGTTTTATAAACAAACTCCCCCTAAATATATGCATGATATAAACAAAGTTTTTGCATATAAAGGGTGAGTAAAAGTTTGAAAGTTGCTCACAAACATTAAAAATGAGATTACAAAGGCAGTACACAAAGGCGTTCGATGCCTTGCTCTCATCCTAATACTTTGTGAGTAACTAAAAGACAAAGTAAAAATGATGAAAAGAGAAAATCTTTTTGGATTTTTAAAAATAAGAAAATGAAAATCTTTTTGGATTTTTCTAAAAAATGAAATTATAAACACGGTTTTAGAACGGGTTATACACTGAAGTGTGCATAAGCCACTATTCATCAAATCACTTGGAAATCACTTTTGGAACCCATTTGAGATTGGGTCCAATGGTTTTTGAATTCTTGAAAGTCCAAATGTAAGTCTCATCGATTTGATGAATAGATGTTGCATTCCACTGAACTAAAACCCGGTGGTTTAGTTGAAAAGAGTTTTCGTGGAAGCAACGGTGAAAAATCATTTGATTTCTTTGAAAACTTGTCAATCTTGGGAGATTGAGTTGAAAAATGATTTTTCGAACCAAAATCATTCACTTTTTGCACAACTGCTTTCACAGGTTTTGGTGCAAGATCAAAAAGTTCTGAAAAAGAATATTTGAATGATTTTGACTCAGTTGACTGATCTTTTAAAAACGGTTTCCATTTAGATTTAGTCAACTGAGATTTTGCTTGCGAAATATGAGATGATTTATCCTCAAAGGATAGAAAAGAGACAAAAGTAGTTGTTCCATCAAAAATAGGTTTCTTAGAGTACTTCTTACCCTTTTGCAAGGAGTAATTAGTAAACTGAGACACCTTTCTTTCAAAAGGTTTTGAAGATTTACCCGTGTAAACCTTCTTTGGAACATCAGGATTAGTCTGAATAGAAGTTTCAACAGTCTCAACCTTATCACAATCAGTCTGCACAGAAGAATTCACAAACATAGGACAATTAGTTTGAGTACAAACATCAATCATGACTTTGGGAAGGTCAGAATTCACAGATTTGGTTTGTGTTTGCAATTCAATCTCAAGATTGAAAATTTCCTTTGTCAAAGTTGTTTCTTTTGACTGAAATTGCAAACACTTGTCTTCAAGACACTTGATTTTAGCACAAAAAATAGATCTTTCTTTTTCAAGTGTGGTCTCAAAAATGGTGGACTTGTTTCGCAACTCATGGTTTAGCTCAGAAATCTTTTGTTGCCAAACAAGTTCGTTTGATTGATTGTCCAAAACAATTTTATTGAGCTCTTTGGAAGAATTGTCAACTCATTTGTTAATTTGAAAATCTTTGAATGCAAATGATCATTTTCTTTTTGAAGACTTTCCATGTTGGACAAAATGAGATCATTTGCAGATTTGAGCTCTTTATTTTCAGATTTGAGTTGGTCAATTTCAAATTGTAGACTTTCCATTGCAGACAAATTGAGATTATTGACAGATTTGAGCTTTTTATTCTCAGATTTGAGTTGGGATATACGACGTTGGTCATGTTCGTATAGAAGGTTTTTCATTTTCTTGTTCAACTCTTCGAGTTCATGAAAAGGATTTGACTCCATGCTTGGTCTAAACTCGAACTCTTCGGTTGACATTTTGACTAAAACTTGATGACAGACCAATAAAAGAATAACCCAATTTAAAATACTCAAATGACTATTCCAAGACAAAATTCAGTCCAACAAAAATTTTAACAAACCCAACTAATATCTAGTACAAAATCTGGCCCAAACAAATCTTTTAGTCCAATTGAAACACTTAAGCCCAACAAAATATTCTCAGCCCAAAAGAAAAATATTTAGTCCAACCAACTAGTAATGACCCAAAAGTGATATGACTAAGTAAAAACAATTCACAAAGTAAAAGCAAAAAAAAATTAAAACAAAGTTTTGGATACTCTCTTTTTGAAATTGGCAGCACAAATTAATACTACCAAACAAAATCAACGGACAACCTTTTAAAAAAAATCACATGATTATGACAACTTAAATTTTAGCTCGAGATACACACCACTCAATTTCTATATTCACATGACACCACACTTGATTATTTTTGAGATATGAAAATCACAGCTTTTGACAAAGCAGCATCACGTGTTGACCAATTCTAATCCTGACACCATGTTTCCTTTCACCTTTTGACAAAGCGTGTTTGATTCTTCACCACAATCACGTGCAACAACAGCTTCTTTTTTTTTATTATTAAAATAACACGCAAGGTACTGTGCTCAATTGACAACACACTTTCACCTTTATGCTACACGTTACTTTGACACTCAATTCAATTCAAGATATCAATTATGAATGTGGACACAGCTTTGTCCAGGTACACAAAGACACGGTTCTAGATAAAACAATTCAGAACACGCGTGATTCACTTTGCCACTGATATACGTTATACACTAGACACAAAATTTGTTTTATCAAACTTTGTTTATTAGACTCTCTTCTCTCACATTCAATCAAAAAGAAATTCACTCTCGTCTCCCCTCTTTCTCTCGTACGATTCCTTTTCTTTTTCTCACACAACACAAAGTCTTAACACACTTCAAAAAAAATTCTTTTTATCTTTCTGTCCTTATATCTTCCAAACAAAAGATTGAAAAACAAAGTATAAGTGTACGAGAAACTTTTCTTTCACAAACTTAAGTCATGCACGAGATTAAAAATGACCAAGACACAAGTAAGCACAACCACACAGCCAAGTACTTCAAACAACCAGATTCAAGATGAAGAATGAAATTGCTATTTGCCTTGGATGCCGAGCTCAGTGCTCGGAAAATGGGGTGTTCAAAACAAAGTTCTCAAAAACTTTTACACCAAAGATCGTACAAGATAAAGAATCACTTTGAAAACGATTTTGGAAATTTTTTTCAGTTTTGGTCTATTTGAACTGTTTGCCGAGCTTATTGCTCTGCAAACAGTTGAAATAAAATTTTTTTGGCTAATTGTACTATTTGCCGAGCTCAGAGCTCTGCAAATAGTTGAAATTAGAAAAAGTTTTGGTCGAAAACTTTCTAAGTCTTTCTTTGATGAGTGGTTGATTCGGGTGAGTGATAGTCGATTTGGAGAAGTTGGAAATCGAAATAGTGATTTGCAGAGGTATGAGCTCTGCAAATGGTGGTTTGGGAAATTTGGTTAAGTATGAAATGTATTGGATGCCGAGATGTAGCTCTGCAAATGGTAGGTTGGAAAAAATTGTTAAGTGTGAGTGTATTGGATGCAGAGGAAAAAGGTCGGCAAATGGTGGTTTGGATGGAAAATCGACCAAGTATTCTAGTTGTATGGTTTGCCGAGCTTTTTGCTCGGCACTTGGTTGATTTGGAAAACTTTGGTTGAATTTCTAAGTGTTGCTCGAAATGGTGATTTGCAGAGAAAAAATCTCTGCAAATGCGGGTTTTGGAATGTTTTGGTTGGCCGAGAATTAACTCGGCAAATGCGAGTTTCGTGGTCGGATATTTCTGCAAATGCTTGAACCAGCCACTTCGGCAAACACGGGAACACAATCTCTGCAAATGGTGCAAATAATCAAGAAGACCAACTCGGCAAATACGGTAATTAGACTTCTCTTCTCTGCAAATGCTTGACTTGTTTAGTCACGTCGAACAATAATACACTTCGGGTGTATTTGTGTTGTGAGCTCGGCAAATGGTAGCAATTGACAGAAAAGCCTCAAAACCCGATTACTTCTTCATTACTTCGAATTAGAACATGAGAGATTCACCAACAAACTCAAAATCACACCGTGAACAAACCCTAGCCAAGAAATCTTGAATACAACACTCGCCGGAAAACTGGAGATCTCGCCGGAAAATTCAACCTCGACGAATCGAAAAATTGAAAAGGTGAAAATGTTCAGAATTTGATCGCGAGAAAAACCTCGTAGATTTCAGGTCGATTTGATCAGAATCATTGAAGAGAGAAGTTCTAGATCACAATTTGTTTTTCTTTTTCTTCTTTTTCTGATTTTCCTTTTTTTTTATTATGTAAAAAATTGATACAAACAATGTAAGAATCACGTGTAGAGTACTGTAGCAACAGGAACATCAATTGTTGACTTTTCTTATCTTGAAAAACGTGAATGGCTAGCAATAACAAAAATGGTGAAAAATCGATCAGTAACTCAAACTTGAAAATTGATTCATGAAATTGATCACTTAATTCATCAAATTGAACACTTATCCACTCTTAATCTGTAATTAGAAACACAATTCAGCCTCAAATCAAACAGTAACAGAAAATTCAGAATCAATTTAAGCTCAAAATCTCGAAATTCGAACAAAATCGGTTAAGAAAATGATTACGGATCGTTCGGATACACCGATTATGCTCTGATACCAATTGTATAAACAAATGAGCTTGATTGAAGGTTTAATGGAGGATTTAGGTTAGGTGTGAAAAGTGTTTTGTGTGGTTGAAGTAGGGAGGAGAGAGAAAGTAATTAGATTAAGTGTGTGTTTATTATAAAAGGGTTAGTTACAAATGACTTAGGAAGGAGTATTTATACTCTAATCACAAATATAACTAATACTCCTTCCACTATTGAATATTTACAATTTAACACCATATTTATATTTCTAACAATAAATATAATTAATTATTGTAAACAATCAAGTCGAAGTTAAAACACTTAACATTCTCTAAGATTTTGAAACCATTTGTTTCAAAAACTTCCAAAATGTTATTAGTTTTAGCAATCAGCACATTGAACTTTATCAAATTTAACTAAAACCACTTGTTTTTCTTAAATCTCCTAAAGTTCAATTTTATAAGGTCAATTGCATTTTCTAATTTGACTCTTTAAAAATTTTCCCGTTTTGAAAATTTTTCTAAGTCCTAGAACGAGCAAATGCCTTATAAACATATGGTGACAAAACACACATATGGTGTGGGGTTTGACTGGTCAATGCGTATTAAATTTCCTATTTTACTTATAAAAAATTTTCAATTTAAAAATTTTTCTAAGTCAGGAACACGCAAACAGTGTCACAACACGCAAATGGTGACAAACACGCAAATGGTGTATTTGACACAAAGAACTCACAAATAGGAGTTAACCAGTCATATGCGTGTTTATTGTGATGACGTCATCACAACACGCAAAATCTGGATAAGATGAATGACACGCATCTGGGTTCCAAGAACACACAAATTCATAAGAACACGCAAACGCAGACTTTGTCACTTCCAAATCTTAATCCAGCTGATTTGAACCCTAAAACTCTTAAATATGGTACGAATAGCATCCTATTGGTCCGATTTATCAGTTTTTAGGTTCCATTTCTTCATCCAATTCATATTTATCGTCCCATTTAGAGATTTAAGTCCGAAAATAAAACCCTAAACTTTTGACAAACTTGAAATCCGGATCTAGAAATCATGTTAATCGTATACCTTTGTTCAATAAGTGTTAATGGAAGTGTTTCTTGTGTAACATGATCAAGTTTTGATGAATCGAAATGAGTGTACAACGCGCAAATGAGGAACACGCAAATGTGGAGGGTTTCTGACAGAACACGCAAATTTTGAAAGATATTAAATGCGTATTAGTCAGTCTATTTATACCCAAGCACAATACGCAAACCCTAGCCCATTGAACAAACACGCAAACCAAGCCCAAATGTGTAACACGCATATTTTAGCTCACTTGACAGAACACGCAAATGTAGCCCATTTGGCATAACACGCATATTAAGTCCACTTAGCAAAACACGCATATTACACTTTGCCTATTTTTCCGAAACACATGAACTTGACTTTCCAAAAAGTCAATCTTCATGAACTTGATTAACACTTTGAAAATTTACAAAGAATTTTCTTGAACCCGGTATGATTAACGAAAGAATTCTTTAGAGAACACGATAAGACAGATACGGAAACTTATTCGGTATCACTATTATCAGTATTTTTCTCATAAAGAAATTCTTGAAAATTGTCACGACTTGAACAATTTTACAATGCACAATCATTAAATCTTGACCCGATATGTCATATTTAATGAACTTACAAAGTACGATTGTTAAGTATTTGACAAAAACAACCTCTGTACTTAACAGTCGCTGTTTAATCTTTTAAATTTGCTCCGATCCTACAAAAAACACTTAAAGCATAGAATATTGAAAAAAAATACATAAAAATTCAAATATAATGAAAATAAAAAGATAAAGTTGAATAACAAGATAAACAAACTCTTAATCTTCATTTTCGTCTCCGTTTGAATTTAGGTGAGTTGTCGGTGTGTAAGTGTACCTTGCTTGACCTTTAAGCTTGAGCTTTCTCTATTCCGGACTGGATAGACCAATTTTCATACACTTAAGAGATCCTTTATCTTCATGGTTGACACACATCCTGTTAAGATAAATAACCTGCACACTCAAACAAACTCGTGAGATCTACACAACACATGCATTAATCTCAAAGATAGATAATGAATTCGAAAACACTTAAACAGATATATAACAGATAACAAACAATAAATTCTCCCAATTAAGATTAGAATCTAAGAAATTATCATGTTAGCACACACAATAAGCATTTCTATTCAATTATTCAAAGTAAATTGCAAATCAAAATAACATCAAATATATTTGACCTATTTTGACCGAAACCATAAGTACTTAACCTAACATTTCATGCAATTTACATGTAAGACCAATTTAAGGCGTACACAACACACAAAAATATTGTCTTAAACTACACTACATCCTATCACGACACACGCTTATTCGGTGTTCAATAAGAACGCAGTTGAGTCCTCCTAGAAACTAGATACCCTAAATAGAATGCCTCTCGTGCAATAGAACCATATTATTAGCAATACACAATACGAAGCATAAAGTTATAAAATAAATCACATCAATTTTCACTTTAAATTAATCTAATAAATCTTATACGTGTCATGCTTAATACTGTATATCAAACAGGTATTGGAGAGACTAGTTTCTGCGGAAGAGATCAGATGTGGCAATTACATAAGTCTGCGAAGGAACCAATTTTCCCTTATTATTATATATGAACAATGATCCAAACGATTACCAATATGTTTGTCCTCTTAAACACTCGGTACTTCCAGTTTCCTTTTTTGTTGTAACACTTTCAGCATACCCTGGCCAAGGACAGTCACCATGTAGACCGAGTAGCCTAATAATGTCCACTTATCAAGTTTGCGGCTTGTTCAAATCATATCCTGATAAGATCAAAATCGAGCTCTTGTGTGTGTTAATGGCGGTTTTAGTGTGTGTAAGTGTGTGTAAAGTTGAGAGAAAATGTAGGTGAAAGTGGAAGATTGGATTGCATGAATGGTGAAAAGGTTACAATACTTGTGGGAGGGTTATATACTATCTATACAATTTACATATTGCCCCCTTCCAGACTTAGAATGTTTACACATAAAGTACAAAATACATGAGAAATACAAATTAACACTATTACATTTATATTTCTAACAATCTCCCCCTTAGTGTTGATTTGTCAAAAGAGCTCATCATCTGAAGATCATCAAGGATTTGGATGAAGCTTCACTTTATTTGGATGCCAAAACCAATTATCACCGGGTGGAGGATCATCGGGAACAACCATATTATCCGCATAATTTGTTGGAGGCTTGTTGTGAGGACCCAACACATTACTTGGAGCATATCTGATCCAACAACCACCTTTTCGACGAACTACAGTTTCTTGTATTTGATTCTGGTGGTTCAGTCCTTTACGAGTCAAGTATTAGATTCTTATCTATCCTTGTTTATTTTATCTTTCTGTTCTTATTTCAGTCCAGTTTATTGTTTGATTGTAGTTGTACTATTTATTCTTATAGTTAGCTTGGGTGTGTTTCTTTATAAAAATCCAGAAAATCTTCATAAAAATAGTTTTAAATTCCGATGTGCTTGTGTTTTGTGAGTTGACTCAGCCTGACCCTGAGTATTTCACATCAAAGGAATCTGTGCTTGCAGATCCCGTAACTGTGGCTAACCACTCTCTATATTGTCCTAAAGCGGGATTATCATCAGGCACAAGTCTTAGCAAAAATGGTGGAATCGGAAAAGCACGAACATTCTCCCTTCCGGTGCTTCTCAAGTTTGACTTAAACATAGCAATATTACAAGTGAATGCATCTTCCAACTCAGGAATCTCATCATTGTTTTCCATTGCATGCTGTACAAACAGAGTGAAGAATCTGATGTAGGGAATGTACTTCCTTTCTTGCATATCCCTCCCTTTAACAACTTGAATCATCTTTTCCCAAGCTATCTTTGGATAATCACAATGCACATTATGAGTAATGGCATAATAGAAAGCAAGGGAATGCTTTGTCATGGCATCTATTCCCTTCTGAGATGGCATCAGGCAATGATTAATGACACAATAAAAGTATGCCATAGGGATGCAACATTCATCCTCTTGAAATCTCTCAATGTAGTAAGTTCACCATCATAACCGAGAGCATGAATACCAGTAAGCATCTCTTCAATAGAAGGCAACTCTTCAAACTCAGTTGCATTTGGCCTTGAGTGTACATCAGGAAACCAATAATGAAAGTACAAGATATGATTCTCCAGAGGATCTGAGAGTGAATGTGAAGTAATCTTCGGTCTTTCTTCTCTTGCTTGCTTTCACACATGTAATGGTTTCCCACAAATCATACACATAAGACTCTGGCACAACAGCTCCAGCGGTTAAAGCGACATTTATTGGATGGCGACGGAGAATTTCAGTGATTATTGGGAATTTGGATTGAAATGGAAGGTGTAGGGCATGGTTTGCGGCCATTTTCATAGTAGCACCTTCTTCAATAAAGCCATTTTTATCTATTTTCTGAAAATTTATAAAATTTTGACAAAGACACAATTAAGACAAATACATTTCTTTCAACACATTTTTGCACAACCGAAAATGTTTCGTACATATATTAAAAATGAGATAACAAAGGTAGTACACAAAAGCGTTCGATACCTTGCTTCTCACCCTAATATATATAAAAACATTGACACATAGAATCACATAAGTATTAAAAGATAAGACAACAAAGGTAGTACACAAAGGCGTTCGATACCTTGCTTCTTACCCTAACACTTATAAAAAACTATAATAGACAAACATACAAATACAGACACATAGACAAATTTTGTTAGACTTAGACAAAATAAAAGACTTAAAAAAATTATTCAAATCCTTAGAAAAATTTTCAACACTTAGAAAAAGTTTTCAAAATTGAAACACTCATTTGCCGAATAGAAACCTCGGCAAATGACTTATTTCATAAAAAGTTGACACACAAAATGATAAGGAATGAAAAATGATTTTGACAAAGTTTTTGAGAAAAGTGTGATTTGCCGACCAAAAATGTCGGCAAACACGAGGTTTGAGCCAGATCGCTGCGACCAGTGTATGAAGTGAATACTAGATGATGCCGAACAAAAAGCTCGGCAAACAAGCTCTTCAGACTACACTTCACTTAATATATGAAAAATCCTTTGTTTGTCGAACAAGAATGTTGACAAGATTAATAAGGATTATTCAATGAAAATGTGCATTTGCCGAAGTAAAACTTCTGCAAATGGCACTTTTGATTTGAAAACTGGTTAAAGGATCATTGAATGGAAAATGTGCATTTGCCGAAGTAAAACTTCTGCAAATGACACTTTGGATTTGAAAATTTGTTTACAAAGGATTTAGAAAAAAAATCATCAAAAACATTGATTTGCCGAACATAAAGTTCTGCAAATGGCCATTTCAAAATTTTTCTTAAGAACACAAATCATTCAGTTCGATAAACAAGCAATTTAAGCATAATAATTGATTTGCAAAACAAGATGATTTGAAATATGATCATTGATTATCAATCTTGATGACTTAGAAAAATTTCCAACCAAAATGTTGATTTGCCGAGCAAAAAGCTCTACAAATGGCTAAATTACTTAGAAAAAATTAAATTTTACAATTTTAAGAACAAGTTGGCTTGATTCAATGGTTTTGAAGAAAAACATGCATTTGCAGAACAAAAACTTCTGCAAATGGCTAAAGTACTTAGAAAATTTTGAGATTTGACATTTGAAGAACAAAATGGTTGGTTTATAAAAACAAGCATTTGCCGAACAAAAAGTTCTGCAAATAACACTTTTGATCCAAAACTTTGTTAAGGAAAAATATGAACATGTTAAGAACAATGGTTGAAGATTTGAAGGTGGTCAACAACAAAAAGTCGTATTTGCCGAACAAACACTTCGGCAAATGGCCAAAATCATCAAATCTTCAAATTACCCAGCCCATGATCATCATATCAAACCCAGAATTCACAAACAACATCAAAAATGGGTAAAGCAAGCAGATAATCATCATAAAACAACCCTAATCATGCATCTAATACATTCAAAACACAACACATTTCATCAAATCAATCAAAACATCAGTTAAAGTGCGAAGTAAAAACACGAAATTTTACCTTTAAACTGATGATCTGATGAAGATAAAAGATGAAATAGATCACAAGTATGATCACTAGTATAAGCCCACTGTTTTATTATTACAAATTAGGCTTTATTTTGATTGATTGAATATGATTTGAATACGGTTATTATTTTGAGAGAAAAGAGAGTATTTGAATTTGAATTGAAATAAATGTGGTGATAACTCGCCCATTTTCCTTTATATATTCAAACTCGGGTCGCAGGTGCGTGTCCAATCTGATCAAAACACAACAACTGGGCTTTTGGGCTCAAATTCTTTTTGTATTTTCAATTGGGCTTTTAACAATTAAAACGAAATAACAAATAAAACTAAAATAAATATAAAATAATAATAATAAAAAAGTAAAATAGGAACCAAACTATCTTTTTTTTGGGTAAGTGGGAGAACCCCGATGACTTTTATAACAACCCAAAAATAGTAAAGTACAAGTAGCATGACAGAATATCATGCTAGTTCATATACAGGACATGCCCCATCTATGTAAACCAAGGCAAAAACAATGAATACATCATCAACCATATAAACAAGCCTATTCCTATGCAACTAGCTTAGAAAGAAAATAGGCAGAAACTATGAAAAAGAAGCATAACAAGATCAGCCATCCTCTTGCATCCAGTGACTTCCCACGATATCCCAAGCTTCAAGTTGAGCGAGCACTTGAGCTGTGTTCTTGAACTTCAACCGAATTAACTTGTTACGAACTGTACTAATAATAACTTCCTTCAACACGTCAGGTGGTCTAGCATGGTTGGAGAAGATCCTATTATTCCTTTCTTGCCAGATGAAATAAGCCCCAGCAGCAACTAGGAGTCTTCCAATCACACTTTTTACTGAATTAGATTTTTGTCTTTTTATATTTTCAAATTTTGTATTTGGTTTTCAAATTTTAACAAACATGCAATCAAACATAAAAAAATAAAATTAAAAAGTTAACAAATAGAAATATAAAATCACACAAATATTTACAACTCCCCCTCAACATAAGCAATACAGATAGAAATTTACAAACTCCCCCTAAAATCATGCATTCTACCCTTTTTCTCCCCCTCAAACATGCATGCAATAACAAGTAAAATTGTTTGGTATAATAGGGTAGAGATACCCCTGGTTAGCTTGTATTACACCAAAAATCAATAAAGTTCAGGCGATATGGTTGAGATACCATATCGACTATACACAAGAATTACATTTGTGCTACGACCTACACCACCAAATACCCAAGGCGTTACATGCCACCACCTAGTTCCTAACTAGACATTATGTAATCTGAATCATACAAACAGAGGGGATATTTCACATTTTTAAACAATAGCCTCACCTACATTTATAAAAATCAAAACTAGTCCTAACTCTATTACATAATCACTAAACTTGTTTCAACATTTCTTATCTTCTTGTATCGAAATGTGAGCAACTTGAGTCTCACCGAGTGCATAATCTTCTCAGCAACACGAGCTATCATTCACAGTTTTGTTTTGTAAAGGAAAAACTTGTAATAGAACTAATGCGTAAATCACGCGACAACGACAGCGGAAGACTATTTTTGGTATTTTCTGAATTTTTATGAACAAAACAAGCAACAAGACAATAAAAGTAAAGATAGATAAAGAATCCACCACCAAGATTCGTAAAGGACGAGCCACCAGAATCAAGGATAAAGGAAACACTCCAACCCACCACTATGTTTGATAAAGGTCTAGCCACCACAAACACAGATAAAGGAATCGAAGATTTTAAGACCTCACCACTATAATCGATAAAGGACGAACCACCACGACTATAGATAAAGGGTCACTTCAAACCACCAAGATCAAAGATCTATAAAGGTAAATGAAGATTTTTGGATAAGAAATAGAGGTTGCTCTATTAATTTCATTCAATCATCAAGTCCCTACAATGAGAAAAAAGCCCCTATTTATAGCCACACATGCTATTTTCTAAAATAAGGAAAATACAATAATAATATAAAATAAATAAAGGCTGTCATGTCCTGTTAGAAATATAAAATAGTGCTTAGTTGTATTTCTAAACATTGTATTTTATGTATATAATGTAAGGTTGAGGGGGAGTTTTTGAAATATACTTAGAGTATAAATACCCCTCAAGCCTTCAAATTTTAAAAGCTTTTTACACACTTATGATAATCAATCATTCCTGCTTCCACACACACATCTTTCTCTCTCAAGAACACACACTAACACACACACTTTCCACCATTGTTGATTACCTTACTTCCGCACTAGAACACAAATTATAATAGTTTTAACAAGTGGTATCAGAGCAAAACAACAATCTGTTGACGATCCAGAACAAATTTCAAGCAGATTGGTGCAAATTTTGTTCAAAATTGAGAATTCGTGTTCATCACCATAACCGTTTTAACCATCACTAATCTTCACCAATTCACCATCAATTTTCACTCAATTTTTCCTGTTTTTGTTCACAGATACATTCTAAATCACCTCTAAAAACATCCTGTCAAGTTTCAGAATCCAATTCACAGTATTGATCAAAATCCAAATTTTTTGGAAAGTTGATGAGATTTTGAATTATCAGTTTGAGTTGATTTAAGCAATGGAATTGTTTCTAGGGTTGTGCGCGATCATATTCTGAGCATTTCTGGGTTTGAATTGAGTTCTAATTCTCAAAATTGAGTAAATTACAAGCAAAATAGTGAAATTCTCGACTATTTTGTCTTTTCTGCTGTTCTTGCTGATTGATTCTAAAACGATCTTGCTAAGACGATCTCCTTCAAGATCGTCCTAGTGCTTACCTTGTTTTGGTGTTAAGACGATCTTCTCAAGATCGTTCTAACATTTTTTGGTTCTGTGTGAACTGTGTGTTGTGGGTTAAGCACTTGAAGTTGTTGTGATTGGGAATCACACACTTCATTGGGTAACTAATCTCTTTGAGATTGGTTTTGCTCAAACAATAAATTTCCAACATTTTCTATACTTCGAAAAATTTTCACTCATCCAAATTCTTAAGACGATCTTCAAACAAGACCGTCTTATTTCTTTCCTTAACAAATTCTTAAGACGATCTTCAATCAAGACCGTCTTACCTTTTCTTAACCAGTTGTTAAGACGATCTTCAACCAAGACCGTCTTACTTTTCATCATTAAATTTTCTTAAGACGATCTTCTCTCAAGATCGTCCTACCATTTCTTCACTCTTACTTAGAATATTTTCAACAAGTGTCTAAGACGATCTCCTTCAAGATCGTTCTAAGTTCCAAATTTTCAAGACGATCTCCTCGAGATCGTATCATTTTTTTTTAATCAAAAACAACAAAAACAATTACAAATTTTTATTCATTCATTTCAATGACAACAATGAAGAATTCAGAGCTTGAGATCAGAAAGAACTTCTTAGCCAAACAACAAAAGATGAAACCATGGCTATTCGGGGATATTGATGCTGATTCTGAAGATCTCACATGCTTAATGACATCTGTCACTTCAACAACCAATCTTTCACAAAATACTTCACACAACAACAAGTGAGGTAGAATTCATCTCCAAAGATGATTACTTGTCTGTCCAAACAACTGCTGATTCCTTGACAAAGCAAAATCTTACTTTGAAAAACAATTTGAAAATGGCTAAACAAGAGTTTGATAAACTTAATGAAGATTTTTCAGAACTCTCAATAGCTCATGAAGCTCTCAAAGTGAACTATGATTCTTTAAAAGAAATGCATTTGTCAAGTAACAGTTCTCAAGTTGTTTCACCCAATGCTCATTTGACCAACAAATGTCAAGACCTTGAAAAGACTGTCCATTCACTCAAGCAAACCATTGAGACCTTAAAGCTTGAGAAAACCAATGAATGGATAAGAGCAAATGCAAGACAAGCTGATGTTAAGTTTCTCACAAATAAAATGAAAGATTTTAGACCCAACTGTGAAAAACATGAAAGACAAATTTCTGATCTAAACAGTACTTGTTTTCTCAAAGGAGTTGAAATTGAGACTCTTCAAAAACAAGTTGAGGATTTGAAAACAAACATTTTGTTTTATCAAGAAAAAATCTATAAAATTGAACAAAATCCTCTTCTGAATTTCACTGCTTATTACAATAAATCGAAGATTGATAGATCATAACTTCTTCTTGGTTTGGGTTATGAGAATCCAGCACATTTAGAAAAAGTCCAAAAAGAAGACCTTGGTCCACTTTATGATGGAAAATGTCTTAGATTTGGCATGATTCAAGAGTTCATCAGACCATCTGAGAATGACTTTGAGTCAGATGATGTTGAAAGACAAAAACCAAACAGTTTTCAGATTGATTATGTTGCTATTAATGACACATACAAGAAAACTCATAAAAGATCCATATATGAGTTAGAAGAAATAGACAGCATTTCAATTCCTGAAAATGAGTCTCAACAAGATTGTTCAAAACCAATCTCAGAAAGATTTTACATTCCAACTACCATATTGGAAAAAGAAATTGAAGGTTTAAAACAACAGATTGAGTCTCAACACCAAGTCATTGAACATCTGAAAACTCAAAATCAGTCTTCAAAGGTAAGTGAGACCACCCCGACTCAAATGGAACATAATCAAACTTCTGTTGATTGCTCCACTCCATCCAATGAGAGTGAGAATTTTAACAAAGATATGCAGGGTCATAGCATCTCTCCTCAAGAGATTCATGATATGTCAACCTCAATGCTATCATCATTCTTCCATGTTGAAGAGAAAGTTCAAGCTTTAAAAGCTAAACATCTTGCTTCTGTCAAGAAAATACTTTCTTTTAATACTCCTGTAATCACCCCTGTTGACCAAAATAAAATGAACTTAGAGCAAAAGATTGAGATCCCTACTGATCTTAAGGCTAAAGAAAAAGCATTGATTGAAAAATTGACTAACAAAACTGTTTTTAAACCAGAAGTTCAATCAAAAGAATTACAATTTACTTTTCCAGATCTTTCTGTTGAAGAATTTGATAAGTTTATGGAAACTGATCATGTTTTTGCACCAGAAGTTGAAAAAGAGCTTGAAAAACTCTCACCCAGAAAGCCTAAATCAAACAAGGAATCTAAATCTAAGTTTGCTCCAACTTCATTTTATACACTCAAAGGTCAGCATGCCCCAGCCGTCAAAGGTAAGAAAGCAATTTCTACTAACTCAAAGCTTAAAGTTGATATTTCATCTGTTTCTAGAACCTCTGCTTCTAAAGCTATCTCTCAATCTAGTTGTCTTACTAAGATGTCTAAAACTAGCCAAGATTTGTTGATAAAAGATACATCTAATGGTATAACTAGTTATAGAGATCAGTATGGTTGGTTCACTGTTGCAACTCAAAAGAAACAGAATATCAAAACCTCCACCAAGCAAAGCAAAAATCAGAATGTGTTTTTAACTCCTCGAACTGAATCTAAGAAGTTATCTGATAAAGGAGAGAAGAGCTTAGCTAGTAACCATAAGTGGATTTTTAAATCATCATTGATAAAATCTACTAGCTATGCTAAAACACAAGTGTCTGATAAATCACCAGTTAGAAGAAGTTGGATAGCTAATGATTACAAGAAGAAAGTTCCTGATAGGAAATTTGATTCAAATTTGGGTAATTCAGCTAAACCATGGTCTGTAAGAAATTCTAAATCTTCTGCTGTGATTTCTAAACCTTTGATTGTTGATTACAATGGGATTGTGATGAATCTTAAGAATAAACCTCTTGTTCGAAAACCTCATCTGTACACTTTGAATGATTCCACTAACCCAAAAGGACCCATTCAAAGTGGGTACCTAGAAAACCTTGATTGTGTTTTGCAGGTAATAAAGGTCTGTGTTTAGTATTCCAATCTCGGATACTGTTCAACACATGATCCTGGAATGAGTTTCTTTTCAAGAAACAATCTCAAATAAGTGCTCATTACCAATGCACTTACTTGCCTCTGCATGTTTCGTACAAATCCTTCATCTCTTTCTCTCTCATTCATTATCTGTCAAACATTGATGCTATCCCTATGTGCAATGTGCTTAAATATCATGCAATGTTTGAGGGGGAGAAAAAGGATAATTCATGAATCTAGGGGGAGTTTGTGTATTTGCACTATTTGAAGAGAAACTCATTGTTTATATTAGAAAAACCAAATATAAAATTTAAAAAAAAAAAATTTCATAAAAATAAAAATTGTTTTTGTCAAGTGTTCTGTTTTTGTTCTGGTTAAATAAAAGTTTCTTTTATTATTATTGGTATGATAAAACAAAACATAAGCCCAAATTTTAAAAAAAATAAATAAAAAAAGAGGCCCAATTTCAATAAGCCCATGACCCACCCGACCCAACCAAATCGGTTTCCTATTCCTTAAGGAGGAGGGAAACAAATTATTTCCTTTCTTTTTCCCATTTTTTTTTCATCTCACTGTTTCCCATAAACTCTCATATCACTTCGAAAACAACTTTTGGCTGATCATTGAAACAAGATAAGGGTTTTGTTGGTAATTACATACTGATCATTTCATTCCATAACATCATTGTCATCTAATCACATCTTCAAGTAAGATTTCGACTTAGAATGTAAGTTTTTTTTTCTTTCATTTTTACTTGAAATTTTCTGCTTCTGTTGATGAATCTGTGATGTTGGAATGATTTAGATGCATGTTTAGGTTATATGTGTATGTTTATTACATGTTTAAATGCTTAGTATTGTGTTTTCGAAAATTCAAAAACCTGCAACTCATTTTGTTTTGTGAAGAAGATGACCTAAGACGATCTTCGAATTAATCTAGGTTATTTTGTTTGATTTAAGTAATGAGAGTAGTTCAATCTTGCTTTCTATGATTCAAATAAATGATTTTGCCATGCTTAGTTTTGAAAATAAATCATATTGTGCTTAGAGTTTAACTGGCTGGAGATAAGACGATTCTGGCCAAATCTTCTTAGTTTCAAGTTTGTTTTGTTTATAAGACGATCTTGCCCAAGACCGTCTTGGTTCCAGAACGACTTGGAAATAAGACGATCTTGCCAAAGACCGTCTTAGTTCCATCTATTTGTTTGCCATGTAACCCTTGAGACCAAGACCAGGACGATCTTGTCAGGATCGTTATAGGGTCTGTACGCTGTGTGGTTGATGAATTGATTTGAAAAACAAATGAATGGGTAACTGAACTCGTAAGAGATCGGTTTGCTCAAAACTAATACTTTTAAATTTAAGGGGAAATCATTGAGATGATTTCACTTTATATTTCAAAGTGTTAGAATTGTTTTTAAAACGATCTTATACAAGATCGTCCCATTTTCCTTCACTTCAATATTTTTCTTTCAAGTAATAAAACTTTAAGACGATCTTATACAAGATCGTCCCATTTTTCCTTTTCTTAAACCTTTCTCAACATAACAAATGTTGAGACGATCTTATCCAAGATCGTCCCACGGTTCAAATTGTCCTTAAACTTTTTCAACAAAACAAATGTTGAGATGATCTTTCTTATGATCGTTTTGTTTTCCAAACTGAGTTCAACCTCAGGACGATCTCATCAAGATCGTCCTAGCTGTCTATACTTAGAAAAAAAAATTTCTTAAATTTTTTTTATTCTTTCCAATTTTTTTAAAATTTGTGTGGTGTGACAAAGTGCTTTGTATTATCATATAATCACAATATATTTGAAATACGGGGAATTGAACGCCTTTGTGTACTTCCTTACTATTTTCAAATATCTTGTACTTATATGATTTTACCTATTTTTCAAGTCATGTACACATGAAAATATATAAAAGTACAGAGAATTGATCGCCTTTGTGAACTTCTTTGTAAGTTTATATATGGAAATATGTATTTGACTGTTCTATGTTCATTTTCTCATAACAAGTTATTTATATAAAATACACTGAGTTGATCGCCTTTGTGAACCTCTTTGTATCTTATATAAATCACCTGTTTGAATCTTATTATTTGCTGTTCAAACTTTGTTTTATGTGTGCGTTAAACTCTTTTATGTCTTAAATCAGAAAAATAAAAATGGATCATCAAGAAGTTATTGAACATGATGAAGAGGTTGCTCTAAATGAATCGATTGAAGAAATTCTTATTGTCGGAAACACAAGGAACATGAGAAATAACAGAGCATTGTTTGATCCTTTCATGGCTCCCGGCTTTCAAATTGTTCCAAGAATTCTTCATAATCACCCTCTCACATATGTACTTACCGTTGAACAAGACTTAGCTGAAGTCTATCTTTTTGATATGTGGAGATCCATTATCTTTGTTCAACCTCAAGATCCAACAAATCCAAGAGCCAAAGCTAAATCCAAATCACCTGATCTTCGTCGCCAAGGTTATTTCCAATATCAATTGAATTCTGGAGATAGAAGATATGAGTTTGAATTCAATCTTGATGATTTCCGAAGAATTTTAAGACTTTCTGAAGCAAACTTCAATGGACATGTTGATTATGATATGTTTGAGTCCAATGAGGAGATGTTTGCTGCCTTGATTTCTATTGGATATGAAGGTCCTTTAACCAAAACAAGAGATTTCAAATTAAAGAATCTACCAAAGATTTGGTATTATGTGTATTCCATCATAAGCAACTGCTTAACTCCATACACAAGAGGGATGGACAATCTGACACAGCCAATGCTGCACATTTTCTATGGTGTTGTCTTCAACAAACACTATGACATTGCTCAACTTCTGTGGGATCAATTGATAGTATTAGTAAATGGCAAAGTCTCTGCTCCCAAGAAGTATATTCCATTCATAAGATTTCTCACAACAATTGTCTACAGTGCAGTCAGACAGGAAAGAAGCATTCCAAGGCTTCCAGCCAGCAGCCAAGTGACCATACACTTTTATAAGTATGTTAGAGATTCAGGAACTGCTAACTATACTTTCCTGATTCCATCATTTCTATTAGATATGGTTTCAGATTCTGATGATGATAAGATTGCTTATCTGGACTGGATTAGAACAGCACTGGGACCGGAAAGCCTCCCGGTTCCTACCCAAGCTGTACATAGGACACCTGGTGAGGGGTCAAGTAGTAAAAGAAAAGAGCGTGAGGGTGAATCCAGTTCCAGTAAGCCAAAAAGAAAGAAACAAAAAGGAGAAATGTTTGTGTTACGATTGAGTAAACAAGTGCATCAAAAGAAGAAGAAGAAGAAGAGTTCATCAAAGAAACTCAAAAGTAAAGCTACAACTGAAACTTCTTCTCCAAGATCTTCTGAGGAAACAATATCTGTTTCTGGGTCTCAAAGACCAATCCGATCACCACTCCCTAAAACAATCAATTTAATCCGATCACCCAGAACACCATCACCTCAAAAACCATCATCTCCATCTTCACCCAAATTACATCAAACACCAATTAATCAATCTTCACCACTTCCAGAAATTACAACACCTGAACAACCAATCATACCTCAATCTATCTCAACCATACCTTCATCATCCTTTGTTCGATCTCCTCCACCAACTTATACTCAGAGCAGAAAGAAATCAATTCCAGTAAACATTAGGAAAACTTTTAAAAGATCTCGCTTTGAGTATGACCGATTTCAAGAACCCAAAACAGAAGATACGATTACTTCTGATAATGATGCATCTGATGATGATGCAAATCAGTTTGCTGATGATGTCATAGACATCCCGGAGGAACAAGGAAGGAATGAGGGAGGGGTTGAAAATACCAGAGAGGTTGAGAGGTCCGGGATAAGTGAAAGGCAAAAAGAAAACGTTGGCCTCCAATTAGTCTCAAACCAATATCTACGCCGGGTTCGCCGTAGGGTAGAAGACGAGAGCTCCCAACTCTCGCATGAACAAACCTCCATAAGCCATTCGGAAGTCTCTCTACAGACTGACGTCTCATTTTTGCACGGGCAAAAACCACGTACTCCATTCCATTCTCCTTCAGAGTCTGTGAATGTTGAAGCAAAAGAGACACCTGCCCCTCTCTTGACTTTAGTTTCTGCACGTGTGTCTAGTACACTTAGGACACCACTTGTGGTACCATCTGCACATCTAAGTGATGTTGCCGGAACAAACATAGAGAGATCGGCTCTTGTGCCCTCTCGAAGATTGTTTGGAAATCCTTCCATTGCTAACATCATGCCAGCTTTGATCGAAGGTGCCCTAGTTGTGCGACAGTCTGAATTCTTACGAGCTCGAACTGTTGCATCAGCTCTTCGTGCTATGGGCTTAACGGTTCGTCTAAGTGACTCCGGTGTTATTTATATCCATTTTCAAAAAGATTCTGGTTGCAAAGCCGAATCATCAACTGTTGCTCATACTTTTGAACCAACAGGAAATCCTGAGACAGTCATGATGTCTTCGGGTCACTCAGTAGAATCACTTGAGACTACTGATGTGCCAATTTCTGATATTCCATTACCACCCGAGGCTCAAAGATTAATTACTCATTTTGTTGAAGGTATTGAAGAAGGACAAAGAAGTGAGCTACTTATCTCGAGAAACACTATCACTGGTAAACTTCCTGCATCTCAAACAACATCTCAATCACCCAGATTGCTTACTGGAGGTGCTTTACACATTCGTTCTCCAGAAGAGACTCCAACACCAACACAAACAACACCAACACCCCCACATATTACAACAACAACAACAACAACAACAACAACAACAACCATACCACCAACACCACTATCACAATCATTTCCTGATCCAAATTCACCACATCATTCTTCCAGCTCTTCTTCTGAATCATCTGATTCATCCGAATACTTAAGCGATTGCTCACCAAACAGAATTGCCACCAGTGGGTTTTCTACCGATACTCTAATTGTTGCTCTCATGAATCGGTTGAGATCAGAAGAACCCCATCTTTCTTCGCATAAAAGATCTATTTTTCAATCACTTCTTGCATATTTGTCTTTTCAAAGTACACAACAGGAACAACAGACTCAAATTGAAGCTCTTCAAAAGCGAGTCATTGAGCTTGATCAACAATGTCGACTGGCTAATATCTCAAGGCGTCGGGATGATCAAGAACCTGATGATCAACCCGAGGGGGAGAATATGAGAGATATTAGAGAGGGTCATGAGACACAAGCTCAAGATGGTCAAGAAACTGTTCAAGAAGTTGTTACTAAAACTCAAGGAGGAACTCAAATTCAAGAAGATTCGGATGATTTACCTCCACTCATCAGAAATATTTCCCATTATTATTCTTCCACATTAAGTTCTGATGAGTCAAGTGATCCTGATCCATTTCAACCAGGAAATGGTAATGATGATGAGTCTGATTCTGATAAACCTGATGATGCTCCAGCAAGTGTAGTTCAAGAAGAATATGGAGAAGATATCTTTGAAGAGATAGTTTATCATCTCAGAAACACAGAAAATCTTGAGACTCCCAATGAACTTGGACAAGGAATTAGACATCCAAGGATCTCAAGAAATAAGATATGGCAGATCAATGAGGGCTATTTTGCTGAGAATTATGAACAAATCTTGGATTTGAGCACAAGACCTGAAGAAATTGTGTGCAGAGCAAGATATCTTGAAGAAAGAGCCTTTCAAATCTATTGCTCACCAAGTGAAAGACTCAACATGACCTTGAACCGATTAAGAGCATTCTTTCTGTTCAGACATCAAGGTCAAAGAGATGCATATATGGAGCTAATGAATGCTGAAAGTTCTGTAAGAGCTGAATGGTGGTATCAGCAATTTCAAATTCCAATCACTAAAGTCCTTCAGTTGTTTACTCCTCTCAAAACCACAATCTTAGACTTGTTCGATTCAGAGTTCATCGAGCAGATGGCAATATCTATGTTGTTCAAGAAGAATCTTTTCAACATATGACAATCTCAGACATCTTATTTCTCTACAATCAATATGCCTATCTGATCATCAAGACTCCAGATCAACTTCTAGCCTACGAAGCATTGAAAAGTCATATTCAAGCATTGATCAGATTTTATGAGTTCAATGACTTTCAGATTGGATTAGAAAGAAGAACTAGCAGGATTAACCTTACAAAACCAAACCAAAGAGCCAGAGGTTATGAGCTAGATTCATATATGATTGGAGATCCAATTGAAAATTTGGATGGATTTGTCTTCATTAATCGACTGAAGAAAAAGATCTTCATTCGTGCCTCTGATTTCCCAAATATTCAGATGGTACCTTGAAATATTGTCAATCAATTCTGAATGCAATAGATGAAGATTCTGACAATGAAGAAGATGAACAAATCAAGTCTCAAAGAGAAGATCATATAAGATGTATCAAAGATACTCTTGATATGCGTCAAAGGATTAGAGATCTCATTGTCACAAGAACTCCCAAGCCTCAAGAAGGAATCATTCACACCAAGACAGGTTCATGGGTTCTTTGGAATCCTAGTCATGAACGTGGTCCTCATAACATTCCTCCTGTAAACTTTCAAGATAATATCAAATTGCCAGATGAACGTCCTGTAGGTGATAACTGGCACTTCATCCCTAAGAAGTTTTGGAATGATTCATGGAACAGTTATAAGAAGAGAGCCTTTTGGAGTTCAAAGATTGACAAGCCATCAACCTCAAATGCTGCACGACGATATAAGAAAAGAAAGAACAAGCAAAGACGTGCAAACAAGAGGAGGAGACAACATAGAAAGTGATGATGGACAACCAAGCACTAAGGGGAGAATGTTAGAAATATAAAATAGTGCTTAGTTGTATTTCTAAACATTGTATTTTATGTATATAATGTAAGGTTGAGGGGGAGTTTTTGAAATATACTTAGAGTATAAATACCCCTCAAGCCTTCAATTTTGAAAGCTTTTTACACACTTATGATAATCAATCATTCCTACTTCCCACACACACATCTTTCTCTCTCAAGAACACACACTAACACACACACTTTCCACCATTGTTGATTACCTTACTTCCGCACTAGAACACGAATTATAATAGTTTTAACATGTTCTAAGGAACCACTATTATCAACCAATAGGAAATGGACAAGGTTTCTAGAAAGATTCCTTCTGCACAAGGACCCACAAACCGTTAGGATTAACGTTGTCACACGCTTCTCTCTTATCCCCATCAACAGCTGTCAAGCACACTCCTTTATTGGGCCCACAAACATGTGACTGAAACAAACTTTATTTATTAGAAACTGGTGACTTAAAACTATGGAGACTGGACTGGAGCTTGTCACTAGAGTTCTTCAGTGGTCATCTTCACTGGCGGATCACTGCTGGTTGTCACTGGAGAAGTGTTACTACTGGTGACTGGACTGATTCAGTGAAGAATTGTCTGAAATGGGCCACTGCTGACAGAATTAACATGGCCTGTTCAGATGGCATTAACAGTTCAGTTCTTCAGTTCAGTTAACTTCTTCAGTTCAGTTATTTTAGTTTTTTGGTAAGAGGACAAAATACCCCGGTTAGTTGTATTATATACCCAAAAACAATTAAAGTTCAGGCGATATGACTGGGTATCATATCGACTATTACAAAACATGCAAAAACAAGCAACTACCAACAAAACAAAAAGCGGGTGACAAGCCACCCCCAACAAAACCTATCTAGCTATACAAATACATAAAAATGAAACGAACAGACTTTGACAACTAGATAGGCAAAAGCCTCTTACTACGTTTTAGGTACATCTTCTTCTCATACAGCTTCCAATGAGTCAACATATCCTCAGTTCTTCTTAAACTTCAAAGTCATAAGTTTAAGTCGAATTGTAGAGACAATCAATTCAACAATCTGCTTTTCATGCCGCTTATTTTGCTTGAAAAGTATTTCATTTCTTTCTTGCCAAATCATGTAAACCGTACCTTAGCATGTCATGATAATTGGACGAATTCTTCAGTAAAAGTAAAAAAACCCTAATTCTCTCTCTATGGTGGCGATCAAAAACCTTTCTAACCTAGCCTATTTCGATCAGATTTCTTATTCAACCTGCAGTAATCGATCCTGTCACCATGATAGGATCGTATTATGAGTTAGGTTAATTCGATTTTCTGTTCGTTTTAGGTTTAGGTTTTCGTGATCATTCACTATAGTTTAGGGTTTTTTATTTCTTTACTTCCTTTGTAGGTGGGGTTTAGGTTTCTTCTGGTGCTTTGTTTGCATGGTATTTTGTATGAAGGGATATTTGATGCGTAAATCACGCGACAAACGACAGCGGAAGACTATTTTTGGTATTTTCTGGATTTTAATATGAAACAAACAATAAAACAAGACAATAAAATAAAATGATAGATAAAAGAATCCACCACCAAGATTCGTAAAGGCTAAGCCACCGGAATCAAGGATAAAGGAAACACTCCGCCCCACCACTACAATCGAGAAAGGTCTAGCCACCACGATTATAGATAAAGAAAACCGAAGATTTAAAAGACCTCACCACAATATTTGATAAAGAACAAGTCACCACAAATATTGATAAAGGGGTCACTCCTAACTACCAAGATCAAAGATCTCTAAAGGTAAAAGAAGATTTTGTAAGAAATAGAGGCTGCTCTATTAATTTCATTCAACATCAAAAACTGAATTACAATGAGAAATAAAGCCCCTATTTATAGCCACATGCTCTACCTAGGAATTAACGAAATACAATAAAATATTCAAAAAGCTGTCATGTGCTATGGACCACCACTAATTAATTGACCAATAGAAAATGGACAAGCAAAGCTTCTAGAAACATTCCCCTGCACGTGGTCCCACAATACCGTTAGACTTAACGTTGTCACACGCTCCTTCCTTGACAGCTGTCATTCTTCTTTATTGGGCCCACAAACGTCAGTGGGAACTTTATTGACTGGAAACTGGAGACAAATATCTGGACTTCCACTGGAGACAAAATCTGGAGCATTCATCTGGAGCTCTTCAGTGTTGGTCACTAGAGAATCTTCTGGAGCTGGTCATCTGGAGCGCTTCAGTGGAGAACTTCGCTGGTGGAATACCAGTATTGGTCACTGGAGAATCTTGCCACTGGAGAAGTGTTACTACTGGTGACTGGACTGGTTCAGAAAAGACTTGTCTGAAATGGGCCACTGCTGGCAGAATCAACATAGCTTGTTCAGATGGCATTATCAGCTCAGTTTCCTTCAGTTCAGTTAGCTTCTTCAGTTCGCTGGGTTCCTCCACATTTCTGCATCATTCTCCTCCTCTGAAAAGGACTTGTCCTCAAGTATTCGAGGTACTCATCCTCCAGATAAGGTATCAGATCTCCAACATTAAACGTGCTTGAAACTGCCATATCTCCAGGTAACTCAACCTTGTAAGCATTATCGCCATATCTCTCCAGAATTTTGAACGGACCTTCAGCTCTGGGCATCAGTTTACTCTTCCTTTTTGCTGGAAACCTTTCTTTTCTTAGATGCACCCACACAAGATCACCTGGTGCAAAACTGGGCTGCTTTCTATTCTTATTTGCCTTGGCTTTGTAACTGGCATTTGCTTTCTTTATTTCTTTTGCTCTGGCTTCAGCTTCAATACTTGCTTTTGGCTCAATCAAAAATGGAATTAAATCAATGGGGGTCAGTGGATTGATACCATAACAAACTTCAAATGGGGATTTACTGGTAGAATAGTTAGGAGCTCTGTTGAAAGCAAACTCAGCATGAGCAAGCTTCAGATCCCAATCTTTCAGTGTCTTCTTCACCAGTGTTCTTAATAACATACCAATTGTTCTGTTCGTGACTTTAGTCTGTCCATCAGTCTGAGGATGGTGAGACGTACTGAACAATAATCTGGTACCCATCAGTCTCCATAAGGTCTTCCAGAAATAACTCAGGAATTTGACATCTCTATCTGAAACAATGGTCTTGGGAATTCCATGTAATCTGACAATCTCCTTAAAGAACAAATTTGCTACTGCTGAAGCATCATTTGTGGTGTGGCAAGGAATAAAATGAGCCATTTTCGAAAAATGATCAACCACCACCATTATGGAATCTTTACCTCTCTGAGTTCTGGGCAGTGCAACAATGAAATCTATACTGAGATCTTCCCATGGTTGGCTTGGAACTGGAAGAGGAGTATACAACCCTTTGTGAAAAGTTGTCTTCGCCTGGTGACAAGTTGGACAGCGACTGATGATACTCTGGACATCCTTCAGTAGACTTGGCCAGTAGAAGTGTTCAGTGAGGATCTCTCCAGTCTTGTTAATGCCAAAATGGCCAGCTAAACCTCCTCTATGTGCTTCTCTTATCAGTAAATCTCTTATCGAACCCCTGGGAATGCACAACTTTCCATTTTTAAATAAGAAACCATCTTGAACAACAAATGGTCCTTTCTGGTGAGCTTCAGTGAGACGATCAGAAAAGTCTGGATCAGCAGCATACAATTCTTTGATGAAAGAAAATCCAAGAACTCTTGCTTCCAGAATAGATAACAGTGAATATCGTCTGGAAAGTGCATCAGCAACAACATTAGCCACTCCAGCTTTATGTTTAGAAACAAAAGAATAAGACTGCAAAAATTCCACCCATTTTGCATGTCTGGCATTAAGTTTATGTTGACCATTAATGAACTTCAGTGCTTCATGGTCAGAAAATAAGACAAACTGCTTTGGCTTCAGATAATGTGACCAGTGAGTGATAGCACGAATAATTGCATAAAATTCCTTGTCATAAGTGCTATACTTCAGTTTAGAACCATTGAGCTTTTCACTGAAATAGGCAACTGGACGCCCTGCTTGTACCAGAACTGCACCAATACCTACTCCACTGGCGTCACACTCTAACTCAAACAACTGATCAAAATCTGGCAAAGATAGAACTGGAGCTGAACTGAGCTTTTCCTTCAGTGACTCAAAAGCCAACTGGGCTGACTTAGGCCAGTCAAACACACCCTTCTTCAGACAATCAGTTATTGGAGCCACAACTGTAGAGAAACTTCTAATAAATCTTCTATAAAAAGATGCCAGTCCGTGAAAACTTCTTACTTCAGTGATGGAAGTAGGAACTGGCCATGATCTGATGGCTTCTACCTTTGAAGGATCCATAGAAATTCCTTCTTTTGAAACAACATACCCCAGAAATATTACACTCTCTACCATAAAATCACATTTCTCCAGTTTACCATACAACTGGTGTCTTCTCAACAGTTCAAATACACTCTTCAGATGATTAACATGTTCAGCTTCAGATTTTGAATATACCAGAATATCATCGAAATAAACAACAACAAACTGACCAATAAGTGGCCTGAGAACTTCATTCATCAGTCTCATGAAAGTACTAGGAGCATTAGATAAACCAAAAGGCATTACTAACCATTCATAAAGGCCTCCTTTAATTTTGAATGCAGTCTTCCACTCGTCTCCATCTTTCATTCTGATCTGGTGATAGCCACTTCTGAGATCAATCTTAGAAAACACACTGGAGCCATGTAACTCATCAAGCATATCATCCAATCTGGGAATAGGATATCTATACTTAATAGTTATATTATTTATGGCCCTGCTATCAACACACATTCTCATCGAACCATCTTTCTTTGGGACCAGGAGAGCTGGAACTGAACAAGGACTCATGCTTGCTCTGACATAACCTTTGGCAACCAACTCATCTACCTGCCTTTGCAACTCCTTTGCCTCAGTAGGTGAACATCTATAAGCAGCTTTGTTTGGAAGAACTGAACCTGGAACCAGGTCAATCTGGTGTTCAATTCCTCTTACTAGTGGCAAACCTTCAGGTAGGTCTTCTGGGAAAACATCAGTGAATTCCTTCAGTAGAGATCTTCAGGAGACTGGGACTCCAGTAAACTCCTTCTCTTCAATACGCTCAAGCACCAGTAACATCATAACTGGAGAGCCTCCAGTTAACTCTTCTTCAACTTCAGTTTGAGACATAAATAAAGACTTGCTGGGCGGGTCTTTATTAATTTTCAATAATTCATTGGGCTTTAAAGAAGTCAGAGTGACCTTCTTCCCACTTACAAATAACGAATATGAATTCATACGACCATGATGAAAAACATTATTATCAAATAACCAAGGTCTACCCAGTAATATATGACAAGCATCCATAGGAACAACATCACACACAATTTTATCTTGATAAATAGATCCAATGGAAAAAGGAATAGTAACTTGTCGGTTAACTTTTACCTCAGATCCTTCACTGAGCCATTGCAACTTGTAAGGACGAGGGTGCTTGACTGTAGGTAGTGCCAGTTTCTCTACCATGTAAGTTGAAGCAGCATTAGCACAACTCCCACCGTCAATGATCAGATCACACACCTTGCCTTTAACAGTACATCTGGAGTGAAAAATATTCTCTCGCTGGGCAGTATCAGTTGCAACTTCATCAGCATGCATCACTCTTCTTACCACTAGCATCTCTCCAACATCTGCACCTACATATGCCTCTTCATCTTCATCTTCATCGTACACTGGTTCACCTTCTTCAGTATCAACATCTGGTAAGCTTTCAATTTCCTTAGCAGTGAGTGCTCGCTGGTTGGGACACTGTGCCTGGAAGTGACCAAAGCCATGACACTTAAAACATTTTTTTCCAACTGGTTCTTTTGATCCTCCAGTTTCTTTCTCCTTTCCTCTGAAGGATTTCTGAACAGTTTCACTGGGCCTGGTAACTGGTTGACTGGTAACTGGTTGACTGGAGCTGGAAGTAACCTTAGTGAAAGGTTTGTACTGGACCTTCTTCTTCAGTTGCTTTTCAATCTGGAGGGCCAGTTTGCATGCACCTTCATAAGTCCAGATGGGCTGCAATTCCATCTTCTCAGCAATGTTAGCATTTAACCCACCAAGGAATCTGGCGATAGTATGCTCTTCAGTTTCTTTAACACCAGTTCTGGTCTTCAGTTGCTCAAACTCTCTAATATACTCCACCACTTCTTTAGCACCTTGCTTCAGATTATTCATCAGTAGATACTGATCTTGCTTGTACGACTGAGGAACAAATCTTTTCTGCATAACTTCCTTCAGTTTGGACCAGGTCTTGATTTTGCTCTTACCCTTATACTCCCTTTCAGATTTCATATTATCATACCAAGATGAAGCATACTTTTTAAGCTTAATAATGGCAACCTTAAAACTCTTTTTATCATCATAACCTTTTATTTCCATAATCCTATCCATCACCTGAACCCATTCAAAATATTCTTCTGGGTTAGAAGAACCAACAAAATCTGGTGGATCTATCTTAATATCTTTAGTATCATCAACCTTATGTCTCCTTCGTCTTTCTCTGGGCTGTGGATCATCAGAATCACTAGAGTTTCTGGGTGTACTATCAGATCTTTCACTAGGACCTTGAGATTCAGAATCTCTTTCACTAGCAACAACATGGTCTCTATTAAACCTTAAACCACCATCTTCTAACATATGAACAACTCTACCAAGTGCTTCTTGTAGATCTTCAATCTGCCTATCTCTCCTAGCATTATGAGCTTCTTCTAAGGTCATATTTCTTCTAAAAGCCATTAATATTCAACCAACTTAATAGATCTATATCAGCAACAACTAGATCTAAACAATCAACAAACAGATCTGACTAAATCGAAATGAGATCTAAACAAACAATACCCCAACGGACAAAAAGATTAAGAAACCTTTTTTTAAACCTGGCTCTGATACCAAATTTGATGCGTAAATCACGCGACAACGACAGCGGAAGACTATTTTTGGTATTTTCTGGGTTTTAATATGAAACAAACAATAAAACAAGACAATAAAATAAAATGATAGATAAAAGAATCCACCACCAAGATTCGTAAAGGCTAAGCCACCGGAATCAAGGATAAAGGAAACACTCCGCCCCACCACTACAATCGATAAAGGTCTAGCCACCACGATTATAGATAAAGGAAACCAAAGATTTAAAAGACCTCACCACAATATTTGATAAAGAACAAGTCACCACAAATATTGATAAAGGGGTCACTCCTAACCACCAAGATCAAAGATCTCTAAAGGTAAAAGAAGATTTTTGTAAGAAATAGAGGCTGCTCTATTAATTTCATTCAACATCAAAAACTGAATTACAATGAGAAATAAAGCCCCTATTTATAGCCACATGCTCTACCTAGGAATTAACGAAATACAATAAATTATTCAAAAAGCTGTCATGTGCTATGGACCACCACTAATTAATTGACCAATAGAAAATGGACAAGCAAAGCTTCTAGAAACATTCCCCTGCACGTGGTCCCACAATACCGTTAGACTTAACGTTGTCACACGCTCCTTCCTTGACAGCTGTCATTCTTCTTTATTGGGCCCACAAACGTCAGTGGGAACTTTATTGATTGGAAACTGGAGACAAATATCTGGACTTCCACTGGAGACAAAATCTGGAGCATTCATCTGGAGCACTTCAGTGTTGGTCACTGGAGAATCTTCTGGAGCTGGTCATCTGGAGCGCTTCAGTGGAGAACTTCACTGGTGGAATACCAGTATTGGTCACTGGAGAATCTTGCCACTGGAGAAGTGTTACTACTGGTGACTGGACTGGTTTAGAAAAGACTTGTCTGAAATGGGCCACTGCTGGTAGAATCAACATAGCTTGTTCAGATGGCATTATCAGCTCAGTTTCCTTCAGTTCAGTTAGCTTCTTCAGTTCGCTGGGTTCCTCCAGTTCAGTGAACCTGGACATTTCTGCATCAACCTCATTCATTTGATTTTAAAGCATTGGAGGAACGATTTAATCGATTAAAGGAGAATCAACAAATGTCGTCTAAGAAAAAGAATAAAAAAGGTAATTCACCGGATAAAAAGAATGTTAAGCAAGGTGGGTCTTCTTCAATAGATAACCCTAGTTCGAAGATGGATGAGAGTCCAGTAGGTGATGGTGATGATACCATTCATAAAACTCCTACTGGAGGGTTGGATGATGAATTGAACATGAAGAAACTGCATGAAAACCCTAATTTGGTTCAAGAAGAGACTATTAAACAAGTATCTCAGCCGGCACCGGTGGTGGAAGAGGCAGTGATTCCTGAACCCAATAGTACTCTAATACTGCTACGTTCTTTGCTGCTGCATCTGGACAGAAGATGGACAATGGGGATGACTTTGATGAGTTTGGGTATGTGAAAGGAATGCCTGTTACTGCTGATGATGTGGAGATACAACAAACATTGGAGGAGCAGAATGATATGGCTGAAAAGGATGTGGATTCTGACCAAAATTCGCAACCTAATGAGAAAATTGAAAGAACAAAAAAACAGTATCTTATGCTGCAAAACTCCAAGAAGGTACAAGAAAGAAAAAGTTAATTTTCGTACATTGGAAATGCCTAGCTATGATGATGTTGATCTCGTTCTACCAAAGGAAACAGTAAGAACAGTCCATTCCAGGTTTGCAAACACTTTGTATGGATATTTTATAGGTAAGAGGCAGGCTTATCCTGTTGTTGAAAACTATGTAAAGAATAATTGGGCGAAATTCGGTTTGCAAAAAGTTATGATGAACGCGAATGGTTTCTTCTTTTTTAAGTTTGCTGACAAGAAAGGTATGAACAGTGTGTTGGAAGGTGGACCTTGGTTGATTCAGAAACACTCCTACTTTCTTAAACATATGGACGCCAACAACAATTCTGAAAAAAGAGGATATAAAAACAGTTGCGGTATGGGTAAAAATTCACAACGTCCCATTAGCAGCTTACACCGATGATTGGCTAAGCATGCTCGCAACAAAAATTGGTACTCCAAAAATGCTTGATTCGTACACTCACACCATGTGTACCGAATCATGGGGTAGAAGTAGTTATGCGAGATCTATGATTGAAATTTCAGCTGAGAATGATTTTAAAAGGAATTAGAATAGTTATTCTAAATCTGGAAGGGGAAGGTTATGTCAAAGAAGTCATGCAAGTAGAGTATGAATGGAAACCACCGAGGTGTGCTACATGCTGTTTGTTTGGCCATGATGTCGTCGTCTGAAGAGGGTCAAAGAAGTTAAAAAACCTGCTGCACAAGTGGATAACGATGGATTTACACTTGTAAAGAAAAATAAAGCTGCAAAACAAGGATTTCAAATGCCAAAACAGAAGCAAAAGTTTGAATATCGACCGGTTGTGAAATCAAAGAATGTTCCTGTTGCTAGTACTTCAAAGCTTCCAATTCCAACCAGAAACCCATATGAACTTTTATCTGATTATGGTGAGGGTGCAACGAAACTACTCTTCCAAAAAGGAGATGGAAGTGAACTGGACCAGAATGGACACACAGAGCCAGATGATGATGAGGTCGAGACAATATCTGATGAAATCTGCACTTTATGGCTGCAAATACGAGACCCAAACCAACTTCTGAGGGGGCAAGCACTCCCGGTGATACGGGTTTTAATGGGTAGTATTGCTTCTTGGAACATACGGGGTTTGAACCGCCCCCTCAAACAGAAGGAGGTTCGTCAAGTGGTTAGTGAAAATCATCTTAATATTTGTGCTATCTTGGAGTCTCACGTTGATGTATCTAGAGTTTATGATGTCTGTAAAAAGGTATGTCATTTGTGGGATTGGACTTCAAATGCTAGTGTTTGTGATAAGGGTACCCGTATCATAGTAGGCTGGAATAGTGAGCTTGTTGATGTTATGGTTCTCTCTCAAACTGATCAGGTTATGCATGTTCAGATTATCTTTAAACTTGATCAGAAGGCTCTTTTTTGTTCCTTTGTGTATGCCGATAATTATTATATAAAGCGTCGAAAGTTATGGAGAAACTTATGTAATCATAAAGGGTTTGTAAACCAATAAAGGGTTTGTAAACCAATAAAGGGTTTGTAAAGGGTAAACCATGGGTGCTGATTGGTGATTTTAACTCATACCTCAACCTTGAAGATAGTTTCTCTGGTTCATCCACTATCAATCTTGGTATGCGGGAATTTAAAGAGTGTGTGGAACAAATTGAGGTATTAGATGTTAATAGCTCGGGATTTCATTATACATGGAATCAAAACGAAGGAGTGGGGATTCTGAAGAAAATTGATCGGATCATGGGAAATACTCAGTTCACGGATCTTTTTCCAGCTTCATGTGCTATTTTCCAACCATATAGAGTATCGGATCATTCGCCTTGTGTTCTTAAACTGCCGTCTATTTCCAGAAACAAACCAAAACCATTTAAATTTGCAAATTTCCTAGTTCATAAAGAGAGTTTCCTACAGATTGTGGCGGAAGAGTGGAAGATAGTGAAGGCAACAACATGTTTAAGGTGGTCATGAAACTCAAATCTCTTAAAAAACCTTTACGTAACTGTTATTTAAACAGGGAAATTTACATGACCGCGTTAACCAGCTACGGAAAGAACTTGATGAAGCTCAAAAAGCAATTGATGGTGATCCGGGGAATAACCTTTTACGTGAGAAAGAAACTGAGGTAATTAACAAGTTTAAATGATGCTGTAATTGATGAAGAAAGATATCTCAAACAGAAAGCTAAAATTGAATGGTTAAAGGTGGGTGATTCTAATTCAGCTTATTTCCATAAAGTTGTGAAGAGTAAGAATCATAAAAACAGAATTGCTGTAATTAAAGATAGACATGGTGTTGAATTCGATGAGGATGCGATTCCTACAGTCCTTTGTGAGCATTATGAACACTTTCTTGGGATGGAGGGAAACACTAGTCCTTTACAACAACATGACTTGTTTACAAACAGGCTGGATCCGCAAAAGCTATCAATATGGTTCTAGATCTGGTTATGATGAAGTAAAAAGCTGTTTTAGGAGAGATGACACTGGTTACTGTCACACCCCGTTGTAGCGGAAATACAGGGTTAACAAATAATTGCGTACTAATCAGAAGGTAATAGAGATTACATCCATTAATCCAAATACGAGTTTATTACAAGTATAATCGTTCAGATGTGGACCCCATACACGGATACAAACTATCCTCAATTGGAAATGGGCCCACAAATATACTAACAACATTTGGACAGTCTAGTACAATTAGAACTAATAATATGATAGTCCTCAGATGTCTGACGCTAATTGTACGTCCAAAGTTCAAAAGATGGCTTCTAAAATGCCATATACGCTTCCAATACTTACTGTTGGTTCCCTGAAAAGCATGAAATTTGAGAGGATCAACTATCAAAATAGTTGGTGAGTTTACAGTATGTTTGACCAAATGTTTATTCGTCATTGTGAGCACACAAATGACATATAGTTATAAAAGACCAGACAGTCAGTATATCTAAATCTGACAACACTTTTATAACAAGACAGCCAGTATATCTAGATCTGGACACATCTTATATCACAATTTATAATAAGATAGTCAGTATATCTAAATCTGAACTCATCTTATATCAAGTCAATCAGTATATCTAGATCTGATGACAGCATATGCCTCGCACAGGATTTCCCTTCAACAATGGGGTGCGGACCATAACCTCGCACAGGATTTCCCTTCGACAATGGGGTGCGGACCACAACCAAGACAGTCGAGATATCTAGATCCGACAATACAACCAATAGGGAAACATTTTAGTTTGTCAAACACAAGAAACCATTTAATCAGCCATCACACGGCAATTCAACGTCATTTCATTCAACATTTAATAAATGACACGTATACACATTTTCGACAGCCCACATGGCAAATTTAAGTCAAATGATTTAAGCATCCATATCACATGGCATACACAAAAACAATCATTTATTTAATAAATAGTGTATACAACAGTACATGCTTTTCAGGTCCAAAGTAAAAGGAAAAGGGCGCCATAAACTCACCTTAGCGATCTAAGTGCTAAAAGGTGCAAATGTAGCTCGAGAAGATCAACAGTCAATTCTCCACGTTATCCAAAACCTATGATATGATTACCAATAGTGAGGATCCAAGCTCACAACGACAAGTATCCTATGTAAAACTACTTAGCTATAGACCCTAGAATGCCATAACCGAGAATGTGATTTAAACTTTCATTTTATTTAACTTTAGTTGGTAATATCAATGACATTGTCATTATAAGGTAGTCTAAAGTACCATTCGATATTCACCAAGTTCAAACGTTCAAGTTGTCAAAAACTAAAAATATCAAACAGACTAAAAACTCGCGAAAGGTGAATGATCGAGAAGACTAACCCGTTGCTAATAAATTACGAGTTGTCACAACATCCCCGACTTCTAAGGATTTCGTCCCGAAATCAAGTCTTGCTCAGTAAACAGATGAGGATACTTATCTCTCATATAATCCTCACGTTCCCAAGTCGAGTCGGGTCCGTGTTTTGAGTTCCAACGAACTTTGACCAACTTGATACGACTACGTCTAAGTTGTTTGAGCTGTTGGTCTAGAATTTCAATAGGTTCCTCAACGAATTGAAGAGAGTCATTCACTTGCAACTCTTCGACAGGTACAACCAATGTTTCATCAGTCAAACATTTCTTAAGATTCGATATATGAAATGTGGGATGAACATGTTCCAGCTCTTGGGGTAAATTGAGCTTATAAGCCACGGAACCAATTCTTTGAACAATTTCAAAGGGTCCGATATAACGAGGACTAAGTTTTCCTCTCACGCCAAAACGTGCAGTGCCTTTCCAAGGTGACACTTTCAACATAACTTTATCTCCCACTTGAAACTCAAGTGGTTTCCTCCTACGATCGGCATAGCTCTTTTGGCGATCCTGAGCCGCCTTCAGCCGTGCCCTAATTTCAACAATCTGGTCAGTAGTCTTCTGAACCAGTCCATATTTGTACAAACGACGCTCACCAGCATCGAGCCAACAAACAGGCGATCTACATTTTCGTCCGTACAAAGCCTCAAAAGGCGCACATTTAATGCTTGTGTGATAGCTGTTATTATATGAAAATTCAGCTAACGGCAAAAAGGTATCCCAACTACCTTTGAAATCAATAACACATGCCCGAAGCATGTCTTCCAACGTCTGAATGGTACGCTCACTTTGCCCGTCTGTTTGTGGATGGTAAGCCGTACTCAAATTCAACTGAGTGCCTAAGGCGTCTTGAAAATATCTCCATGATTGTGAAGTGAAACGACCATCACGATCAGGGATAATAGACACAGGAACACCATGAAGTGACACGATCTTCTCAATATATAATTGAGACAATTTCTTTATCTTCCAATTCTCCCGTATGGGAATGAAGTGTGCAGACTTCGTTAATCGATCAACAATGACCCAAATAGTATTGTATCCTTTCAGGGTTCGAGGTAACTTCGTAATGAAGTCCATAGTGATCTGTTCCCATTTCCAGTCAGGAATTTGGGGTTGCTGGAGCAGCCCAGAAGGCTTTTGGTGCTCCGCCTTAACCATAGAACAATTCAAACATTTTGATACATACGTGGCGATATCTCTTTTCATACCAGGCCACCAATAAAAATCCTTTAATCCGTGGTACATTTTGTCAGCACCAGGATGGATTGAATACTTAGATCGATGACTCTCGTTCATCAAGAGTTCTCTAAGTCCATTATACTTGGGAATCCACACTCTGCCCTTAACATGTCGGATCCCATCGCCATCCAATTCAAATAAACGTTCAGCATTCCACAATGCTTCTTTCTCGATACGCCCTGGCTGTAGGGCCTCGCTTTGATCATCCAAAACTCTATCCCTTAATGATGAGCCAAGATAAGAACTTGCTCTTGTTATGACAGATAGTGAAATCCTATCTTTTCTACTCAGCGCGTCAGCAACCACATTTGCTTTACCTGGATGATATTTGAGTTCACAATCATAATCACTGAGTAATTCTACCCATCGTCTTTGTCTCATATTCAGCATTTTCTGATCGAAGATATGCTGAAGACTTTTGTGATCTGTGAATACCGTAGACTTGGTACCATACAAGTAGTGCCTCCAAATCTTTAAGGCAAAAACAACCGCTCCGAGTTCGAGATCGTGGGTTGTATAATTCTTTTCGTGGATTTTGAGTTATCTGGAAGCGTAAGCAATGACCTTACCTTCTTGCATAAGTACACATCCCATGCCCTGATGTGATGCGTCACAGTATACCACGAAGTTTTCAATTCCATTTGGTAATGCTAAAATAGGAGCATTACATAGCTTGTCTTTCAACATTTGAAATGCCTTTTCTTGGGCATCCTGCCAAATAAATTCCTTAGTCTTTTGAGTCAACAACGTCAAAGGTTGAGCAACCTTTGAGAAGTTCTCGATGAATCTCCTATAATATCCAGCCAATCCAAGAAATTGGCGGATTTCTGTCAGAGTCTTAGGGGCTTCCCACTTCTTTATTGCTTCGATCTTAGATGGATCTACGTGGATTCCATCCATATTCACTACATGACCCAAGAAGTGTACTTCCCTAATCCAGAATTCACATTTTGAGAATTTTGCGTACAACTTTTGATCCTTGAGTAGTTGTAGAATGGTTCTCAGATGACCTTCATGTTTGTCTTTATTTCTCGAGTAGATCAGTATGTCATCAATGAATACAATGACAAACTTGTCAAGATACGGTCGACATACTCGATTCATTAAGTCCATAAACACAACAGGTGCATTGGTTAAACCAAACGGCATAACCAAAAACTCATAATGTCCATAACGAGTTCTGAAAGCTGTTTTAGGAATGTCCGTCTCTCTGACTCTGAGTTGATGATACCCAGATCTGAGATCAATCTTGGAAAAGTGTGATGCACCTTCCAGTTGGTCAAACAAGTCGTCAATACGAGGCAAAGGGTACCTGTTCTTGATAGTCAACTTGTTCAATTCTCTGTAATCAATACACATGCGCATAGAGCCGTCTTTCTTCTTGACAAATAGGATAGGAGCTCCCCACGGTGACGAACTTGGACGAATTAATCCTTTTGCTAATAACTCTTGAAGTTGTTCGGACAATTCTTGCATTTCTGACGGCGCAAGGCGATAGGGTGCCTTGGCCATGGGTGCAGCTCCAGGGACCAAATCTATTCCAAACTCAACTGGTCTGTGAGGTGGAAGTCCCGTCAAATCTTCAGGAAACACCTCCGGAAAATCTCTAACTACTGGAATATCTTGAATTTCTTTACCCTTTGGTTTTCTTTCTACTACTAATGCTAAGAAAGCAGGGTGTTCTTTTTGTAAATACTTATTTGCTTTTATCGCCGATACTAAGATCAATTTCTTTCCTGACTTGTCTCCTTGCACTATTAGGGTTTCGTCATTCTGGAGGGGTATTCTAACAATCTTCTCATAACAACTTATATCAGCTCTAACCTTAGATAACCAGTCCATACCAACAATCACATCAAAACTACTTAGTTCTATAGGAATTAGGTCAATTTTAAAAGTCTTACCGGCCAGTACCAAACTGCAATCTACTAAATGATCTCTAGCAATATACTTTTGACCATTTGCATATTCGACAACATAAGTGTCTTTCATGGGGATAGCTACTATACCAAATCGAGACTTAAATTCTAAGGATATGAAACTTTTATCAGCACCAGAGTCAAATAACACAAATACATAATGATTATTGAGTATGAATGTACCTATCACAACGTTGGGATCACGTCGTGCATCAGCAGCATCCAAAGCAAACACTCAGCCTCTACCTTGACCTCCTTGATTTCTCCCCTGATTTCCAGCTTGATTATTCCCCGCATTGTTCCTCATTGGAACTATAGCATTGTTGTTCGGGGCTTGATTAAGTCTTGGACATGCTGGTCGGAAATGAGTTTCACTTCCACACTCGTAGCATTGATTAGGTACTTTCTCCCTACAGGACTTTGCCTGATGTCCTATCTTCTTACAACGGTAGCAAGCGGGACAATTCCCCATGTGACGAGTGCCACATCTGTTACATCTTGTCTCTGCGCCGGGGTACCTCTTGATATCTTGTGGGACCACTGCAAAGTTTCTGGCAGCTTTAAACCTCTTGCCATTCCCACTGTTTCCAAATCCACTACCGGAGGCCTGATCAGTCCTTCTCTTGATCACTTCAGTTCCAACAGAAGAACCAGTGGTTCTTTTCAAATCTATCACCATCCGATTGGTCGCACTAACTACCGCTTGAAGAGTCAAGGGATTAAAAGCGGCTACCAACCTTCGGATGTCCGGTGACAAGCCATAACAGTATCTTTCAACTAACTTTTCCTCCGTATCCACCATACGAGGAACAAGTCTTGTCAGCTCATGAAAATGAGTAGTGTATTTCTCGTTGTCCAGTCCAACCATGTTGTGGTTCCAGAATTCACCTTCCATTTTCTGTACTTCCTCTCTAGGACAGTACTTTTCCATCAACATTCTTTTAAAATCAAACCAAGGTATCCTATTAGCTTGGTCTCGACCTCGGGTCCTAACCTGCTCGTTCCACCATGACAGAGCGTGCTTTTGAAGTTGGGTGGAAGCATATTCCACTTTGTGCTCTTCGGCACAACGACTAATATGAAGCACCGCCTCTATGCTTTCTAGCCAGTTGATTAGACCTACCGGACCCTCGGTACCATGAAATTCTTTTGGTTTACAATAAGTGAAGGTTTTGTAATCACCCACTCGAAGTTGTACTCGAGGAACAACTTGTTCAGCAGTAGGTTCCACATTGTTGCTATTGTCAGCATGATGATTATTATTGGCGTTCATGCTTGCTGTGATCTGAGCAACTAAAGTAGGCATAGCAGCCAACAACTGTTGTGTCACAAATGCCGCCATATTATTTTCCCCGCCAACAATTGGGGTAGATCCAGGACCAGTGTTCACATTGGCAGCAGCCGTTTCTGGTCTTTGGCGGATCACAGGTTCTTCCTATTCAGTTTCAGTATTTAAAGGAGTTGATCGAGTAACTCTCTTTTGGACAGTTTTCTTACTTGGAGCCTTTTTCTGGATTTTGCTTCGCGTCTTAGGAGCCATAAGTCTATGACATGAACAAAAATGTCATTTAGAGGTTTTTCTCGTAAGAACAACACAGAATGTAGCTTTTCAAGATATAAGAGAATACTAAACACAAGTCACAATTTATCGACTTACTTGAACTCATGAACTAAACAAATGTGAGTCCCTGAAATACGATGGTTAACCTAGAAAGTGTAAAATACAACAAGTCTAATAATCACTAGAATGGACTAGTATTACTTAAATATAAATGCAAGTATATAAATAAAGTAATACAAGACTTAAAACAATAAACAAGTAAAGTGGAACATTATGTATTTTTCAATGGTGTATTTTATTTATGATGTTAAATAAAATACAAGGTTGTGCGGAATCAAGATAATACAAATAAGTATGTATCCTAACAACCTATGAATTACAAATGATCTATATTTGTCAAATAACTCTTTTGGATAGAGATACTTAAAGTTGTGAAGTATCCCTGTTTAAGATCGAGAGTATTTGGACAAATTCACTTAAATGCAAAATGTAATGCTTAAAAGTATTTTTATCAAGGAAATGACTTTGTATTTATAGGCAACAAAATTCACCAGTGAAATTTGTGCCGTACAAATATGGTTGCATGCATTTAATGATCCGACAAGAACATTAAATGCATTGGATAAGGTACAAGGATAAAGTCACATCAATATGACTTTATTCTTTTAACCAACCACCTTTACACACGTATAAATTTTGGTAAAGAACAAGTGGAATGTTCTTTGGAAAGTGTGTAAAGGCAAAAGTCAATTACTCGATATAAGTGTTCAGACTTGTAAGGTCTAGAACATGACAATCCTCCAGTGTACAGATCTGGTAAGACTTCCAGTGGACTCCGCCATTTGTCAGTCTTCTTTATTCTGACTTCAGTAAGAATGTCTTCAGTAGAGTTGATCTGGACTGGGGTGAAGTCCAGTGAGCTAATCTGAAGAATACTCCAGATTTCCTATACAAGTATTTGCTCACTGGTCTTTCATTATTTCTGGACAAATCTTCAGAGGGACTCCAGATTCCAAGTCTGGAGTAGGTCCAGTAGAACACGTTTCTGGACAGATCTTCATTAAGCTCCAGTAGTCGAGTCTGGAGCGAGTCCAGTAAATCTGGACCTAACAAATTCCCCCTATTTTTTAGAAATAATGCAAGTGTTTTCAAGCTTATATCTATACAATTTTGTATGCTTGAAAAACACAAGTTTTGATTTGTCTAAAAAATCTAAGTTACTGGAAAACACTTTATAGATCATGAGTGTTTTCAGTTTCATCTTTTAAGTTCTAACTTAGACTAAATCTGATCATTTACTTATATGAATAAAAAATTGCAACTATTTATTACATACATCAACTGATAAATAGTTTACAATTTTTCATAAAACAATAAATTACAACAAGTAAATGATAAGAGTCAAGCCCTTCTTTTCGATGTCTGTCCTGGAGCATCTTCAGTAGCCTTTCTCTTTGGTGATGGAGAAGATGGTATTGATTCTGGCGATTTTATGCCCATTGCAACTTCCATCTGTTGCTTTCTTCTCCATACCTTTTCAACTCTTTTCAGAAATGCTTTAACATCAGTCGACACATTTGTCTTCCCCCTGAACGTTAAAGCAATCTCTTTCAGTTCACTCCATCCAAACGCTTGGACTGAAGTACTTTTCCTTTCATCAGTAAAGTTACCCTCCCTGGTCAACTTTACTTCAAACCTGGACATGCCTTCATGATTTTCAGCTAATTTGATCCGTCTAGCATCAGCCCTGAAATTTAACATTTCATTATACTTGTCTTTCAATTTGGCTGTCTGGATCAATGCTTCAGTTTCCTTGGACACTCTCTTTTGCTCTACAGCAGATTGGAGTTGTTGACGATTGATTTTTCGAGAAGTGTCCAGGGGAATGAATTTTCTTACATCAGCATCTTTAATCGCTTTGATTTGTTTGGCAGTCAGTTTTGGTAAGCCAGTCAGTTTCTTTCTGTACTCTATCTCCAGAGCACCAGCGTTCTTTCTGATCTTTTTCTGGAGGCTTACCAGTTCCTCCTTCCTTTGCCTGATGAGTTCTGGTACACTAACGCCATAAATTATAGAATCATAAACCTGTTCTTCTTCGCGTAAAAGGAGCGTACATGAACATCATTCAATGCATTCAGACATTGATGAACTCTGGGGTCTTCCTTCATCTTTTTGTAAACATCGATATTTATGCCTAACCTGCCAGCATTGTAAGAGTCCAGAGTACCCATAGATTCCATCTCCCTTTGATGGGCCAGCAGTTCATCTTTTTGATTTCTTTTGAAGATTTCAATCATTATGCACTCTTGTTCAAGCTTTTTGGAGGTTTCATCATCAGCAGTAGGATACTCTGATGATTCTTCAGCAGTTTGCTCTTCTTCTCCATATACCATTTTTTCTTTTCCTTTAACAGCCTTCAGTGTAGTTGGAATATCTGGGAAGGACTCAAACTGGGGCTCACTGGCTTCAGTACCAGCAGCTTCTTCAGATAGCATAGTGGCTTCAGTGCCATATGCTCTTTGTGCCAAGTGCTTCAGTGTCACTTGTTTTTGGTCACCAGATGACTTTTCCCCCTTGGAATGATCACCAGTTCTGGACTTGAGATCATTCCATAACTGTTCCAGCATATGTCTGTCCAGTGCACCAAAGGTTCTTCCTGCCACTGGAGTTGTATCAGTCACAACTTTCTTAAGTGCCTGCACTTCCTTTTTAACAGTTTCAACTTCTTTAGGCAAGTGTTTTGGCAACTTTTCTTCCAGCAACTTCTCCACTTGGGGTAACACCCCATCTTGAATGGTACGAAGAACAGTCTCAGAAATCTCTTCAGATAATTCTTTCAGCATACTGATTCTGAACTTCTTTGTACATTCATCACTAATTATACTGACAACTGCATCCTGGTCAAGTGTGGATCTACTCTCTAGAGAACTTACCCTAGAAACCAACTTCTGAACTTCTTCTTTCAGATCTGCCAGTGGTTGAACAAGTTCACCAGTCACTGCAGTCTGAACTGAACTAACCAGCCTTGTCTCTAAACCCTGGACTGCCACTTTGAAATTTTCAGTATTGTTGTTTGTGGCCAGTACCAGTTCATCAAGCTTCTCAAACACAAGCTTCTTATTCCCAGCAAACAGATTCATCTCAGATGCAAGGTTATTTGATAATAAGGATTTAAAGTCTGAAATAACCTGCGATGAAGTCTGGAGTGATCTCTCCAGGTCTGCCACCTTACTTAAAAGGCCTTGGACCTCGGCAGAAGATGAAGTGGAGAGACCACTGGGAGGTTCAAGATTTGAAGGCAATCTGGTCATAAGAGGTACTTGTGCCCAGTCCTCTTCAGTTGCAGCTTGTTCAGATATGGTGACTGGTGTTTCAAGTGGTGGAGGTTGAGATTGTGAAGTTTGAATGGTTGCAGGAGTGAAGTATTGTGTATCTCTAGGAATTGAAGGTGGTGGTGGTGGTGGTGGTGGTGGCATTTCAGAAGATGTGTCAATATTTTCTTCTTCATCACCCAAGAAATTCATGTTTACATCAAAACCTTCAGACATTGGAATCTACATCATCCCATTCTGGAGCCATCCCAACTGTCTGATCACCAGTCTGTTCTTGTAAGTCCCAACTCAATAGATGGTACTACTGAAGACACCTCAATGTCGATGGTGGAGTTACTTTGCAATATATGCACTGAACTGGAGACGACCAGTTGCAGTGTGTATATACCAAGTTCTAGATAGATTACTTATTTAAATGACAATAAGTAAAGAACAATGCAATAATGCAAATAACTTGTAAGATAACTTGATGAGACAATATGTATTTTTCAATGTGTAATTTATTTATTGATGTTAAATAAATTACAAGGTTGATGCGGAACCAAGATAATACAAGAATGTAAATATCCTAACAACCTATTAAATACAATTGATCTACACTCGGAATTTCTCAAGACAATCAAAACACTTAAAGTTGTGAAATGTTCCTTTTAGCGATTGAGAGAATATTGCACAAGTTCACCAAGAATATTGCAGGTTTGCAAAGTGTGAATTCTATCGAAGAGTATTCGAAGAAGTCTGAAGTGTGTTTTCACTTTGTGATTTCAAAACACTTAATATTCTTGTTGTGCAATGACTTGTATTTATAGGCAAAGTTAACATTGGGATGTTAACTTTAGCCGTACAAATGTGGTTGAGAGCATTTAAGGAATAGCATTTAATTCCTTAAAAAGCAGTGTAAAGTCGCATGATAAAGCAACTTTAATCAACCACCTTTATGTACCTTTTATTACTTAAATAATAAGATAAGGCTTATTATCCGGGTAAAGGTACATAAAGCATACAAGTCAATTCCTCGTAATCAGTGTAAAGCTTTGTAAGGGCTTTCGACTGATGGTCTCCAGTTTGTAACTGACTAGAATGCCAACTGGGCTTCGCTGCCATTGCCATTCTCTATCTTCCATTTGTTGTCTTCGACTTCAACTGGAATGATTCTTCAACTGGTCAATTCTCAACTGGAGGAAGTCTTCAGTTGCGTTGACTGTATGGTGCAACTGGACTTCAATATATTTCTGGACAAATCTTCTTGGTCACCAGTTTCACTGGTCTCCAGATGCAACTGGTGACTGGCAAGTGTAAACTGGTGACTGGACAGTTCCAGGTGAACTGGTCCTAACAAATTCCCCCTATTTGTCTAGAAATATAGTCTAAGTCTTTTTCTAGTTCTTGTATCTATACAAGTGTGAACTATAGAGACTTGTTCAATTAAAATCTATCTAAGTTCCCAAGGCATTTTTATAGATCAATAAATGCCTTAGGTTTTTCTTTTAGGTTTGTTAGATTTTAATCTATTATCTACCTTGTGGTTACAAACTGGTAACTTCATTTATACAAGGAAATGGAATTTATACAAGTTACAGAATGTAAATACAAATTACAAGTAGATAACTGAAGAAAGAACTTAATGAGATGGCCCTTCGCCAGTTCTTCTTCTCTTGGCAACTGAAGAGATAGGCTGAGAGTCTTCAGGGTCAATATTCAACTTTTGCTCAAGATTTTCTTTATGTTGAATTTTGCCCCTTAGAAAGTTTGCCCATGCTTTCTCAAACCTATTCTTTTGTGCCTTCGCATCCAGTACATTCACCATCTCCACCCATTCGCTGAACCCATATTGCATAGCACCAGGATTGTCAGTTTTAACCAGTGGCCCCCTGGTATAACTAACTTCGACTTGAAAAACTTTGGTGCCTGGCTTGATTGTTACATTTACACCATTGATAGTACCACTATGTCTTCTGGTTGACATGATCTGGGAGTAGTAGCTTCTAGCTTCATATTCATTTGTAATTTTTATACTCCCAGCACCAGCAGCCAGTACAGCGGACTTGATGTCTTCATTTGAAACCTCGCCAGTTGGTTCAACAAATGTGCTAAGGTCAGCATCTCTAGACAGTGGTCTTCTTGGTTGTGGAATCCTTCTTGGTGGATTCAAAACCTTCTTCACAACCTTCTTAACATTTTCAATTCGTTTAAGAATCCCACTGGCCCTATTCTCCTTGGCCTTCTCCACTGAAATGTTCAAGCTTCTGGCATCGAATTCAGCTTCATCCTCAGGATAGTGTTTGTCCAGTTCTACATCCAGCATTTCTTTCAACTGGTCAACTATCCTAGGATCATTCTTAATCCTAACATACTCCTCCTTAGTGATACCCAAAAGATTGGCATAACTCATATCAAGTAACTTGATTTGTGCAAGATGTGCCCTGGCTTCAGCTTGGTTTCTTTGTTTCATTTTCTTTCTTTCTTTGATATCATTTCCAAGTCTGGCCAGTCTTCTGCTATCACTATCTGAAACTGGAGGAAGTACATCAGCATTACCAGTTTCAAGCATTACATCAGTGGCCGGCTGGGCAGATGCATCACCAGCTAAACCTTTGCCTTTATCCAAAACAACATTCCCCTATCACCATCATCACCAGATCCACCAACTCTTTGCTCACCAGCTTCAGTACTGGTAGCCACAATCAATTCTCTTCCAGATGGAGTCCTTCTAGGTACAACTGGTGGAAGGACTGCACTTCTTTCCCCCTTGGCAGCATCTAGACCTGCCCGAATACCTACCCATTCAGAGGGGTGAGATGGCAACCGGTCAAGAGGCTGCCATGACTGCATGTCCTTACACTCTTTGAAGATTCCACACATCATCCTGAAGGATCTCCACAAATGGTTCGTCTCCTTTGACTGAATCAAGACATTTGCACTAACTTGTTCTTGACCAGTTTTTAGTTCATTTAAAATTTTGGAGTCTTCATCCAAACCAGAGACAACCTTATCCTTCACTTCATCATCCTTCTTCTTCAGATTTTCTACTTCAGTTGTCAGTCTATCTAAAGATTGAGCATGTAGAGATACCTGGGTGTTCAAACTTTCAATGCTGCCTCTCAACTGGTTGATCTCACTGGTGAGTGGGGCTAGATCAACCTGAGGAGTGGCCAGCTTGGTGATCTCAGATATCACCCTTTCAACCAATTGTGTTTCTCTAGCACCCAGCGTATCCTCTATTTTCTGACCAACCGAAGTCATCAACTGCTCTCCAAGTCCAGTTACATCTAGGCCAGGTTTTTCAATCAATTCCTTAACCTGCCTTTCAATCTCTTTCAAATCAACTTCTGAAGTTCTGACAGTATTTCCCAGCAAGTTGGAGATTGAGGTTGTAACCTTGGAGTGAGTTAGGTCAAAGGCTTCCTTTAAAGTACCAGCAAGATTGTTGCATCCAGTGACTAACTCATTTAGCTTTTTAAACACCAAGTCTTCATTAGATGAAAACTTGTTTATCCCCAGATCAACCACTTTGATGTTTGTCAGGTGATCCTTGTGGTATCTGGAGAATGACTTAGTGTTTTTGTCAAGTGTCTTCTGAATCTCCTCCACCCTGGTTAGAAGGTTTTGGAGATCGGCTTGAAGTGAGACAACTTGACTGTCCAGTGACGAAGGAGAAGGTGTCACTGGACCAGCAGCAGTTACTACTGGAGCAACTGGAGGAGGCAAACTTAAGGAAGTCTCCCCAGTTGTCAAACCAGCAGTTGAAGATATAATAGGAGTGGTGGATGAAGAAAGGAATGGAAAATCAAAGTGTTGTTCATGCTGAGAATGCTCAGGTGTGAACAACGGCGTCGGTGGGGGTGACATTTCTCGAGCAAATGAGAATTGCCCAGTTGGTGAAGGAGCGGTATATGTTGGGAAAGATATATCAGTAGGCACATTTTCTTGGGAGGGTGAAAGTGAAATTGATGCGTCTGGAAGGGAGACTAGAGATGAAGGGTCTTGAGCTTGTACAGAAGCATCAAGAATCTCCAAGTCTGTTTCAGTACCTTCAGAATCCGAAGATTCTATAAGGATTTCCTCGTCATTAACATTCATGTCCAGATCCATGAATGTAACTGAGGGCTGACCAGTTTCCTGGTCAGTCTCTAGATGACCTTCCCCAGTTTCCTGGATGGGTGCATCTGTTGGTGGATCAGATACCGAAGTATCTTCACCAGGGATAGATGTAATTGGGGTTGCTTCAGTTATGGTTGCTCTATCCTCAACCACAACATTAGACGAACTGGAGGGTCCCTCATTATTTTGAGGCCCGCCCAGTTGCCTTTCTGACTCACCTTCAATAGGTGCATCAGTTGAAGCGAATGCCAGTTGCATTCGTTCAGGAATTTTGACCTCTCCAGCTTCAGATACTAGAGAGTCTAAATTCCTTAGCATATCTGGAGCAGTGTACGGTGAATCTGTACTATTATATGCTTCTCTGCCCAGAATATGCTTAAAACAAATAGAGAGGAACCTTGAAAAGGGGATACACACACCCCTTGTGCCCTTCAGCTTTGTACCAGGCTTCTAAATAGATATCTGCAAAGTCCACTCTCAATCCGTTCCACAAGCAGTAAGCTATTTCTGCTTGTGAGGAGTTAATCTGGTCAAGTCCACCAGAACTCCCACCCATGCTCTCCACCAGGTGGATGAAAAAATACCTCCATGAAGGTGTAAGGCCCTTCATGGTCATCGCACCTTTCGTTTTCAACACCCCATTGTCCAAGCACTCCTTGTGTCCCATTTCAAGAAGTACTTGATGAAAATTTATGTTTGGGGGTAAGACGACTGGAGATTCACCCTCTCTCCAGTAATTGAGGCGTAAGGCATCCCTTAATACATCGGTGGACAAGGTACACTGGATTGTTCCATCCTTTAATGTGAAACTGATGAAGGAACAATCAGAAGAAAGACTGGCAGTGTACCAGAACTCACACAAGTAGTTGTGAAACAACTTGCGTGGGTTAAGAGAGAATGAGGGTCCTATTGGAGAATCTTTCAAAAACTTTTGAATTCTACCAATAAGGGTATCGGACCTTGAGATCCTCGTAAGCTTGCCATCGGATTATTTGGATTTAGTTTGATGACAGAGGCATTACTAGGAGCACCAGATGCCGGTTTGACATCTGGTGAAGGAGCATATGGAACAGTCAAGAGATTTACATCTCTTGAACGAGATGATCTAGGTGCCATTGAAAATGAAATTGAAATTTGGGATTTAGGGTTCTTGATTTGTGAAGTAGAGAGAAGAATGAAGCAATTTTGATGATTGGGAAGTAAATAAAGGAATGTAAGAGAAAGAAGTAAATGAGTTCGGAGTAAATAAGGGTATTTATAAAGGGATTCAAGATCCCAATGAAACACCAAAATTATATTTTAATAACCAAAATCCTTTTTGTAGATATTTTCACAAAGTTGGTTTGAATTTTGAAATAAAATAATAATTTGCCATGTCAACATTAAATGCTACCATGTCAGCATTAAATGCTACGACGGCTTATCTTACCCACGCGCCCACTCACTTTTGTTTTCCCAATACAAACAGTTTTCAAGTACTAAAATAGCTTGAAACACGTCAGATCACAATACCAAGTGGTTTAAAACACTCGAGTATCATCACGTGTCACACATATTGACCAAGTATTTCTAACGTTATAAAAATTAGACAAGACTAAATCTGGTAACTGGAGGATCAGTCCAGTACCAGTTTCCAACTGGAGAGTTCTCCAGTTGCCATTTTCAAACAAAAATGAATTTTAGTCAGAAAATTATTTTGAGTCTTTCCCCCTAAAATGATGATCCAGAAATCAATTAGTGCCAAGATAGTATCACAAAGGCGTTCGATAGCCTGGCGAGCAAAGATTATCTGGACCTCCTCAACTGGAGAACTTCATCAGTGTTACTGACGCGTTCAATAACAAAGAAAGCTCCAGTTAAGGATTTAACATTCCCAGTTCGCTGATGAGATGTTTAAAGGTTTTCTCATCGAGAGGTTTTGTAAAAACATCAGCTAACTGTTTGTCAGTGGGGATGAAATTAATTTCAATGTCTCCTTTCATAACATGATCACGAATGAAATGATACCTGATGTTAATATGCTTTGTTTTGGAGTGCATCACTGGGTTGTGAGATATAGCAATTGCACTGGTGTTGTCACAAAAGATTGGGGTCCTTGTATACTTTTGACCATAATCTAGTAACCGGTTCTTGATCCAGAGAATCTGGGCACAGCAACTGGCCGCAGAAATGTACTCTGCCTCAGCAGTGGACATAGAGACTGAAGTCTGCTTCTTGCTGTTCCAACTTACCAGTTTTCCTCCAAGGAAATGACAACCACCAGTTGTTGATTTTCTATCTATCTTACAACCTGCATGATCAGAATCTGAATAACCCATTAGATCTAATCCTGAGCCTTTGGGGTACCAAAGACCAAGATTAGGACACCCTTTCAGGTATCTAAAGATACGCTTTACAGCGTGCAAATGTGATTCTTTAGGGTTAGCCTGAAACCTGGCACATAAACATGTTGCAAACATTATATCTGGTCGACTGGCAGTTAAGTACATCAGTGAACCAACCATACCTCTATAGTCAGTTTTGTTAACTGGTTTGCCAGTTGGGTCAGAGTCCAAATTCAATGGTGCTGCAATAGGTGTGTTTTTTCGATGGGATTGAATCATATTTGTATTTTCTTAACAAATCTCTGACATATTTTCCTTGGTTTATGAAAATTCCATTTTCAGTTTGCTTAATCTGAAGACCTAAGAAAAATGTTAATTCGCCCATTAAACTCATCTCATACTCAGATGACATGATTTTAGAAAACTTTTTACACATTGCATCATCAGTTGAACCAAATATAATGTCATCAACATAAATTTGTACCAATAAGATATTACCTCTTTCTTTCAGATAAACAAGGTATTATCTATTGCACCTCTTTGAAAGCCATTTTTAAGAAGATGTTTAGTTAGAGTATCATACCAGGCTCTTGGGGCTTGTCTTAGACCATACAATGCTTTGTTCAGTCTATAAACCCAATGAGGATGCTTCTCATCAATGAAACCTGGAGTCTGCTTAACATAAACTTCTTTTTCCAATGTTCCATTAAGGAACGCACTTTTGACATCCATCTGGAAGACTTTGAACTGCAGATGGGCTGCATAAGCCAAAAATATTCTTATGGCTTCAAGTCTTGCAACTGGAGCAAAAGTTTCATCAAAGTCAACGCCCTCTGCTTAACAATAACCCTGGGCAACTAGTCTGGCCTTGTTTCTTACAACATGGCCATCTTCATCCATTTTGTTTCGGTAGACCCATCTGGTACCAATAGGTTCTTTCTTTAACCCTGGTGGACAAGGAACAAGCTCCCAAACATTGTTCCTTTCAAACTGGAGGAGCTCTTCTTGCATAGCTTCCACCCAGCTTGGGCCTGCCATAGCCTCGTCAATCTTCTTTGGTTCAATTAGAGATAAGAAGGTGACGTTTAAGCATTGCTCACTGGTGGCTCTTCTAGTCTGAACCCCACTAGTTGGATCTCCCACAATCTGTTCAATTGGATGTGCTCGAGTCCATCTAGTGTATTGACTAGGCTGGTGAACTACAATATCAGTGCAAGTCACCTGGCGATCTTCTTCAGTTGCAACAGCTTCTGGAGAAGGATCAGTCCAAACAACTTCTACATCCTCATCAGAGTCAATGAGGTCTCTATTGGCATCATGAAATTCCTCATTAGAAGGCATTTCATGAAGAACTGGAGAAGTAGGTTTGAACTGGTGCTGATATTGGAGTGGCACGTACATCAGATCCAATCACCAATTCTTGTGGTAAGTTGAAATTGATGGAGGGATAGAATGATGTGTCACTGGTGGTGTTCTTCTTTTAACTGGTTCCAATTTGTTGTAACTGGAAACATCTTCTGGTGAAACAACTGACCGATGAACTTGGTCAGTTTCACCAAAGTTGATTGGAACGACTGGAGTAATATCAAGGCTTGGTCTCTTGTTGATTGCTTCAGTTGACTCATCGAATGTGACATGAATTGTCTCATGAACCTTTTGGAGTCTATATTTATAAACTCTAAAGGCCTTTCGAATATCTGAATAACCTAAAAATACCCCTTCATCAGCTTTTGCATCAAACTTTCCAAGCTGACTGGAATCGCTTAAGATATAAACTGGACAACCAAATACATGAAAGTATCCAATATTTGGTTTACGATTCCTGAGTACTTCATAGGCAGTTTTCTTATGTCTCTTGATGTAGACTGACCGGTTTTGGGTGTGACAAGCAGTTGCAACTGCCTCAGCCCAAAAATTGGTGGGAAGACCAGATTCAGATAGCATACTTCTGGCTGCTTCTATCAGTGTACGATTCTTTCTTTCCACAACTCCATTTTGCTCTGGAGAGTGAACTGATGAAAAGTTTTGAGAGATGCCAGTGTCATTGCAAAATGTTTCAAGTACCTTATTTTGGAATTCAGTACCATTATCACTTCGCAACTGACAAACTTTTTGAGTATACTTGAGCTCAATTCTTTTAATGAGAGAGATGATTTCAGTAGGTGCATCACTTTTGGATCTGATGAATACCACCCAGCAGTATCTGGTGAATTCATCAACCACAACTAGAGTGTACTTCTTTCCAGCTCTAGTTTGAACATTCACTAGACCAAAGAGATCCATATGTAGCATGTGAAGAGGTTCAGTGATGCTGAAATTTTGCCTAGTTTTGAAACTGGCTCTTTTCTGCTTGCCCATCTCACACCCTGGACATGGTTTTTCTTTATTGAAGGAAATTTGAGGTATCCCATCAACCAGTTGTTTGCGAGACAACTTGTTGATATTCTTAAAATTAAGATGGGATAATCTTTATGCCATAGCCAGTTGGTGTCCTCATCAGCTTTGGTATAGAAACATTGCTCTTTTAGAGCTGGTTCCATATCCATGATGTACACATTTCCTTTTCTTGGTGCAATCATCACCACTTTCCAATCCTTGTTAAATATGGTGCCTTAAGCAATATCGAACAAAGTTGGCTGACACTGATCAGGTTGTATTTCAAACCATTCACAAATGCAACTCTTTTGAATTCGACTTGTCCATTATTGAGCACACCATATCCTTCAGTCTTTCCAGATTGATCGTTACCAAACGTCACTGTCGGTCCATCTTGGACAGTGAACTCTTCCAGTAGGGGCTTACATCCGGTCATAGTCCGGCCAGCAGCGCTGTCCAGATACCATATATTCTTCTTTCGATTGCCCTACACACACACAAAAATCATTAGTTCTTTTTGTGAACCCATCTTTTCTTGATGGGTTCGCTAGACTTCTCTACAGAAGTCACAGTAGATTGTTGTGGTGATGAACTGGAGGCTGCATCTGGAGCTTTTTCACCAGCTCCAGGTGCAGGAGTAAAAACGATTGGTATTTGATACTTACTCCCTTTATTTTTACCAGATTTTGTTCCAGATGGAACATTCTTTAGTTTAGGTATTGAAGGGAGTGGTTTAATATTTTGTTTGAAAACTGGAGGTAATAAACCTCCTTCCAGATTGTTAATCCGGGCAGTACAACTCTGAACCTGCCAAGACAAAAGTTGGAGTTGACTTTCCAGATTAACCAAAATATTATTTTCTTCAGGCAGTTGAACCTTGGACCTTGGTTCAACTGGAGCTTTAGTCTGTCGGGTCTTGGGCACCTTAGACTTTTGAGGTAAAGACTTGTTACCAGTGGCCTTTTTGACTGGAGCTTTAGCCTGTTTGGCTCCAGTTTTAACCTCAATGGGGGTGGTCTCAAGGTTTCAGTTTCAACAGCTTCAGGTTGATCATAAGGTGTTTCAACCTTGAGAGCTGAAGGCAATGCATGAAGATCTGGTATGAGAGCTGCCATCTCCAGATCTCCAGATTTCCATGCATTCTTCTGGGCATCGATAGTTCTTGAAAATGCATTATAGTTTTTACCAGATGCTTTTACCCATGACTTGATAATCTTTTGTTCTTTTCAAGATCAGAAAATAGTTTTTGATTATCAAGTTCTAAAGCCTCAATCTTTAAAACTGACTCCTTGAGAGCCAACTGGATACTTTGTAAATCATTCAGTTGTGGTTTAACAATGTTCAGTTCAATTAAGATAGTGTCAAGATATCTTTCACTATCAGCTCTAACAGTTTCCACAAAATCTAAATCACCACTTAATGATTCAGCCAGGTCCAGTTTTAGTTCAGGGTCAATCTGGTGATCATAATCACATACCTTTTTCAAGATGATGTCCACCCATCTTCCAGTGATGACATCTTCTTTTGTCACATGCTGCTGTTGTTGATCTTCCAAGGCCATGAAACACATGTCCCTTTCCTCTTCTTCATCAACTGATGAATCATCAGAGTACTCCCATTTTCCCTCAGTTTGTGCCATTAAGCACTGATCCTTTTCCTTTTCCATGGACAGGAGGGCAATCTAGGCCTTAAGCTTCTTGTATTTAGCTTTGTAGCTATCATCAGGCCGATTGAAATTAGGGACAGGGGGGCCAATTTGGTTGTTCAACTGACTAGATCTGCATTCCTTCATAAAGTGACCTTTCTTACCACACTTATAGCATGTAAGATTGGTTTTATCCAGAGAGCTGGAGCTGGAAGCATTGTTGGGGCCATTAAATCTTTTAGATTTATGCTTAAACCTGTTAAAGGTTTTAGCAATCATGGCGACCAGATCATCATCGTCAGTTTCATTACAACCATCACTGTTTTCAGTGGTCAGGACAGAGTTCAAGAAACTGTTTAACATCTCCTTCATTGAGTGTGCCTGGACACTCTCTGCAGACATTAAAGTAGCACAAGGTCGCTCAGGTACACTAGCAACCTTGGAACTCTGGGCATAGTTCATGGCATCTTGCTCAGCCACCAGTCTTGCAGCATTATTATCTTCAGTGAATCTGAAGGCTCCATAGAGCGATGCAAGAGTGGGAGTGTGCAAGGTTTTACCTTGTCTCAAGACAAGAACCATGTTTTCCCATTTGGAGGAAGAATATCACAAAACTTCTCAAGAAGAATATCCTTATCCTTCTCTACACCCAAGCCTCTCAGCTGATTAATGAGGCTAGAAAATCTGGTGTATGTACCAGTTAGACTTTCATTGGGCAAGGCAAAGAAGGATTCATACTTCTTGTTCAAGGCAACTTTTCTAGTGACAATAGTATCATCACCTCCTTCAAACTGAATAACTAATTCGTCCCACATAGATTTTGCACTGGGGAACAGCACAAGTGTTGGAATTAGATCTTCAGGAACAGCCCCAAGGATCATGTTCTTGAGTTTGGTGTCCAGATCAACAAGTCTACGATCCTCATCAGACCAATGGTCTTCGAGCTTTTCTCTTGAACCTCTTCTTCCAGTTGGATCAAGAAGAGGACTAACCACAAGAGACATGGGTATATATGGTCCATCCTTAAGGATTTTCAACATATACCTCTCAATACCACCAAAATACAAAAGCATTCTAGCCTTCCATGTACCGAAAGTCTCACTGTTTCCATCGAATTTGGGAACAGGAGTGTTAGAGTAGTGTACATGGACGTGGTTTGGGGTAGAAGGAGGAGGAGGATTAGTATTAACATTTTGAAAAGGTTGGCATTATTATTCAAAGGGATTTCACCTTGACCAGAACCATTTCCACCTTCAGTAGTGTTCATCTTAACAGATCTAGGCAAGTTTATTAGCCTTCTGCTCTGATACCACTTGTAAGTCCCAACTCAATAGATGGTACTACTGAAGACACCTCTATGTCGATGGTGGAGTTACTTTGCAATATATGCACTGAACTGGAGACGACCAGTTGCAGTGTGTATATACCAAGTTCTAGATAGATTACTTATTTAAATGACAATACGTAAAGAACAATGCAATAATACAAATAACTTGTAAGATAACTTGATGAGACAATATGTATTTTTCAATGTGTAATTTATTTATTGATGTTAAATAAATTACAAGGTTGATGCGGAACCAAGATAATACAAGAATGTAAATATCCTAACAACCTATGAACAATTGATCTACACTCGGAATTTCTCTAAACAATCGAAACACTTAAAGTTGTGAAATGTTCCTTTTAGCGATTGAGAGAATATTGCACAAGTTCACCAAGAATATTGCAGGTTTGCAAAGTGTGAATTCTATCGAAGTGTATTCGAAGAAGTCTGAAGTGTGTTTTCACTTTGTGATTACAAAACACTTAATATTCTTGTTGTGCAATGACTTGTATTTATAGGCAAAGTTAACATTGGGATTTTAACTTTAGCCGTACAAATGTGGTTGAGAGCATTTAAGGAATAGCATTTAATTCCTTAAAAAGCAGTGTAAAGTCGCATGATAAAGCAACTTTAATCAACCACCTTTATGTACCTTTTATTACTTAAATAATAAGATAAGGCTTATTATCCGGGTAAAGGTACATAAAGCATACAAGTCAATTCCTCGTAATCAGTGTAAAGCTTTGGAAGGGCTTTCCACTGATGGTCTCCAGTTTGTAACTGACTAGAATGCAACTGGGCTTCGCTGCCATTGCCATTCTCTATCTTCCATTTGTTGTCTTCGACTTCAACTGGAATGATTCTTCAACTTGGTCAGTTCTCAACTGGAGGAAGTCTTCAGTTGCGTTTAACTGTACGGTGCAACTGGACTTCAATATATTTCTCGACAAATCATCTTGGTCACCAGTTTCACTAGTCTCCAGATGCAACTGGTGACTGGCAAGTGTGAACTGGTGACTGGCCAGTTCCAGGTGAACTGGTCCTAACATTAACTTGTTCACCAGCCTCTACATTCAAGTCTATTTGAGCCTCTTGCTCACCAGATACATGTTCATCAGTCTGAACATCTTGTTCGACTTGCTCAACAACCTGCTCAATAATCTGGGCCACATTTTCTATCTGCTCATCAGTCACCTGCCCAACAACGTACGTTCTCTTGTTCAAAAATTGGTGACCCATCCAGATTCATAACATCACCAGGATGTCTTTCAGGATTCACCTGAAGTCCAGCTCGCATCAGACGCCTATTAGTTCTAGGTCGTCTGGAAGGTTCAACAACTTCGGTACCTTGACCTTCTGGAGCAACTTGTCTAATGGGCTGTACAGCTCTATGATCTGTACATCTTGATCACCAGAGGGTCCTTCACTAACCTGACCTCTACCTGGAGCCATTTTAGCTTCTTCTCTCTGAAAGGAGAGCATGGACTGAGGAATATCTACCTCGTTCAGTGGAGATCTGAGGTTGACCAGATCCCTCATATACTCACTCACAGAAAAGTGAGTAGTCTCAAAATCATACTGGTCTCCAAGAGCTCTTTTAAACATGAGTGAAAGAAAACGGATATAAGGAACAAAGGTTTTCTACCTTTCACTCTAAGACGCTCTACCAGATCATCAAAAAGAATCTGAGCAAAGTCCACTCTAAGCCAAACCATAGGCAGTAGGCAATCTGGAGATGGGTTTGATTTATCTGGTCTAACCCTCCAGAACTGCCTCCCAGACATTCAACGATGTGCGTGAAGAAGTATCTCCATGAGTCTGACAGTTTGGTCATGTAGATGGTCCTTTCCTGATCTGGCCATGCTCATCCATGATATCTGTGTGCCCCATCAGTCTGCATACTTCCCTTGTATTGATACCAGTGGGAAGTTCAATAGGCAACTCATTCTGTTCAAAATAGTTTAACTGTAGAACAGACCTGAGTAGACTAGCAGTGAAACCAAGGGATCTGGTACCTCCCTTGAGAGTATAATTGATTGATGAAGTTTCATCATCATATTTTGCAGTGTACCAGAATTCACAGAGGTAATCGTGGTACATCCTCCCTGGATTTAATGTCAACGCACCATATAGTGGGTATGAGAGAAAAAATGTGTTTAATCTCCCAATAACAGATTGGGCATCATGAACACTGGAGAGTGAAAGTCTGGCCATCCAGTTGTTCATGTTGATTCTTATGGCATTTTCCTCAAGAGTGATATGAGGTGCCCTGTCAACATTTTCAGAAGGAGCATATTCAGCGGTGCAAGCAGATTTTTAAGCGATTTGGATTGTCTAGGTGCCATTTTATAAAGAATAGATGAAGATGAAATTGAAATTGAATATATATGGTTATGATGAAGATTTGATGAAGGAATGAATGGAAATGGAGTAAATAAGAGAGATAAATATGATTGGAAATTGATGAAGAAATAATGAAGGAATTTGAAAGATTTGGGAGTAAATATGTTCGAAGTAAATGCAAATGAAATTGAAAGTGGGTATATATAGGAGAGAGAATGTGGAACTCAAACGGTTTAATTTGAAATTATCAAATAAAACTTTTGATCGGGTTCTGAGATCCGCATTAATTACATCACATCACACATAAATGTGTGACGGTTTACAGCCCACAAACATTAACAAGTTGCTTTTTTTGACTTCCCAAGGTAAAAATACCATCATTACGTTGAAAAATTTACATGCCACGTAGGATTAAAATATCTTTAAAAAGTTTTCTTACGTGGCACGCACAATGACCAAGTAATTTAAATATTATCATATTTCAGTGCATCTGGAGGTTGACAGACAGTCCAGTATCACTGGTGGATTAGTCCAGTGAACATGTACTGATGGTACACTGAAGGGACATTCCAGTAAAGTACCAGTGAAAACCAATTTTTGAAAGACTGGAAACCTTAAACTTGCACGTCAACTAATACAGACAAATGAGAGGGACACATTTACAAGGAGACATAAGTCACCTCAAACACGCACTTCAACCTGTCCAATTACCAGTGAGAGGGACACATTTACAAAGTACCAGTAATATTTTCTGAAGAATTTGTCCAGTGAGAAAATAAATTAATAAATTCCCCCTGAACTTAAAACATTTTAAGAACAAAAATATCTTTCAAGTCTTCCCCTGGAATGTTGATCCAGAAATCTATTAATGCAAAGATAGTACACAAAGGCGTTCAATACCAAGGTTCCAGATTTAAGGGTTTAACATTCCCAACTCACCAACAAGATATTCAAAAGTTTTGACATCCAGAGGTTTAGTAAAAATGTCAGCGAGTTGTTTGTCAGTGGGAAGAAAATGGAGTTCAATGTTGTTTTTCATAATATGATCGTGAGTCCCAAATATATAGATGAATAACAAACCCGACTGGCAAGTACAACTGATCTTGATGGACAAGTTCAGTTTACGATCCAGATATGGATAACAAGAAACAATTGACGAGATATAAAATGCAAGAACAAATGGCAGAAACTATATAAGGATATATATAAATATAATCAAGTATGTAGCATTGAGACACGTTGTTTTCTTTTCAATGTATTTGATTTATTTATGTATAAACAAATACAAGGATTGTTGCGGAACAAAGATAAACACCCAAGTGTAAGTATCTAAACAATCCCGAAAAACAAGTGATCTAAATAACTTGGAAATACTCGTAAGTTTTACTTAGAGTATATCTCACAAGTTGCAATGCTAAAGTTTCAAGCCTCTTTGCAAGTTGTGATAAGACTTTGTATTTATAGACCAAGTCCATGATGATGTGGACAAGATCGTACAAATGGTGGTTGTGAGCATTTAAGGAATTAAACCATAATTCCTTACATGCTGCACTTGGAAGAGTATATAAGTCACTTGATGTGACTTATAGTACTAGGTTCCAAGCCTATACTTTGTACCTTTTTGTTAATAGATAAATCTATTAACCGGATAAAGGTGTAAAGTAAAAGTCTTCCTCGTAATCAGTGTAAAGTGTTGTAAATACTTTACACTGAGATGCTTCAGTCTTGATCTGGTAGAATCACTCTTTGCTCGCTTCTGAGATGATTCTCTTCTTCATACTTCAGTCTTTGACTTCAGAATGAATGCTTCAGATTTATCTTGATCTGAACTGAAGTGAAGCTTCAGTGAAGGAATTCTGAGACATCTCAGAATTCTGTACAGACGTCTTCACTAAACTTCAAGCTTTTTCTGAACAAATTATACTTGGTCGATTTTCGACCTAACAAATTCCCCCTATTTGTTCTGAAATAGTGCATGCATCTCAGACTTCTATCTATACATGTTTGTAAGTCTGAAATGCAAGTTTTTGTTTAAGTTGTAAAAATTTTCTTAAGTACATCTTATAGATCATTGATGTCTCAGAATTTTACTTGTGGTTATTCTAACTTAAACTTATCATCTACTTATTGGTTACAAGATGCAACATATATATACACACCACAATGAATGTTACAAATGTAAATATTTTACAAGTACATGATAATCTGAAAAGAAAACTACTTCTTGGCAGGCCTTGAACCAGAAGGTGCCTCAGTAGGTTTTCTCTTCAGTGGAGAGTGATCCTTTTTGCCAAACAGCCTTCCTTCAATCTCTACCTTGGCTTGCATCTTTTGTTGTATTCTTGCTAACCATGCACCAGTCAAGGCAGATTTTGGTTTCCCTTCAGAACCTGGATCATCTCCCTGTGCTCAGAAATCCCAAACTCGTGCACTGAAACCTGATGGTATTCTTCAGCTGCCCTTCCTTCTCTTTTAACAACCAAGTCAAAAAGCTTCAATCCATCAGCTTTTGCTTACTTCCATATCAACTATCTTGGCTGGATGAGATCGATGCTTCATATAATGCTCATATTGATCCCTTTCATGTTTTCTTTGAATTTCAACAGCATCATCAGACATTGGTTTGAAGGTAAAAAGATCAGCATCACGAACACTCTTTCTTGATGATCTAGGTCCAGTCACTTTGGGTTTAGAGGCTGGTCTGAGCAACTCTTTCTCAACATTCTGAACTTCGGCCAGAATTTCCTTCCTTTTTATCGCCATTTCTTTTTCCCTATTTTTCTTTAAGTCTTCAATGGACAACTTAAAGGTCAGACTTTCCAACTTTTGTTCCAGAGGAGAGTAGTTCATCCCACACTCATATTCCAGCATATCAACTATAGCCTTTTGCACTCTTGGGTCATTTTTGATTTTCTGAAATCTTTCCAATGATAACCCAAGAGTTGCAGCATCTATGTGATCAAGGGTCCCCATCTTTAGATGTTGTTCCCTTTCTCTTTCTTTGTTCTCCCTCCACATAATGAATTGGTTAGAAACCTGCTTCTGCAATGTTTCCAACTTCTTACTATCAGCTTCAAGATTATGTAAGGGATAACCTTGCTCGTCTATATTTTCACCAACAACCATTCCAGAACCCTTATCACTTTTCTTTGGTTCTTCTTCTTGAACCTTGCCTTTTCCCTTATCCTTTTTCTGAAGTTGTTCCCCCTGAACTGAGGCACTACCAGAAGGTACCTCAGTTTGCTTCTTGGTTGCTTGAATTATCTCTTGAGTACTAGCGAGCAAACCAATAGGCACACCACTTCCCCCTTTGGGAATCTCTGAAGGCAATCGAGCATAAAGGTCAATTGTAGATTTAATTGCCTTCAGTGGTTCCCAACTCTGTTGTTCTAGGCACTCACAAATACCTTTTGCCATAGTAGCAAACTGAGCCTTTAGTCTGAATGAAGAGCTAAGGTTCAGTGCTTCTTTATCTTTTAAGTCCTTCAACATTTTTCTGTCTTCTTCAGTGAAGGAAGCAGGGGAGGAGGAGTAACAACATTATCTTTCTTCAGAAGTGTTAGAATTTCTTCTAACTGTTTTGACTGATTCTGAACTGAACCTTCAAGCTTGGAAACTGTATCTTTTACTTCATTTACAGCCTTTTCCACCTTGTTATTTGTGTCTTTGGTCAGTTCAGCAATCATCATTCTAACCTCTTCACCAACTTTCTGACAGACAGAATCTGAAATCTGAGCAGCTAGATTCTGAGATAGCTCAGACTTCAAATCTTTCACAATACCAGCACTGATAGAAGTCCCAAGTTCTTTCTCATTAACACTTGGCTTCTGAACCAACTCACGAACTTCATTTCCAACTAACATAAACTCTTGCTTCAACAACTCAACACTAGATGTCAAGTTCGCAACCACCGAAGCTTGCACATCTCTCTTTGTCAACCTGAAGGCTTCTCTGATTGCAGAGCTCACCTTGTTGCAAGTCATCACCAGCTCATTCAGCTTTCCAACCACTAGTCCTTCATTACCAGCAACTTTGGTCAACTCAGTTCCAAGGAACATCTGAGCACCTTTCATATCAGCCAAGGAACTAGTGTTGGCAGTTAGAGATTTGGTTAAATCCTCCACCCTTAAAATAAGGCCTTGGACTTCGGTTTGTGTTTTCTCTAACTGTGCTTCTATATTCAAAGGAGGTGGGGGTTGTGTAGAAGCAGGAGCCACAAATGGTAAACTTCCAAGCCCTTTAAGTACCTTGTTCATTTGAATGTCCGTTGGACTCTCAGATTCTGTCTCAGAATCCAAGTCCTTCTCTGAAGGGGCATCATAGTTTGATTGGTGGTGGTATGTTGTGAATTTGGGGGTGTAGAAATTGAAGTGATGGAGTGAAAGATGGATCGGTTACATATGCGGGAGTGGTACCTGGTGGAAAGATTGGATTTTGGTGAGATGGTGGTGGTGGAACATAAGGCTCATTTTCTGGTTGGATTTCTGGGGGATGAGGAGGGGCGTTTGCGAGGATGGGGGCTGGCTCAGAATCAGATAGATTCGCCTCCAATAGTTCCTCGTCAAACTCAAAGTCAGCAAGAGAATCAAGATTCTCCTGAGGTAGCTCATCGTCATCCCAGAAAAGCATTCACTTTTACGATCTGGTCGGATATGCCCTGGTTTGGGTCACTAGTACCCTCACCAGATTCTGGTTCAACATCTTCACCAGATTCAACGATTTGTACAAACGTAGGTACACTAACGGGTCCCACATTCTTTTGTGGCCCACTTAGTGACCTTTCTGGACCAGCTAGTGTGGCTGAAACAGTTTTAGTAAATCCCTGAAGCATAGCAGAGGAGAGTTCAGGCTCATCTTCAGTAATGGTTGCCTTTGAGAAATCTCTGCCATATTCAGGTACAGAAGCTTCAGGTCCAGCTTGGTTATAAGCTTCTCCAAGGATGTCCATAAAACACAAGCTTAAAAACCTTGGGAAAGCAACATGCAGACTTCTCTTTCCTTTTAACTTTGTAATCAACTGAGCAAAGAGAATCTCAACGAAATCTGCTTGCATCCCATTCCAAATGTAATACCCCATCTCAACTTGGGGTAATGAAAGTTGGTCCAACCCTCTATGGTTGCCACCAAGACTCTCCACAATCTGGGTCCAGAAGAACCTCCAGCAATTGCCAAAACCAGACATGAAAATGTGTCCAGAGGTCTTCAAATTACCATCAGCATCCTCCATATCACCATGACCAGTGGCGACTAGAACCTCCTGAAATTGACTCCTTTGAGTCTTTTAGCAAACACCTGGGAGGTTCGAGGTAGTTCAGATGAAGGGAATTTCTGAACCCCTCAAGAGTGATGACACACTTCTTGGTGCCCTCATTTAGAGTGAAGGAGATGGATTGTTCATCCTTATGCACCACAGCAGTGTACCAGAATTCAAGCAAGTATCGATGATACAATGCTTGAGGATTTGCGGTCAACGCATAATGGAAAGGGGACTGCTCCCAAAAATTGTTGATTCTTCCCATTAAGGTTTCAGAATTCACATTCAATTGAGCCAAAAAGTTGCTCATGTTGAATCGGATTTGAGAAGGTGTGAAGTTCTTTGGCCATGTGGCAGATGTTTTCACATCACTCGATGGAGTATATTCAAAATTTATGAGTGATTTGTGTGAAGAAGAAGATGATGATTTAGACATTTTAAGAATTGAAAAATGAAAGTGAAAGGAATATGAAGAGTTAAGGAGTTTTGAGAGTAAATATGAGAGAGATTGATGATTGGAAAGTAAATGAAAAACGAAGTAAATGAAAGAATTAAGGAATTTGAATTTAAGTTGGACTATAAAGTGATTTTCCAACTAAAAACAATTAAAAATTAATTTTTGAATTTCAAAGCCCAAGACTCATAAAATATTTTATATTCGAAAATGGTTTTGATTGGGTTTGAGATCCTAAAATGATTTCTGGGGTCAAATCAGCATTAAATGCAAAGCCGTTTGAGTGACCCCACCTTGCAACATTTTTCAGAAAAAGTACTCATTTCTTTTTCTTTTACGGCGCAACTTGTGTGACACATAAGCATGACCAACGTAGGTTAAAAACATAGTATGCAGTAGGTCACGTGTACACACAATTGACCAAGTATCAAAAAGAAAATATCTTGAAAGGTTTGTTGTATTTCAGTGATGACTAAACAATTTCTGAGAATGGTCAGTTCCAAAGAGATCTGAACCATCTCAGTCAATAAAATTCAACTGAAATATTTTTGATTTTCTGAAGTGCTTCAGTTAAATACATTTTTCTGAGCAAAAAGTTCCTCCTAAAAAAAATAAGGGTTTATTTTAATGTTTGAAAAATATTTAACATTCCCCCTGAAGTGATGATCCATGAATTAATAAGTGCCAGATAGTATCACAAAGGCGTTCGATAGCTAGGCGAGCAAAAATTACATGGATCGCTCAGACTGGTGAACCAGATCAGTGTCACTGAGGCGTTCATAACAAGATTACCAGTCTAAGGATTTAACATACCCAACTCACTGACTAGATGTTTAAAGGTTTTGACATCTAAAGGTTTTGTGAAAACATCAACGAGTTGCTTATCAGTGGGAATAAAGTGCAATTCAATATCTCCTTTCAGAATATTATCACGAATGAAATGATACCTGAGGTCGATGTGCTTGGTTTTCGAGTGCATCACAGGATTGTGAGATATGCAATGGCACTAGTGTTATCACAAAAGATTGGAGTCTTTGTGTAAGTAACACCATAATCAGTCAGCTGGTTTTTCATCCATAGAATCTGAGCACAACAACTTGCTGCAGAAATGTACTCAGCTTCTGCAGTTGATAGTGATACTGCAGTCTGCTTCTTACTAGTCCAGCTTACTAATTTGCCACCACGGAAATGACACCCACCAGTGGTACTTTTCCTGTCTATCTTGCAACCTGCATGATCAGAATCTGAATAACCCATTAGATCTAGACTAGAGCCTTTGGGATACCAAAGACCCAATCTGGGGACACCCTTAAGGTATCTGAAGATCCTTTTAACAGCATTTGCATGTGCTTCTCTGGGGATCAGACTGAAATCTAGCACAAAGGCATGTTGCAAACATTATGTCTGGTCTACTTGCATTAAATACATCAGTGAACCAACCATACCACGATATTTTGTATGGTCCACTGTTTTCCATGTGGATCAGAATCCAAAGTTAATGGAGCAGAAATAGGAGTATCTTTTGATGAGACTGAATCAAATTGATATTTCTTTTGTAAATCTCTGACATATTTTTCTTGGTTTATGAAAATACCATCTTCAGTTTGTTTTACTTGAAGTCCCAGAAAATATGTCAGTTCACCCATCATACTCATTTCATACTCAGAAAACATGATTTTAGAAATTTTTTCACACATCTTCTTATTTGTAGAACCAAACACAATATCAGTAACACCCCAGAGATTTAAGGTAAAAAGAATTTAACCCTTTTTATAGTTTCGACATTAAATTAATTTCCTAGTATTTTATTTTTGAAATGGGGTTAATTTAGTTGGAACTTTAGCGGATAGCGGGTATTTTATTACCCAAAAAGTAAATGGGGCGTGGCAGCCCCATAGTGTGCCAGCCACCCTTTTTGTTGGTGATTCACCATTCCACAACTCCCATCTATTCTTCTCATTTCATCTTCATTGCTTTCCATTATCAATTCATGCAATTCAATCAAGCTACTCTAAGATCATCATAACAATAACCTCTTAAAATCAAGTAATTGAAAAGCTAGGGTTTGAGGAAAGAAGTGGTGGTGGCCGAAATTCTAGAGGAAAAAGGGGAGAAAAGAAGTTGTAATCCAAAGTCTTGATTTAACTTATTGTTTGTTGAGGTATTGACTTCCCCTAAATTTAGTCTTTATATTCTTGTGAAATTAGGGTTCAGGGATGAACCAAATTTGGGGGTTTTGCTAGAAAATGAATTATGGCTAATTTTCCCAATTCCTTAGTTAACCTAGTTGTCATTGAGTTATGTGTTGAGTTTGATTATGAAATTGATAAGCTTATGTGATAATTTTGGTTTATGAGAAAAGATGAGTTTTTACAAGTAATTGAAATGTTGATGAAAATGGTAGGTTGAACTACCTATGATAGGGTGGAAGTAAAATGGAGACTCAATGACAAATGGGTTGGGTTTTGGGTTTAGAAAGGCTAGTGATTGAGTATGGCTAGGTTAAGCTAGTCAAGTTGTTATTATAAGCTTATGCATTTTATGACATGATTATAGGTTGAAGCTTGTTTGTGCTTAATCGTTTTAGCTTTGTTGATCTATTTTGCGGAGGAGGTGAGTATATTTGCATACCTTTATGTTTACGTTGGGTCAATTGACCACATCATGTTGAAATGTGTTATTCATGTGTGGTAATTGATTTGGCTAGACCCGGGTGGGGTCAATTGTTATGAGGCCTAAGAACCTCCGGGGCCTAAGAACCCCTATTGTTGTTTGAGAAAAGGCCTAAGAACCTCTCGGGGCCTAAGAACCCCGATATTCTCTAATGGATCCATATATGTTGTTTATTGTGCAAAGGTGAGCATGTAGGTATGGCACGACGGTGTCATGGGTTACATGTAATAGTCCTTTGTGCGTTGCCCTCCTTCGTATTCGTAAATGTATGCAAGTATATTCACTAAGCCTTTGCTTATATTTTAGTTGTTTACCATTTTATAGGTAGTTTCGGAAGAAGGAACTAGTGTTGTTGAATTGAAAGTCTTGGTTTAGAGCTTGAAGTGTTTTGGAAGACTTGAAGGTACTAGGTCATTCTTGGATGAATGACAACTTTTGGTTTAGAGGCTTAGAAATCCCTCTCCTCATGGCTCTTGGTACATTTTGATTTGATGGTCATACTTTTGTTAAAATTATGTAAAAGTCCAAGAGTAAAGCTTTTGGAAAGTTTGTGAAGTTGCATTTTGGTCGAAATTGTGTCAAAATGGATAAACGACCCATTTGAAGTATCATGTAATCGCAAATTGTTTATGAATGGCTAATTATGTGGTAATGGTGCTTTTTATATGATTTGAAGTCTTAGTCATGGTTTTGAAAGGTTTGGATTTGAGTTTTGTGTTAAAGGAAAAGTTGGTTTGCTAAATTCTGCACAAGCCTGAGACCAGTGAGTTCCCACTGCGGCGCAGTGGGAGCGTGTCAAACCCACTGCGGCGCAGTGGGGGTTTATGCACCCGAAGGTCAGGGAGTTCCCACTGCGGCGCAGTGGAAGTGTATCAGACCCACTGCGGCGCAGTGGGTTATCACTGTAAAAAAAAATAAAAATTGTCGTTTTCGGTTTATCGAGTTCAGTTCTTTCAAGTTGGTATCAGAGCCAGGTTTTAAGGGATTTAGGTATTCCCTTGTATAGAGAGTGCCTAGACTTAAACCTTAGTTGAGACTCGACCTTAGGTAACCGAAATTTTATATGGGACTGAAAGAGTGTTTAATGATGTTAGCAACTTGCTAGTATTTAAGCACAATAAGAAGCCGGCCTTATTGTGGTTGAAATACTAACAAATTTATAAACTAACGGCATCAAACCTTGGGACGGTGTAGTATCAAGTTATAAGTTTTGGCTCCTAGTCATAGAGTTAGATGGGTTGCGTGATTAAATTCGTTTTATCTACTCTTATTGAAGTATGGCCGACGATCATAATGAGGGAGAAGAGCACCACAATCAGAACGAAGAAGAAGAGCCCTTATTTGCCGAAGGTAGCATGGATATCTCGGATCAAATAGGGAGAGCATTAGAGAAATATACACCCCTACTACTTAAGAAATTGAATGAGACTATGGAAGGGGCTGTGAATGATCACATAGCCCAAATGATCAGAGAGGAAGTGGCTTTGAATGTGCAACTAGAGTTTGAGAAGAGGGATGGCAAGGGTAAGGACAAAAAGGATGAAGAAGAGAAAGAAGTAGAAGTGACGGGAGAAAGGGGTTACAAGAAGAAGTTCACCTTTCGAGACTTTGAAGTGTGTCACCCGCCGGAGTATCACGGTGATCGTGATCCCATCGTTTGTACACGATGGATATCGGAGATTGAAGGAGCATTCCGCACTAGTCAATGCCCCTCGCACCTGAAGGTCATTTTTGCGGTTGGTATGCTAAGGAATAGTGGAAAGAGATGGTGGGATAGTTTGTTGGCAATAAAGAAGGAAGCGTTAGATCATGTTGAATGGCCCGAATTCAAGACAATGTTTTTCAAGGAGTTTAGATCAGAAGCTGAAGTGACCAAGTTGAGAAGTGAATTTCTCAATGATTGTCAAGGTAGTATGAGTTTGAACGAATTTCGAACCCACTTCTTGGACAAGGCTCAATTTTGTCCGGAATTTCTTGAGAACGACCAATTGTTAAAGGAGCAATTCTATATGAAGTTGAAGAAGAGCTTGAGGGAAAGGATAAGCCTACGTCAAATGGAGTCTTTTTCCATGTTGGCGGATGTGGCTAGAGACCACGAAATTGAACAATCAAGAGTCGATGATGATGGTGAGTTGAAGAGGAAGCATGAGGGGACCAACTCTCCGAACAAACGGTTTAGACAAGAGGGTAGTTCTGGCAACCACTCTACTAGAAGGAATATCCCTTGGTGCCGACCGTGCAAGAGGAATCATTGGGGGGCATGTAAGGTGTCGGGGAAAGGTTGCTTTACTTGTGGGAAACCGGGGCATTCAAGCCAGGAGTGCAAGTCCAAGCCACAAAAGGCCGTCATATGCTACAAATGCTTTGAGGAGGGCCACATGAGAAGCTCATGCCCTAAGTTGACCCATGAGGAGAGACTCGAGGAAAGGAGGAGGGAAGCGGAAAGGAAAAACGCCCAAACTCACGGGAATCAACGAGGAAGGTCCTTTCAACTCACTGTGGATCAAGCAAGAAACACGGATGATGTTGTCACAGGTACATTTCTTGTTTATAATGTGCCTATGCGAATTCTCTTTGATTCGGGGGCGAATAGATCATTCGTTGCAACTAGAGTAATTCATGTTATTCCCGTGTCGAAGTCGTGTCTAGAAAATACTTTGCAAGTTGAGGTTGGTAATGGTAGAATGGAATTAGTGAAGGATGTGTATAGGGGATGTGAAATTAAAATTTCTTCGGAACTCTTTCAAGCCAACTTAATCCCTTTTCCGATGGGAGAGTTTGATATAATCTTGGGTATGGATTGGTTAAGCTCATGTAACGCCAAAATCGCGTGTGATGAAAAGGCGATATATTTGAAGACTTCTAAAGGCGAAGACTTGGTGGTGTATGGTGATAGGAAGGAACGTTCTATTTCCGTATGTACTTTTGCTCGTGCCAAACGTTACATTTCTCATGGATGTCATGCTTATCTTGCTCACATCGTTGATGTTGAAAAGAAACCTCTAACTATCGAAGACATCCCTATTGTTAGTGAATTCGCCGATGTTTTTCCCGAAGATTTGCCGGGCATTCCTCCCGAACGGCAAGTTGAGTTTTCCATTGATCTCATTCCGGGGGCTAACCCCATTGCCAAAACTCCCTACCGTTTGGCTCCAACGGAAATGCAAGAGATGATGAAGCAACTACAAGAATTACTTGATAAGGGTTTTATACGACCTAGTAACTCTCCTTGGGGCGCACCGGTACTTTTTGTCAAGAAGAAGGATGGAAGCATGCGTATGTGTATCGACTATCGGGAACTCAACAAAGTCACCGTAAAGAACAAGTATCCTTTGCCTAGAATCGACGACTTATTCGATCAACTTCAAGGAGCGTCATATTTCTCAAAATAGATCTTCGTTCGGGTTACCATCAACTCAAAGTACGTGATGAAGATATTCCTAAAACCGCCTTCCGTACTCGTTATGGTCATTTTGAGTTTGTTGTCATGCCTTTTGGTCTTACAAATGCTCCCGCGGCTTTCATGGATCTCATGAACCGTGTTTGTCGCCCTATGCTCGATAAATCCGTAATTGTATTCATTGATGATATTCTTATTTACTCTAAAAGCTCAACCGATCATGGAGTTCATAAGGGAGGTGATGGAAACTTTACGTAAGAAGAAACTCTATGCCAAATTCTCCAAATGTGAGTTTTGGTTAAGATAAGTGCAATTTCTTGGCCATGTTGTTAATAGTGAAGGAATTATGGTGGACCCGGCCAAGATTAATGCGGTGATGAAGTGGGAGCAACCAAAGAATCCGTCGGAGATTAGGAGTTTTCTTGGTCTAGCGGGCTATTACCGTCGTTTTATTCAAGACTTCTCTAAAATAGCTTCCCCATTGACCAAGTTGACTCGAAAGAATATCAAGTTCGAATGGAAAAGCGAGCAAGAGTTGGCTTTTCAACAACTTCGAGAAAGGCTAAGTCAAGCACCGGTTCTTGTTTTACCGGATGGACTTGAAGATATGGTGGTATATTGTGATGCATCGTCTAATGGCCTAGGTTGTGTTCTTATGCAACGGGGTAAAGTCATCGCCTACGCTTCAAGGCAATTGAAAGAACATGAAAAACGATACCCTACTCATGATTTGGAGTTAGCGGCGGTGGTTTTTGCTTTGAAGATTTGGCGCCATTACCTCTATGGAGTCAAGTTTACTATCTATTCCGATCATAAAAGCCTCAAGTACTTCTTTGAGCAAAGAGATCTCAACAATCGCCAACGTAGATGGCTAGATCTCTTGAAAGATTATGATTGCGAAATTTTGTATCATCCCGGGAAGGCTAATGTGGTAGCGGATGCCTTGAGTCGGAAGAGTTCTCATCATACCTTAGTCGTTTCACCCCTTTGGGTTTTGATCACCAATGACTTCTTTGATCAAATTAGAGAAGCTCAAGAGAGGGCCTTGCAACGAGATCCTAAGAAGGAAAGAATACAAGGTCAAATTCAATATTTCACTAAGGATTCTCGTGACCTTACCGTACGTTTTGGGAGGATTTGGATCCCATTTTCTTGTGAGTTGAAACAAGTTCTACTTGAGGAAGCCCACAAATCCAAATATTCTATTCACCCCGGTGCTACAAAAATGTATCATGACTTGAAAGTAGAATATTGGTGGCCCGGAATGAAGCGGGATGTGGTGAAATATGTCGAAAAGTGTTTGACTTGTGCACAAGTGAAAGCGGAGCATCAAAAGCCTTATGGTATGATGCAACCCTTGGAAATTCCCAAATGGAAGTGGGAAGATATTACTATGGATTTCGTCACCAAATTGCCCAAGACACCTAGAAACCAATTCGATACGATTTGGGTAATAGTGGATAGATTAACCAAGAGTGCTTTGTTTCTTCCTATTCGTGAGGCGTCATCATCCGAGGTATTGGCAAAGATCTATGTGAAGGAAGTTGTAGCTAGACATGGAGTTCCTATCTCCATTGTTTCGAATAGAGACACTCGATTTACTTCACACTTTTGGCGGAAATTTCATGAAGATATGGGTACCAAGCTCAAGCTTAGCACCGCTTATCACCCACAAACGGATGGTCAAAGTGAGAGAACCATTCAAACGCTTGAAGACATGCTTCGGGCATGTATAATCGATTTTGGAGGCACTTGGGATCTTCACTTGCCTTTGGTGGAATTCTCTTACAACAATAGCTACCATTCTAGCATCCAAATGCCGCCCTATGAAATGTTGTATGGGAGGAAATGTCGATCTCCAATTTGTTGGGGAGAAGTAGGTCAAAGAGAAATAGGTGGCACGGAAGTAGTGTTAAAGACCATCGAAAAGATAGATGTGATCAAAGAGAGATTAAAAGCGGCTCAAGATCGGCAAAAGTCTTATGCGGATAAAAGGAGAAGACCGATTGAGTTTCATGTGGGCGATCGTGTTTTGTTGAAAGTCTCCCCATGGAAATTCTCACTC